>OX451738.1:594391931-594991931 GCA_948472305.1 Vicia faba
TCATCCCCCAGCGGAGTTTATTTCCCCGAATCGGCAAAATATTCTAGCAAAGCATCTCCTCTCTCAAACAGAGTTATTCCCCTGTAGAGTTATTCTCAGGAAGAGTCTCTCCCCGGCAGAGTATTCTCAAACAGAAAGAGGAGATTCCCCAGTAAATCATATCCATTCAACATTCTCAGCGGAAATGAAGGATTCAGCCTCCCCAATACTCTTCAGCAGTAGTCCAGGATTTATTTTCCCCGACTAAAAAATACCATAATTGCATCCCATATTCATGCATCATGGAATGCGCATACATATTTCATACAACACAACCTTATTTATTTTGAGAACATCATCACAATGAATTTCATACATCATGACATTGCATACAACTAACTCTTTACCTTTCGGGAAAAGATCAAATCAACAAGCTACGTCTAACAAAGGGTTATTATAGGATTTTCCTCAAAAGGATGTCCTTACAAGATCTTCTCTGGATCAGCCAGATCGACACTAAGATCTCCCTGATTACCATTCCGGTTGAAGAAGTTCCAAGATTTTCCCTGGGTCAGACAGGTCGACACTAAGATCTCTCTAATTACCATTCCATTTGAAGATGTTCCAAGAATTCCTTCTGGGTTAGTTGAATCGATACTAGATTCTCCTAATTACTATGCCAGTCAAAATTAACCCAAGATTTTACCTGGTCAGACAGGTCAACACTAAGATCTCTCTAATTACCATTCTAGTGGAAGATGTTCCAAGACTTTCGTCTGGGTCAGTTGAATCCATACTAAGATTCTCCCGACTACTATGCCAGTCAAAGTTAACCCAAGATTTTCCCTAGGTCAGACAGGTCGAAACTAAGATCTCTCTGATTACCATTCCAGTTGAAGATGTTCCAAGACTTTCGTCTGGGTCAGTTGAATCGATACTAAGATTGTCCTGATTACTATGCTAGTAAAAGTTAACCCAAGATTTTCCCTGGGTCAGACAGGTCGACACTAAGATCTCTCTGATTACCATTCCAGTGGAAGATGTGCCAAGACTTTCGTCTGGGTCAGTTGAGTCGATACTAAGATTCTCCTGATTACTATGCCAGTTAAAGTTAACCCAAGATTTTCCCTGGATCAGATAGGTCGACACTAAGATCTCTCTGATTACCACTCCAGTGAAGAGTTTCCAACACTTTAGTCTGTGTCAGTTGAATCGATACTAAGATTCTCCTGATTACTATGCCAGTCAAAGTTAACCCAAGATTTTCCTGGGTCAGACAGGTCGAAACTAAGATCTGTATGATTACTATGTCAGTTGAAGATGTTCCAAGACTTTCGTCTGGGTCAATTGAATCGATATTAAGATTCTCCTTATTACTATGCAGTCAAAGTTAATTCAAGGCCTTCCCCTGGTTCATTCAAATCGATACTAAGATTTCTATCCCAGGTAGATACAATTCGAGATCTCTCTGGTCCAATCAAATCGATACTAAGATTTCTACTCCATATAAGGAAGCTAAGAAGCCCAGAAACTGACCGAATAATAGTTAATGAACATTCAAGTTGCTGTGAGGCCTGGATCCTGACCAGATTACAGTTTAATCTCATCTCCCCAAGTAAGTCTCTGTGAAGCCTGGAGCACGACCAGATAGAATTTAGCCTAATTATCCTTAGCAAGCCACTGTAAAGCCTGGATCCTAACCAGATATCAATTCACTTCCATCTCTTCAATCAAGTGATGACTCCTTAGTAGAGTAATGGACAACTGAAGCTCCTAAAACCTCTATATTCCAAGACAAAGACCAACATTCCTCAGCGGAGTCCTCTCTAACAGCAAGAGCAGGAATTCCCACAAAGGGATATCTCATGAAATCAACATTGTTTTGGATGGCATCTTTAAGCCCATCTCCGACGATCTTCCGTCATCTTTTCCAAATGGCATCTATAAGCCCATTCCCAATACTATCTACATAGTCAAGTATCATCTCATACAGGTGCAAATTTTCTGGGCACTCTAGTGTTCAATCATCTTCCACCTTCAGATCAGAAAAGGCAGACCAGCCAATCTACATCCTCAGGTTTAAGAAGATTGAACAGGGGTAGCTGTTGTACCCTAAAATTTTCCCTCTCATGTTTTCCAAGGTCTTGCCTTACATGGTTGGTCACAAACCCTTGCCTAAAGAAAAGGAAAATTTGTGAGTGATGTTTTTAAGTTTCCTTCGATTGGCATCACCAAAATGCCTTTCGATTGGCATCTCCAAAATGCCTTTTGATTGACATCTATCAAATTCCTTTCGATTGGAATCTTCAAAATGCCTTTCGATTGGCATCTACATAGCGCCCTTCGATTGGCATGGACAATGGTCCTTCGATTAGGCTGTTAACGAGGCCTTTCGATTGGAATTTTAACAAGTACCTTTCTACTGGCATTGTAACAATGTGCTTCGATTGGCATTTTAACAAGTACCTTTCGATTGTCATTGTAATAGTGTCCTTCAATTGGCATTTTAACAAGTACCCTTCGATTGGTATATGGAAAAAGGTCATTTGATTGGTATGGATAAAGGCCCTTCGATTGGCATTCCAAAAGGTCCTTCAACTGGCACTTAAGAGTGTCCTTCGATTGGAACTTCAGAGTTTCCCTCAATCAGAACATCAGAATGAAATGACCTTCAAATGGCATTTAAGTGCATAGTTTGTTTTAATCTAAGATGCTCTAATGAAGGAAGTTCTGAACACTTCGAATCAGAACTTAGACTCATCACTAGGCCAAGGGCTGGTCGAAGTTGTCTAATAGGGAATGTTCTGAATAGATTCGAATTGGACTTTGAAGCTGGCAAAGAAGGCAGATTCGAAGGAATGAAATAGGCTGGCATGACTAAGTAAAAACACATATCCTAACCTATCCAGGTTCACCCAAAGTTCAAAATGGCATGCTGTCCTTGCAAATAGGGCAAGAATTTAATGTTAATCGTGGATTCAATTTTTGAATTAAAGGCCAGATTCTTGCCTTGTTTTCTCCTAACCCCACAAGAGATGATTCGACCAGGGTGATTCTTTTCGAATCAAGCAATCGAATCAGAGGGAGGCTCAATCGAAGGGGCTATGCAATCGAAGCTGGAGTATTTCGAATTGGAGCTTAGAGCTATCGAAGAGAGCAGATTCGAAGGGAAGTGGATCTGCAGGGGCAGGTCAGCTTTCGATTTTCATCATATTGGAGGCCCAAACAACTCATAACAGGTTGGCAGTAACGCATGAAAATAGATTGGCACGTGATTGAATCAAATATATCAAGTCTTTATGAAGAAATCAAATCAAATCTCTTCATCATAATGGACCAAGATTTGATACACAAATGTTGACCTAAATTCCCTTGTCTATATAAACCTCAAGACCTCAGAGAAAAAAGGACACGGATACACGCGGACAAAAAACACACTGAGGCTGCCTCAGAAGAAAACACAAGCCTGCCCCACGAAAGTCCAGAAAATAGCCTCAATTTCCAAAGTTGTCAAAACTCCATTTCAGGCACCTTGCGTCCAGGTTAACAATCCGATCGAGTTCTTGGAGTTCACACAGGCGCACACTCATTTGTTCCCCATCCATCTCACACCCAGGACTGCGGATCCAAGCGCCTTCAGTGGTAAAATGTTCAATATCACTTAATCTTAAAATTAGACTCATGATTGCATATTCATAGTTTTTGTTATTATTCGTGAGCAATTTAACAAAGTGTATACAAGTTGCAGTGTTCATACGTTCGAACACCATGGACAAAGTTTTTTTCGAAGCTGGTTACTTTTGAAATCCATGATCTTGGCTATGACAAATCGAAACCAACCCAGATTCGGGTTCAGGGATTGATTTTGAATGGGATGTTTTTTTGTGTTTTTTAGTTTCAAATTGACTAATTTACAGGACCAAAAACAGGTGACATGTATTTCGAATGAGCAAGTAGCTCAGGTGGCGAAAGGGAATTCTCTCAATCGAAGGGACCAGGGTTCGAATCCCATTCCTTGCGTTTTCAATTTCTAACGATTTTTCTTGTAGATCTAGCTCTCCCAAGACCCTTGAACGAGGTCTTCGATCAACTCATTGGATCTAAGAGCAACCCAGGCCTCTTCGATCCAGACCTTGCTTCCAAGAATTCCTTCTTTTCGTTTCCTGTTTTTGGCCCTTTCAATTTTGTTTCCATTCGATGGACTGCTTGTCCTTACTTCTTCTAAGCTTTAATTAACACTAAAAAACCACAAAAACATTAGGCTTAGCTTTTTACATTAAACTAATTTTGTCAATTAATTAATTAACTATTTTAATATTTTCTTTAAAAAAAACTAAAATTGAATAGACTTGGGATTTTTTTTCTTCAATTTCTTTTCATAACCAAAACAAACAAAAAATTCCTTTCACTTAGGATTTTAGACGTATTTTCAGTTCATGCGCGTGTTTATTTACTTTAGCATTTGTTGTTAATTATGTAATTGTGCCCAATTTGTAATAGCTTAATTAGCATTTTATTTCTGCACTTTATTTTTCTCATTAATTATTTATGTATCTACACCAAAGCCTTGTAATAGCGTAGGACCTTTATTCCTTGCTTTTATATTTTATATGACTGTATATAATTCCTAGTAACCTAGGCGTGTATGCTTAATCAAATCAATCTTAGATCACTAAACTGCAAGATAAAATATCTGAAATAGCACACTATTGCACACTTGCACCCTTAGGATATATCCCACTTTGGTTGCCTTCGAAAATGGTCATATCCCTCGAACATAGGGATACTCTTAGCAAAGACCCTCAATTTAAAGTCATCATAAAGATCATAGTCCCTAAATGTCCCTCGAGTTTCCTACGAGAAATGATCTTATGATGATAGTCCCTTCGAAATGATAAGGTATCCTTACATGTTTCCTTCAAGGACCATTACGTCCCTTTCGATAGTCCCTCAACATCCAACGACTAGGGTTACTAACTCACTAATAGTAGGATAACACAGTATAAAGGATAGGAGGAAAAGAACAAACATTGTTCGAGTAGGTAGATAACTGTTAGGTACTTGCTCAAACAATCCTTTTTACACACTTTCAAACACTTTCCAAACACTTTTCAAACAAAGTTTTCAAAACTCTTTATCAAATTCTTGAGGACTGATACAAGAGTTACCATAAAGTGAATCGCCACACTAAGGCATTTTCAAAGCTTTTCAAACCACACCGACACAAGAAATTTTCAAAAATGAGTAAGTATCTAAGAGCCCGTGGAAAACCGTGGATGGAAAGGGTGCTAACACCTTACCTTTCCATAATCTACCCCCCCCCCCTTACTCAGAAATCTCGAAAAAAAGGTCTTTTTCTGTTCTTTTCACCCTTTCCTTGTTGGATAAAAGAAAATTCGGTGGCGACTCTTGCTTACCGCGACATTTTGCGAATACAAAATGCAAAACCAGTATAACAATCGGTTCTGCCACCGTATCACAGAACTGGAGACTCAACTAGGGACAAAGAAAGTGGGGTTTAACTTAGAGTTAGTTCATTTTTTAATATGCTTTACATTATGTGTTTTATTTGCTTTATCTTTGAAGGTTTCTTGGGTTGTTACTAAAAGATCCTTCACCCGGATCTAGTGCACCTTATTAGGTAAGTAGCAATAAATCATGGAGGTTGTACGGCATAGACCGATACAGACAAAGTGGTGGCTACGTTAGCGCGATACTTTGGATTGTACTAATGTTCCTTGAGTAAGTTAAGGATAACATTAGGCTTCCTCATAGTGTCACTAAGTGCTAACTGACCTTTAGAACCTTTAAATGACTCATCCTAGCCATTAGGAAGTAGTGAGATAACCGGCTTTGGTTCCGATTGATGATTGGTTGATACTCGATACTACACTCATTGAGGCTGGACTTTTAGGATTTTTTGGCCGCAATACTTTGGTGCGGAGCTGAAACAATTTCTGAAGGGAAGGTCAGTGATATGGAGGCTCCTTAGAACCCGATTACTATTAATAGGACAGGTTGAGCCAACTGAATATTCAAGAGGGTACATACCTTAAAAACTCATGCAAGCCTTTGAACCTAAGGTCTATTGTGTGATTTGCTTGTGTTTATCTGTGATTTTTAGCATAATCATGATATCATAAACATCATGACATTCATATGTACTAATCATTTCAAGGACCTATTGGATTTACCTCTTGGCTGTTTTGTAGGATATGAATTCAGGTCGCAGAAAAACCATCTGGATTCACTTCACAAAAGTTCCTCCTAAGCTCAAGTAATTAGTCTTGAAAGTCCCCGAGGACTCATCATTCCACAAAAGACATGGTCACTTGCTCAGTTTGGTTACCACCGGGTTCTATGAAGGTTTGATGAGTGTATTATTCCAGTTCTTTGACCCTAAGCACCATTTCTTCACATTCCCCGATTATCAATTGGTGCCTACACTGGAAGAATTCTCTAAATTACTTGGTTTACCTATATTGGAGTGAGTACCTTTCACTGGTTTAGAACAAGACCCAGCTTCTGAAGATGTTTTCGTAGCTTTTCACTTGAAGCCATCTGACATTGAGTCCAATTGGGAAAAAATAAGTGGAGTTAAGGGCCTCCTTGCAAATTTCCTGATGAAGAAAGTTCAGATTTTCCTGGATGCTATGAGCTATCATGCCTTCGAAGATGTATTAGCCCTCTTGATCTATGGTTTGGTCTTGTTTCCTAATTCTGATCAACTTATAGATGTGAATTCCATCAAGATCTTTCTTGCTCACAATCTGGTTCCTACATTGCTCGGGGATATCCTACATTCTCTCCATACTCGTAATCTGAAGAAGCGAGGAACTCTCATGTTTTGCACCCCTCTTCTATAAAGGTGGTTTATTTCGCACCTTCCTCGGTCAATAATGCAAAATGATTTAGGCTTAAGGTGGAGTCAAAGACTAATGTCTCTCTCTCTCTCTCACTTCGACATCCATTGGTGTCCTCGCTCTCAAGAGGACATTTCTTTTATTGATCGTTGCTGAGAATTTCCTAATGTGACACTCTTGGGAATTAGGGGAGGCATCACCTACAATCCTTCTTTAGCACTACGTCAGTTTGGCTATGTACGGAGAGATGGTCCACCGGATATGCTCATCCAGGGTATTGTGTTCAACTACTCAGATGATTTGCATAATTATCGTCAAAGGTTCATCCGCTCTTGGGGCATTGTTAAGAAGACCGATAGTAGGACTTTGGGGCGTAAGGACTCCATCCCTTTGGAACCTTACCTCAAATGGGTGAGAGCTCAATCCCAAAGTGTTATGATGCCATAAGATTCCATCTTACCGGTGATCTTAGAACCTATTGTTCAAGGGAGCGAGTCCCGTATTATTCTCCATCCTGATATGCCAACCAACTTCTAAGAGTTGTAAAAGTCTTGGATCCAGCTCAAGGGAGAACGAGATATTTTTTAGGCTCAATTCTATGCAAGTGAGAAGAAGTTGCTGGATTAACAAAACAACTTCATGAAGAGAGGAACCTCAACACCAAGAGGAAGCGCCCATGGGAGACTTAGGAACTTCCTTTCAATGTTTATCCTTGTGTAATCTTTTGTTTCTTTAAAAACTTGCTAATAAAAGGTTTTGCTTTTTGTTTTGTTTAAAAGTGATTAAATCCAATAAGGTCCTTGAAATCATTGCATACACATGCCATACATATCATTGCATAAACAGGTTTCATAGCAGGTTTCTCATCTTCTTCGCTGTTTATTCCAGTGCCGTAAAGAAATGGCTCTCGAACATACTGTGAAGGACTTACAGACTCATAACGCATAATTCCAACAAATGACCATGGATTTAGACAAAGGGCAAGAGGAACTAAAAACCTTGATTGTTAAAGACAAGACCAAGAAGCCAAGGAGGACAGCTGGTGTGGTAAATCTGGGAAGGAGATTCAAAGGACCGCCAAAGCAAGTGGTTGAGCTGACATCTTCATCCAAATAAAGAGATAATCAAGAGGGAGAGACAAGAGATGAAGACCATAGTCTGAGGGAATCTGATAATGAGACTGATTACAATGAAGAGCAGTATCCTCCGACCAACAAAAAGTACAAACAGTTGGATGAGCGTTTGAGTGCAATGAAGATCCAGAAAGTGCCTGGGCTGGACTTTGAAGAGATGGTTTTGGTGTCTGGGATTGTCATTCTGCCAAAGTTCAAGGTGCCAGTGTTTTCCAAGTACGATGGAGTTTCATGTCCCAAGATGCACCTTCGATCTTTTGTGAGAAAGATACAGCCTCACACTGCTGACAGAGACTTATGGGTCAACTTCTTTTAGGATATCCTATCTGGAACTCAGTTAGATTGGTTCTATCAGCTAGAGTGGACCAACATCCATAATTGGGAAGACCTGGCAGCTTCTTTCTATAAGAAGTATCAGTATAATGCAGACCTTGCTCCCACCCGTACTCAACTGTAAAGTATGGTTATTGGTTCGAGCGAGGGCCTCAAAGACTATGCTCAGAAGTGGAGGGACTTAGCAGGAAGAGTCCAGCCTCCCCTGTCTGATAGGGAGCTAGTGGATATGTTTCTGGGTACCCTGTCTGGTCCATTATTTAATCACCTAATTAGAATTTCCTCGGTAGGATTTACGGAATTAATCTTGACAGCGGAAAGAGTGGAAGCTGGAATTAAGAGTGGTAAGATCCAAAAGAGTGCATCCTCCAGTGCAATATAGGAAGCCATTTGTTGGGAAGAAAGAGGTTAGTGTTTTGTACAATCAAAGGAGTCAGGAAAGAACTGAACTCCATCCAACGGTAGGGGCTGTCATGATCCCTAAGCCTGCACCCACTCAACAGAGGAATAATCAGTAGTGAATAGAAAGGCCGGTAAGACAGTTCACCCGGATAAATATGACTTTATCCTAAGTTTTGCCTCATTTGTTCAAATCTAATCTCGTAACCTTGCGGGAAGCGCCAAAGAATCCCAACACTACCTCTCCCCGCTACAATCCAAATGCCCATTGTGTTTATCATTCGGAAAGTCCGGGTCATGATACAAATGACTGTTGGGCTTTGAAAAACAGGGTACAAGACCTTATCGAGGCGAAGGAAATTGAGTTTGATGCCCCTGAAATTCCAAATGTTATCACTGCTCCTATGCCCAAGCACGGCTGTGGTGTTAACGCTATTGAAGATGATATGTTTGTTACTACTGTTGAAGAGCTTGTTACTCCTCTTATGACCGTTAAGTGGAACTTATTGAAGGCCAGTTTATTTCCGGGTTATGGCGAAGGTTGCCACTTCTGTTTATCTCTATCGATTGGTTGCCATTTGTTAAAGGCATGTGTTCAGCGCCTGATGGATGATAGAGAGATTTTGATTGAGAAGAATCCCGTCTCGACCATTTCTTGCAAATATGTTTCAATAATAACCATTTCCGTCAATCCTCCCAGGGTCTCCACCAAAATACCCGTCAGGATTACTTCTATTCTGAAGGTTACTCTGCTGATAATTATTGTGCCAAGGCCAATCCCATACTCCTTAGACAAAATTGTTCCTTGGTACAATGGGGGTGACTTCTATTACCACGACGTCAAGCAAGATTAGTTGGCTGAGGAAGACCAGGTTTCCGAGAAGGCTAGCCCTGACATTGGCAACATTGTGGGAACCAACAAAATAACCAGAAGTGGAAAAGTGTTCTCCCCTGAGATTTCTCCTCTGAAAGTTGTTACTGGTCTTGTGATCATTCCTACTTTCATTCCTGCTGATACTACTAAAACAATCCCAGTGATTACCCCAGCTGACACCCCTATCATCGAGTCGACCGAGACTCGGGGAAAAAACATATTGGTTAAGCCTGTCCAGACGAAGGCGCATTCGGTATCTATCCCAGAGGCTTCCAAGCAAGAAATGGAAGAAATTTTGAAAATTATCATGAAAAGCGACTACAACGTGGTCGAACAGCTGGGGCAGACGCCTTCAAAGGTCTCTATGCTATCCTTGTTGTTATGCTCTGAAGCTCATGCGAAGGCTTTGGTGAAATTCCTAAAAACTGCCCATGTGCCCCAGGAAACCTCTGCTGACCAATTCGAAGATTGTGTGGCTAGTTTGATGGCTGATAATGGTTTGGGCTTTTCAGATGCTGATTTGACTCCTAAAGGGAGAAAGCACAATGATGTGTTGCATGTCTCTATCGAATGCAAGGGCACTACTTTGGCCCATGTCCTAGTAGATACTGGTTTATCATTAAATGTGATGCCTAAGAATGCTCTGAATAGACTAGACTATGAAGGTTTGACTTTGAAGCCCCACAATATTGTAGTGAGGGATTTTGATGGTTCAAAGAGAATGGTGCACGGGGAGGTGGACATCCCTATCAAGGTTGGTTCTCAGACTTTCGAATCTACCTTCTATGTGATGGATATCAAGCCATCTTATTCTTGTTTATTGGGTCGCCGTTGGATACATGGGGTTAGAGCTGTTACGTCTACTCTACATCAGATGATGAAATACAGTCAAAGGGAAAATTATCACTGTACACGGAGAAGAAGAATACATAGTCAGTCACCTGAATTCCTTCAGATATGTGGAAATGGGTGGTGAGTTCATCGAGACTCCATGCCAGAATTTCGAAGAGGTACCTCAGACTCTGGAAGCAGCTGAAATTGTTACCAATATGCCAAAGATCACCAGACCTTCCTTGAAGATAGCTTTTCTCAAGGATGCAAAAGCGATTGTCGAAGAAGGTGGGTCTATCATCTAGGGTCAACTCCCTGATATTCCATACAAGTCTGATAAGTTTGGTTTGGGTTTCTCTTCAGGGGTTTAAAGGGCTGTTTGACATGCTCGTGCTGGAAGACTTCTCCTACGCATCAGCAATCATGGGGTCAGCGCTTTAGAAGACGGAGACGGTGATAATGACATGGACAGCTGGATCTTCCCTACTACCAACGGTGGACCCAGTAACTGGACAGAAAAGGATTTTGTACTGATTAATTTTGTTCAGAAGTAATTGTCTTTATTTTTTTTGGATATGTAATGAACAATATAACTCTATGGTCGTGTGTCTTACCCGGGGCACATCGGTTTATTTGTGAGGGTTATCATGTTCTATTATCATATGGCATTAATAAAGCATTGGACGTTTATGCATATAAAGTTTGCGCTCTCTGTTTTTCTTTTCTACTTTTACTTTGTCTATACAGCTATGCTCTTACACACACTCACATATCAAACTGCATATCAATGTCCACTTTGGATCCCATTGATAACAATTCTACTATTGTCAGTTATGATTTTGAAAATCCGATCAACCAAGCCGAGGACGAAGGTGAGGAAGATTGTGATGTACCTGGAGAACTTGTTAGGCTATTACAGTAGGAAGAGAGGGCTATATAGCCTCATGAAGAGCCAGTTGAGACAATAAACTTGGGCGCAGAGGTAGACAGAAAAGAAGTCAAGATCGGCGCAAATATGGGGCTTAATGTTAAACAGCAGTTGATGCAAATGTTTCATGACTATGTCGATATCTTTGCCTGGTCCTATGAAGACATGCTAGGATTGGATGCAGATATTATGGTCCACCGTCTGCCAACTAAAGAAGACTGCCCTCCGGTAAAGCAGAAGGTCTGTCGCATGCGCCCTAAAATGTTAGAGAAGATCAAAGCAGAGGTTATGAAACAGTTCATCGCTGGTTTCTTAGTCGTCACCTCTTATCCCCAATTGGTGGCTAACGTAGTTCCAGTGCCTAAAAAAGACGGCAAGGTACAGATGTATGTGGACTACAGAGATTTGAATAGGGCGATCCCCAAAGATAACTTTTCGCTCCCTCACATTGATGTTCTGGTTGACAACACCGCACAACACAAGATCTTTTCCTTCATGGGTGGTTTCTCTGGTTACAATCAGATCAATATGGCACCCGAAGATATGTAAAAGATAACTTCGTCACGCAATAGAGCACTTTTTGCTACAAAGTGATGCCGTTTGGATTAAGAAATGTCGGGGAAACCTACAAGCGAGCCATGGTCGCCTTGTTTCATGACATGATTCACCATGAGATAGAGGTATATGTGGATAACATAATAGCCAGGTCTCAAACTGAGGAAGAGCACCTTGATCATTTACAAAAGTTGTTCAATAGGTTGAAGACATACAAGCTGAGGTTGAATCCAAACAAGTGCACCTTCGGGGTAAGGTCTGGTAAACTGCTAGGTTTCATTGTTAGTGACAAGGGAATTTAGGTAGACCCTGCAAAAGTGAAGGCTATACAAGAAATTTCGGCTCCTCGCACTGAGAAGGAGGTCAGAGGATTTTTGGGACGACAAAATTACATCTCCAGGTTCATTTCCCATTTAATTGCTACTTGTAAGCCAATCTTCAAGCTCCTGAAGAAAGATCAAGTGGTAAAGTGGAATGACGAATTCCAGACTGCCTTCGAAAGAATCAAGGAATACCTTCAAGAACCACCAGCTCTGGTTCCTCCGATTGAAGGAAGACCTTTGATAATGTACTTAACAATGTTAGATAATTCAATAGGGTGTGTGTCAGAGCAGCATGACGAGTCTGGTCGAAAAGTGCATGCAATATACTACCTTAGCAAAAAGTTTACAGACTGTGAAACAAGATACTCACTGCTCGAGAAAACTTGTTGCACTTTGGCATGGGCTTCACGCCGACAGAGACAATATATGTTGACCCACACTACTTTGCTAATATCTAAGATGGATCTGATCAAGTATATCTTCGAGAAACCCGTACTCTCTGGAAGAATAGCAAGATGGAAAATGATCTTGACTGAATATGATATCCAATACACGACCCAGAAAGCAATCAAGGGAAGTGTACTAGCTGATCATTTGGCTCATCAGGCTGTGGATGACTACCAGTCCATGAATTTTAAGTTTCAAAACGAGAATATTATGCTAGTGACTGACTATGAAGAACCTGGACCGGATGAAGGACCTGAAGAAGGATCCCGATGGATTATGGTTTTTGACGGAGTTTCCAACACACTCGGCAATGGAATCGGTGTTGTAATCATATCTCCTGAGGGCTTTCATACTCCTTTCACTTCCAGATTATGTTTCAACTGTACCAACAATATGGTGGAGTATGAAGATAATTGATAGGAGGAAAAGAACAAACTTTTTTCGAGTAGGTAGATAATTGTTAGGTACTTGCTCAAACAATCCTTTTTACACACTTTCAAACACTTTTCAAACAAAGTTTTCAAAATGCTTTATCACACTCTTGAGGACTGATACAAGAGTTACCATAAAGTGAATTGCCGCACTAAGGCATTTTCAAAGCTTTTCAAACCACACCGACACAAGCAATTTTCAAAAATGAGCAAGTACCTAAGAGCCCGTGGAAAACCACGGATGGAAAGGGTGCTAACACCTTCCCTTTCCATAATCTACCCCCCCCCCCCCCTTACTCAGAAATCTCGAAAAAAAAGTCTTTTTATGTTCTTTTCACCCTTTCCTTGTTGGATAAAAGAAAAGCCGGTGGCGACTCTTGCTTACCGCGACATTTTGCAAATACAAAACACAAAATCATTATTGATTGGTACTTGTTCAGATTTTAGGTTTTCGAGTCTAAAGAGGTGATCTTCTACAACGTTTTCATTTCCTTTTTTATCTTTGATTTCCAAATCAAATTCTTGTAATAATAGAATCCACCTCAATAGTCTAGCCTTAGCATCTTTCTTAGTTAATAGGTATCTAATAGCAGCATGGTTAACATAGATGATTATTTTAGATTCTACTAAGTAGGAACAAAATTTGTCTAATGTGAATACTACTGCTAAAAGTTCTTTTTCGGTTGTGGCATAATTCATTTGCGTTGCATTCAGAGCCTAAATGCTTACGTCAATCTACAGCCTAATTGCTTACGTCACACATTATTACGAATGGTTAACTCCAATCTAGAGGTTGCATAACGGGCGGTGATATTAATGCTTGTTTAAGTGTTTGAAATGATTCTAAACATTTCTCATCAAATATGAATTTAGGGACTTTCATAATAGCTCAATTAGTGGTTTAGTTATTTTAGAGAAATCTTTAATGAAACGTCGATAGAAACTGGCGTGGCCTAAAAAGCTTCTTATTTCTCTAAGAGTTTCGGGAGGTTGAAGGTTTTATATGACTTCAATTTTTGCTTTATAACCTTCAACCCCCTTGTTGGACACTATGTGTCCAAGTATAATTCCTTGTCAGACCATGAAAAGACATTTTTCCCATTTTAACACTCATGCACCTTTCAAGTACCATTTCGAGGTTCTATATACATCCTTCAAATCTCTACCCTCAAACGAAGAAATCATCCATAAAACTTCCATTATATTGTCTATAAAATCAACAAAGATTAATATCATGCATCTCTGAAATGTGGCGGGAGCATTACACAGTCTGAACATCATTCTCCGAAAGGCAAATGTACCATAAGGATAGGTGAAGGTAGTCTTTTCTTGGTCGTCAGGATGAATAGGAATTTGGGAAAATCCTGAATATCCGTATAAATAGCAGAAATGGGAGTGTTTAGCTAGACGTTCAAGAATTTGATCATGGAAGGGTAAATGTAAATGATCCTTGCGAGTGGATATGTTTAGCTTTCTATAGTCGATGCACATTCTCCATCATGTTTGAGTATATTGTGCTATAGATTCGCCTTTTGCATTACTAACAACTATAACACCTCCCTTCTTTGGTACAACATGTACTGGGCTAACCCATTTACTGTCGAATATCAGATATATGATTCCTACTTCTAATAACTTGTGTACTTCTTTCTTAACTACATCACTTAGAATGAGATTTATTCTTCTCTGATGTCCTCTAGAAGTCTTACAGTCTTTCTCAAGCATAATGTGATGTATGCAGATAAAGGGACTTATTCCTTTTAAATCTAAGATGTTATAGCCTAAAGTAGTTGGGTATTTTCTTAGGACATGTAATAATTATTCAGTTTCTATCTATCCTAAATTTGCGTTGACTATAACGGGTCATTCAATTTATGTGTCTAGGAATTCATACCTTAGATCTTTGGGTAGGGTTTTAATTTCTACAGTTGGTTTCTTTAGGCAAGGCATATGGTCAGGAGTTATTGTGAGACATTTACTTAGATTGTCATCCTGGTATTCATCACACCAATTATCATCTTCAAAAATATGAGGTATTGGAATTTTCAATACTTTGGAATATGTAGTTTGTTGTTTCTCCATTTCCTTAACGCATTCGCCAATAACATCTAAGAAACAACATGAATCATATATAGCAGGTGCCTTGAAGAATTGTGAGAGAATAAATTCGACCTTTTCTTCGCCAACCTCAAAAGTTAGTTTTCCCCTTTTTACATCTATAATGGCTCTGGCGGTGGGTAGGAATGGTCTTCCTAATATAATAGGAATGTTGGAGTCCTCCTTAATGTCCATAATCATGAAATTAGTAGGAATATAGAATTATCCTATACGTACTAGAATGTTTTCTAGCATACCTAAAGGAAATTTCACTAAACGATTAGCTAGTTGCAGAAACATTCTTATTGGTCTCATTTCTCCCATGTTGAGCCTTTTGCAAATTGACAAGGTAATTAGGCTATTAATGACTCCTAAGTCGCACAGAGCTTTGTCTATGACAAAAATTTTAATTACACAAGGTGTGGAAAAAGTACCCGGGTCTTTTAGCTTAGGAGGCATGTTGTTTTAGATTATAGCGTTACACTCTACAGTAAGCATAACGGTTTCGTTTTACTCAAGATTTTTTTTATTGGACATGATTTCTTTAAGGAACTTAGCATAAGAGGGCATTTGTGTGATAGCTTCTATTAAAGGTATAGTGATATTTAATTGTTTCAGAGGTTCAAAGAATTTCTTAAACTGTGCTACACTTTTAGACTTAGCTAACCATTGAGGATACAGTATAGGTGGTTTGTATGGTGGCAAAGGCACATAAGGTTTTTCTTTCTCTTTGGCCTCTTCTCTTTTATCTTCCTTCTCATCATATTTTGGTTCATCTTCTTTTTCAGTTTCTTTATCAGGATTCTAATACATGGCTGGATTTTTTATTCTTGGATCAGTTGGTCTATCTAATTTCGTCCCACTCCAAAGTATTATAGCATTAGCATGACCTTTTGGATTTGGTTGTGGTTGTCCAGGAAAAGTGCCAGCTAGAGCAGCGGTAGCTGCTTGCTGTTGAACCACTTGAGAGATTTGTGTTTCTAGCATTTTGTTATGATTGACTAGGGAATCAAACTTTTTTAATAGTTGCTTGAGTTGTTCGTTAGTGTGTATTCTGATTTAGAAAATCCTTGTGTTGTACCCCAAAATTTTCCCTCTCATATTTTCCAAGATTTTTTCTTATATGGGTGGACACAAGCATTTGATTAAAGAAAATAAATAAATTTTTTGAAGATAAACAAGGTATTTTGATTGGCACGAACAAGGCGTCTTTCGATTGGCATTTTGATAAGCTTCGATTGGGCGCCTAACCTCCTCTAAGCTTACCTCAATTTTCCAAGCACCGATTGAAGCCTTGGACTGTTGCTTGCTTGTTGTACACCAACTTCGACTGGGCATGTTTTCCTTTTAAAACAGCCTCCTTCGATCCAAAGGGGAAGGGCTTCTTGTCAGTGCTCCTTCGATTACACCATTATCTTTGAATGCTGGCTTGACTCACAAATGCAATGGCTACCTGCATGCAAGTTGGATCTCTGCTTCGATTGGGCATTTTCTCTCCTTGGAGCAAGCTTGCTTCCTGTTTCTCTTTGGAAAATTATCCCTCTGGGAGTGCCTTCAGCGCACAAAGAAATAACTTCTCCAAACTGGCCTTCGATTGACAAAGCTCCCACTGGGAAAAAGACCCATCAGCGTGTCACCAGCGCACGTATGCCTCCTCAGTTTTTCTTCAGCACAAGGCCAAGACTTCTTCAAATTTCCCTTCGACCCACAGGGCACTGGCCACCTTTGTGCCAGCTTCACCTAGGCAAAAAGCTTTCTTTTGATTCACCAAACAAAAAAAATTTGCCTTCGACCCACAAGGCACTGGCTGCTTTTGTGCCAGCTTCGCCTAGGCGCTGACCCCCTTTTTGAAACAATTGTATACACTTCAGCATGCAGAAGGCCCAATCGAAGGCCATACAAAGAGTCTCATTCGAAGGAAGTAATACTTGAGACCAATTGAAGGCTACACAAAAAGGACCATTCGAAGGGTACATGGGAGGTCCAATCGAAGGATAGAGACTGGAGGCATTCGAAAGCCAAAATTGTCCATATTTATTCAAATTTCAAAAGAGGACAAGATCCCATGTTTTTGGCCAACGTTACAAAACTTTATTCATGGCTTTGAAAACATTTTTTATGGCATTTTAACTAATTGTCTTCTTGTCCCCTCCCCTCTACTCTATATAAGCAGCATGCTCGCAAGCCAAATGAAAGAAGACACACACATTGGAGATACGCTGCCCACAAATCCACCAAAGTTATCAAAATTTTCATAAGTGATCCAAATCAAAGCAATCCTTAAATAAAAGGTATCCACGTCCAGAAGCCAAATTGAAGCAATCCTCAAACAAGGATATCCACACCCATTACCACAAATTTATCCATCAATCATTGGTAAGAATTGGTAAAAAGATCAAACTCTACATTTTCATGACACATTTGTAATTTCATTCGATTTGTTATCCAACACTAAAGACCTAGGTTCGACCCCATATCTACTTTTGTTTTGTTGCTAACATTTGCTGCAGATATATCCTAAATAGACCCAGTGCGCGCAGGATCGAAGGACCGAGGTTTCGATACCCATGTCCTGCTTCTTTGTTTTTGCTAACACACCTTTGCAAATTCAGTGCCCTCACATTATCCATCCTCTAGATCGAATGCCATGTCATGTCACTGGATCGAAGGATAACACCCTTCACATAATCGAAAGACAACATCCCCTCTAGATCGAAAAGTCCATTCTCCCTCTGGATAGAAAGATCCATTCTCCTCTGGGTTGAAAGGTCCATTCTCCCTGCAATCGAAGGAATCCCTTTTTTTGTATTTTATTCTTTATTTCATTTCTTTATTGACCCTTTTTATATTTAACTTGACATTGAATAAAAAAATCACAAAAATTAGGCTTAGACATTTTAATTAAATAATTATTTCTTAATTAATTGATTAATTAAATTTTAACCATTTTCTTAACTTAAAACAAATTATAATTTAGGACTTAATTTAGATTTAATTTTCTTTTCATAATAATAAAAAAACCAAAAAGAACTTATTTAATTTTATTTTCCAAATAGACTTTAGATAATTTCAATTTAATTATTTTCTTAAAATAAAAACAACCAAAAAGATTTTTATTTCTTAGGATATTTTTAGACGTTATTTTTAATTTCACACGCGTTTATTTAATTTCATATTTTTATTATTAATGTACCTGCCAACTGGATGTAATAGATTAAAGCTAGGACATTTACTGCTTTATCCCCTTCATTCTTGTATAATGTAAATCCCCTTCCCAAAGCATTGTAATAGCGTAGATTTAAATTCCTGCACTTTAATATTCTGCAATATACATTAATTGCTAGTAACTAGGCGTGTATGATAAGACTAATAATCAAACGCTAGCAAACTTAACAAAAAGACAAAAATAACTGAAATTGAATCAATTGTACGTATACACCTCTAGGGTACCCCATTTATGTTGCCTTTAGAAATAAAACAGTCATGAGGAAGGAACACTTTAGCAAAGACCCGTAAATCAAAAAGATCATAGTCCCTTGATGACCCAATAGTTGCCTTCTCGGTAAATGATCTAGTCCCTAAACAAAATTGCTAAAGTGTCTCCCTAAGTTGCCTTCCTGATTGTAACGCCCCTTTCAAATGTCCCTCATACATCTAACGATAGGGCTACCTACTCACTAATAGTGGGATAGCATTGTCTAAAGGATTAGAGGAAAATAATGACCCTTTTTTAGTATAAAAGTAGATAGCTGTTAGAAGTTTGCTCAAAAACATTTTGCACTAACACAAATACTACTTTTCAAAAGAAATTTTCAAAACATTTACTTTGTTAACACTCATGAGGACTGATACAAGAGTTAACGCAAAGGAAATTGTCGCACTAAGGAATTTCAAAACATTTTTTAAAGACACAAAGCACAAAAGTACTTTCAAAATAAGCAAACCTATAAGAGCCTGTAGATAACTACAGATGGAAAGGGTGCTAACACCTTCCCTTTCCATAACTTACCCCCTTACTCAGAATAATCTCAAAAAGGTCTTGTTCTGTTCTTTTCCTCCTTCCCTTAATTTGGATAAAAGAAAAGTCGGTGGCGACTCTTGCTTACCGCAACATTTTCAAACACAAATGCAAAACCAGTAGTACATTACAATCAGTTATGCCATTGTATCACACCTTGTTTTATTGAGCTTGAGTGGCTACAAAATTTTATATGATTTCTAGGTTGGATTTCCTAGGATTATTTGGAACAATTGGGGCGGCTTTCTGATATCGTGGTAGTATAGCAGGAACTTGGCCAGGTGCATATAATAGATTATTTTTTTTGTATAAAAATCTTAGATGGTTCTTCCAGGCAGAGTTATAAGTATTACCATAAGGGTTCCCTTGCGCATAAATCATAGGTTAGAGCTACTGCAGCCACGGTGGCTGCGGGATTTGTGGTCAAGCTTTCTATCTTTTGGGTAAGAACTTCTACCTTGGAGTTAACTTGTTCTAAGCTATTAACTTCGTACATACCTCCTTTCGTTTAAGGTTTCTCCACAATGGTTATATCGCTTCCCCGTTGGTAATAATTTTGAGCCATACTCTCGATAAGCTGATAAGCGTCTTGGTAAGGTTTATCCATCAATGAACTACCAGCTGCAGCGTCTATTATCAATCTTGTGTTATACAAGAGACCATTGTAAGAGGTGTGGATAATCATCCATTCTTCTAGACCATGATGTGGACAAAGTCGCAACATGTCTTTGTATCTTTCCCATGCTTCGAAAAGAGATTGACTTTCCTTTTGTTTAAAACCATTCATATTGGCTCTTAGCATAATCGTCTTACTTGGCAGAAAATATCGCGTTAAGAAAACTTTCTTTAACTCTACAGAGTTGGATGGCAGAGACTAGAGCCAAGCTCTATCTCTATCTCTTAATGAGAAAGGGAAAAGACGTAGTCTTATTGCTTCAGGACTGATACCATTTTCTTTTATAGTGTCTGCATACTGCACAAACACTAGTAAATGTAAGTTCGGGTCGTCTGTAGGACTTCCTGAAAACTGATTATGTTGGAAAGCTTGTAGCAATGAAGGTTTCAACTCGAAATCGTATCGGTTGATAGCGGGAGTAGTAATGCTGTTGTGAGGTTCTTCCTGTGATGGGACAGCATAGTCCTTGAGAGGACGATTTTTGGGTCCTTCAACCATTCTTGGTTCCAGTTCAGAAAGAGAAAAGTTGGGAAGATTAAATTCGGGAAGATTGTACTTAATACGGTATTCTTGTATTCAGCGTCTTATACTAACAAAACGCCTGATCTCATCGATTGGTTGCTCTAATTCCTCACCTTGGGAGCGAGTGCTTGGCATACAATCAACATATTAAAAAGTAAAATATTGTTGCCTTAGTCTATATTGTGTAACAATGGAATCACAATATTTACTAAATAAGTCCCTGGCAATGGCGCCAAAAACTTGATCACGACTTTAAGAGTCTATCAGATTTACTAACTGCAATTGGACAGTCTAATCGAGTAGTTTTAAAAAGATATCAAACCCATAGGGACTGATAATCAAACTAATGTTATCTAATGTTACTTTGTAAGTCTAAGGCTAATGATTAATCTTGGGTTTGAGGAAAACGAGAAATAAATTCTAACATAATAAAAGTATTCAATAACGGGACACCAGTATGTAACTCATCATACTTTGGGGATTCGATAAAATGTTGGCGTGTAAAAATACTTTTTTGTGGAAAACCTTGATTTAAAAGACTTTGTCTCACATTGTCGTGCTATTGACTCTAACCATACTTTTAAGAAAAAATGCTTTGTTGTCGCTCACTCATTTGAATTAAAAGTAATTTTTGAAAATCAATAATTTCTAATTAATCCTAAAGCGTTGTCGATCTAATTAGGATTAATGCCTAATTTCTACTATCCGGCTAAAATCTCAAATTGTCTCTTTATTGGCCATAACCTTTTCTTGTTTTTTTACTCTCGTACAAAAATTATTTTTATTTTTAAATTAGAAACTAAAATCACAAAAATAACTTATAGCTAATAACGCTAATTATTTTTTGAATCTCGTTCGGACGTGTTGTACCCCAAAATTTTCCCTCCCATATTCCTCAAGATATGATCCTCAAATTGCTCAAGATTGATCAAGGATTGTACAGTTAAATCATCTCCTAAGACAACTAAAATTAGGGTTTTGGTTCCTTCAATGAGTTTGAGGTTTCCAATGGTTCAATCAAGTCTCATAGGCCTATATACATTCTCAAGCATCTATATGCCAAGTCTCAAGACTCACAGTACCAATTGGCACAGTCAAAAGCCTCATTTGATCCACAGTCAACTACAAGGGCAAAATGGTCATTTTGCAGTCAAAAGTCATAATTTTTGGTCAACATCTTATTTTGAGTCCAAAATCAACATTTTATCAATTCTTTATCATGATTCCACAAGAATAGCTCAAAAATCATCAAGATGCAAAAGTTATTATTTTTGGACAGTAGAAAAGTCAACTATATCTTGACCAGGGCATAACTTTTTCATGGTTTATCAGAAAAATCCCATCCAAGGCTCATTTTGAAGAGGATGCCATTTCCTACAATCCATCTTCACATTCCAAGTCCAAGAAATGTTCTCACAAAAATTTATCAATTTCTACATTATAGGTCAAATTCAAAAGTCAACAAAAGTGCACTTTAAGTCAAAGACCATAACTTGAGACTGGTAAATCCAAATGACATGGGACCAAAGGAATTGGTTAGAGGACTTCAAGACCTTTCCAAAATATCCAAGAACATGGTCATATGATCAAAATTGAGCAAGTTGTGCATTGGAGAAGTTGGGAAATTTTCATGAATTTGCAAAAGTCAACTTTGCTCAAAACACCTTATTTTTGCTAATGGGCCTCAAATCTCTTCTTGAAACTTCACCCATGACTTATGCACGACCCATCAAGCTTAATGGAATTTATTTTCTTATTTTTATTGATTAATTGGATTTTTAATTAATATTAATTCATTTAATTAATTTAAATTGTAGGAAAATGCAAGATTTGATTTTTCAATCAATTTGTGAAGCAAATATGGTCAAGATATGCTGGCAATTTCGTGCTCAAAGTCAAAGATACAAAATCTCCAAATTTGGCAACATTTTCCAATCATGAAAAATCAAAAATATTTGATTTTCAATCAAAGATCTAATCATCATTGCAATGGATTCTTGCTCAAGTTTTTGACCTAATTCGTTTCCTCTATATATATGCAAGCAAATCCTAACCTCATAGACGTGAAAAAAACTGCAGAAAGACCTTGTCCAATTTCAAGAAATACCAAGAAAACTCAAAACTGATTCTTGTGTTCCAAGCCAATTCAAGGCATTCTATTGATTCAAACACATTGCTGGAAGTGTCAGGAGTGATTTACAATTGGATTCACGCACTAAAACTCACAGAATCATCACACACAGTTTCACGGTTTGCTTTTTTATTTCAGAATCGTACAGCTTAATTCATGCATATTTAACATGCTTTTGTGTTTGATTTGTGTTGCTAGGAACCATATGAAGCTAATGGTATAACTGAATTGGATTATAATACCCTGAATCCAAAGATGCCATGAACAATTTCTAGGGTTCTTAAGCTTTGAAATTGGGGCTTTATGAACCAGGAAAAATTAGGACCCCTAAGACACATGGTTGGAATCATGAGAACCAGACGAACCTAACCCACCTATCGCGAAATATTTATGTTTGTTGTAGCTCTAATCACTATTTTTCCTCGCAGCATATTGTGGGGGTTAAAAACCATTGGGCAATTTGAAAACACGCGCGTTTTTTGTGTTTTACAGCATATTTGTTTATTTACCAATATAATAATCACCACTTATCATAATAACAAATAAAACAGTTTGGCTGAGTGGTGAGTGCGTTGATCTGGAAGCCTTGGGACCTGGGTTCGAATCCCAGGTCCCCCAAAACATTTGTTTCTATTTTTCTTCACATGATCACATGCAAGTTCCAAAGTGAGGTCTACCATATACCTCAAATTTCAGCACGCCATGTGTCTCTAAGCTTGGATCCAGTGGTCATGAGTGGAAGACTACCATGCTCCCTCAGTCAACAAACGCATAGACAAGCCAGAAAGTCAAACAGGCTTGAGATTAATGGGCCACAAAACTCCAGGAACACCTCCTAATTGGGCCAACACCCCCTGGGTTTTATTTCTTTTTTTCTTCTTTTATATTTTATATTTAATTGTTCACTATTATTAATTATTATTATTTTCACTAACAAAAATAATTAATTATTTTCATAATAAATTCAGAAAAAACATAAAAAAGATAATATATTTTATTTATTAAATTTAATTAGTTATTTTGTAAATAAATATAATTAACTAACTTAGTTTTAATTAGGTTAACTTTAAATTTTTGCAATAAATAAAATTAATGTAGAATTAGGGTTTTCTTGACAATTTTAATTTCTTTTTTATTTATTTCCTAAAAAACATAAAAAAACTCAAAAATATCTTTTTTTATTAATTAATTATTTTTAGGATTAATTTAATTAAATGCAAAATAATAAAAACTTCTTTCTTTCTCAAAAAGGGTCAAAACCCTAAGAACTTCTCCGATTCAATTTTTCTCGCGTGCGACTATTCTTGATTAATTTTTTATCCATATATTATGTAATTGTTCCGAGGATGTAATAGCTTTAATTAGGACTTTTTATCGCTTTCATTTAATTTCCCGCATTTACTTTTTCCAAGGGTTTGTTTTTGGCGATGTAAATGCCCGACGCCTTGTAATAGCTTAGATTTACTTTCCGCAAACTATTAACTGTTAGATGTATGTTAATTAGGCTATGCATGACAAGACTTATCTCTGAAATTAAAATCAACCCGTAGCTTACCATAACATGTACAAAGATAACTTAACATGAAACCTGACACACGTGCACATGCCACTCTTAGGGTACGCCTCACTTGGTTGCCTCGACGTGGTCATTAAGTATATGGTGTTTTAGAGGTCGCCCTCCTGTCTAAAGATCCAAGTTGCCTCAAAACGGTTGCCTCGATAAAAAACGATCTAAGACATTAGGGTTACCGCTAAGGTGTCCTATTATTGCTTTGGTGACCACATGTCCCTATGATCGAATTGACCCGAAACTCCAATAACGGTGCTACCTACTTCTCAATAGTGGGATAGTACTGTCTAAAGGACATTTACACAGCTTAATTTCTTTTGAGTAGGTAGAGGTTCTTAGATACTTGCTCTTTCAAAACAAAAATACTTTTCGCACCTACACTTTTCTGACAAAAGTTTTCAAACAAACACTTCATACACTCTTGAGGACAGATACAAGAGTTAAAACGAAGTTTTCAAAACAAAACTTTTTTCAACGCCCACAAACACAAGAAAAGAAAAACATTTTTGAAAACATAGTGAACAAGTACCTAAGAGCCCGTGGATAACCACGGATAGAAAGGGTGCTAACACCTTCCCTTTCTATAATCTACCTCCCGAACCGAGAAACACCTCGAAAAGGAATTTTGCTGTGCTTTTGTCCTTTCCTTGTTGGAGAAAATAAAAGACGGTGGCGACTCTTGCTTACCGCGACATTTCGCGAACCAGCATTTCAAAATAGTCAGTTCTATTTCCACCGATCACAGGACGACTGTTGTTACATACTGGTATCAAATGGTTTAGTCGGACATGGTTCTAAACAATAAACAGAACATTATTTTAGAAAATATAACAATATTGCGATAAGATTAAAACGAGAATCAAAACTAAAACTAAAAATGCAATAAACATAGAACCTGAAATAAAATTAAATCTGATTAAATTCTGGAAAATATATGTGTGTACAATGAATCAAAAGAAATTGAAATTATGTCGGCACGCTTGAAGAATCCAGTATAGAATTTAAAGTAATAAGATCCTAAGACTAGAGTTGTGATATTCCTCCGATGAGGAAGAGCTATCATTATTTGTGAGTAATTTAACTGCTTAAAAATTCTAAGAACAAAGCTCTGGCTGGTAAAATTGACGAACCCTCAACTGTCAGCGTCTGTTCCAATTTATAGTGCAACCTCCTCCTTGAAAATTTGGCGAATAACGTGCATTTAGGAGCGGTTGCGTTGAGCGAGAAAAACAGGATGCTGAGAGAATACATGAGAAAATTTCTTAATGACAGGGGGCACGTATGGGAGTGGAAGGCGCCACTTACTTGGAAATTGGATGTGGCAGAGGTCATGCTTAGTGGTGGTGGGCGTCACCCTTCATGTGTGCCTGGAGCCACATGTCGAAGTGGTAGGCGCCACATATTTGTAACTTGGGCCTTGTTTTTCGGGCTTTCTTCTTTTTGCTAAGCCCCCACCCCCTTTTTGCTCTTTTACCACTTTACTTGAATTTATTTCTTTCTTTTCTTCTTTGCACTCAAATCTCCAATTCTGCTTGAGATACCTAAAATAAGACAATAATATCGGTGTTGTAAATGGTTATAAATTAAGAGTCCCCACCCTCAATTTTTATCCTAAGGAAGGGAATATTAAGGTTAACCCTAAAAAATATAGAGATTTTAGGTTTTTGACTCAAATTTAGACGAAGGAAAGGTGTTAGGCACCCCTCATCTACCTTGTTCACAAGGATACTAGGGTTAGAAGCGCAATTTTTAGGAAATAGGGTTTTAATGTTTTATTAGGGGAACTCGCCACAATTTTATTTGTATGCCTATGTATCCTCTGAGGAATCAGAGTCCTAATTTGTAGTTCGCAGTTGATTTGTGTTTTTTATGGATTACGAAGATATTTAAATTTTTCGCATACTTAGTCTAGGTGTGTGAATAGCAGAATTTGTTATACAAAGTGCAGAGTTAATCAAAATATATTTGTAATCTTTTTTGAAAATTAATTATTGAATTAATTTAATTGTGAAAATGATTTTATTGTTGGTTGAATATTTTTTAGTATACTAACTGTAAAAAATCTCTAACTAATGCATGGTTAAAAAAGATTTAATGTAATAAAAATAATAAAAATTTGGATGCATTTAGAAAAAATAAATATTTGATTTAATTATAGTAATAATTAATATAATATTATAATTATAAAATATAAAGAAATATAAAATAATAAATAAAAAGGAAAATTAAATATAACGCATGTGGGTGTGAATTTAGTTGAGTTAGTAAGAATGGGGGGTGTAGGTATTAAGGCTCTGAATTTAGATATTGAATTCAGGCCCAAAGGACAGGGGTTTGCATTTTTGAACTATGTAGTAAAACTGGGGGGAGTGAGAAGCAGGGGCCTAAGTCCATATTTTGGACTTGGCCCATTAGGCCTAGGGGGTGGAGTTTTGTGTTGAAACAAAAAAATAGGGGTGGCGTGATACGGTGGGAGAACTGACTTGGGATTTTGTGTTTGTGTTCGCAAATGTTTCGGTTTAGCAAGAGTCGCCAACGACTTTTAAATTTTATCCTAAGGAAAGGTCAAAAAACACAGGAAAGACTTTTGAGATGTTTTCTTGGGTTCGGGGAGTAGATTATGAAAAGGGAAGGTGCAAGCACCCTTTTCATCCATGGTTATCCATGGGCTCTTAGTTACTTGTTTAGATCACTTGCTTTTGCTTTTCTATTGTTTGAAATGGTGCTTTGTGTGTGGTTTTGAAAGATGTTTTGAAAAGAGGCCATCATTGTGGCAACCTTTGTAATGATTCTTGTTTGAATGTATACAAAGTTGTTTTTGTCTTTTGAAAAGATTTCAATATTTTGAAAGTTTGATTTGGGAAATGTTTTTAAATTGTGTTGTGAAGTGTGTTTGAAAATAGCAAGTATGTTTTGCAAGCTTTGATCAAGTAACTAAGAGTTATCTACCCTATTTTACTCAAAGATCTTTCCTATAAGTTTTTTAACCCTTTTGACAGTGTTATTTCACCATTGCATTTGGTGAATAACCTTGTGTTAGGATGTTAAACAGGACAGACGCGGGTCATCGTATAGACCATGATAGCAATTATGTTAGGTATTTTTGGCAAATTTTTGAGGGACTTGATCATTTTTTTTAGGCAACCAATATAGCGTAATCGAGGGACTATGATCTTTTGTTTTGTTTTTGTTTTTCCAAAGTACCCAACATACATAACATAGCCCATTTTTAAGGCAACAAGTGGATTGTAACCCTAGGGGTGTAAGTGTGCATTGTGTTTGATTTTCATGCATTTTTTGTCTTTGATTAGGTCAAACTATTTGTTGATTTTGATTTTTGCATACAAACCCTAATCTCTAATCATGACATAATTGAAAGCGTAAAGTGCGAGAATTAAAAGTCTAGGCTATTACAACATGATTATGGGGATGGGGGTACAATCTTTGAATGGGGGTTATTTTGACAAGAAATATAAACCCTAGTTTACTATTAAATCCAAATTGAACCAAATGGCACAAATAACAAATGAACCATATTTAAATAAGCAAATTAAATAAATATACAAAGTATTATGAATATGCAAAAGGTTTATGTTTATTTTTATGTATGTAAAAAATATTTAATGCAAAAAAGAAAGAAATAATAAAAAGATTATTTTTTGGTTAAGGGTAAAACCCTAATTTTCTTTAAGAAAATAAATATATTAATTATTTTATTTATAATAAGAATATAATAGTATATGTAAAAAAATAAAATATATTTAGAAAAAAGTATTTTTAAGTATATTTAATAATAAAAGTAAAAGTGTAATATTTTATTCCAAAGTATTTAATAAAATAAAAGTATATATTTATATATTTATTAATTACATTAACTATGATAAAATAAAATAAAATATGTACAAAAATAAAATATATTTAGAAAAATATTTTTAGTGTGAATAAAAATAAAGAACAAAAATAAAAGTATAATTTATATATATTTTCAAGTTTTGTATAAATAAGATAAAAGTAAATAAAATGCTTTTTATGTTAGAAAAATATAAATAAAAATGCAAAAGAAATGTGAAAAAATTATAAAAAAACATTTTTGAGTATTTTTATATTTGGAAATAATAAAATATAATCAGAAATGAAAATAAAAATGCAAAAATATAAAATAATAAGAAATTGGGCCAGGGGTGCAAAATGGAAAAGGGGAGGTGTCAAAAGTGAGCCAGGCCAAGCCCAGCCCACCACTTCATCTTCAACCTCTGAATTTGAAAACGCGCGCGTGCGTTGTACAACTGCCAGATCCTGTATACGAGCTCTATTGCAAAAACACATAACATCAAACTTGTAGAGCATTTCAAGACGATTCCAACCATATAAACAACTTGTCTTAACTCTCAAAGACCAGAGACAATTTCTCTGGCCCTAAAATCTAACCTAGTTTTTTCAGTATGTTCATGGATGAAATTCTCTTAGCATGCTTAATATAAATGAAAACTGAGCATATGTGCAGCTTCATGGCAATGAATACTACATTTCTTATTCACAAACCTAAGGCTAAATGTTCCTAAATAGAGAGATAGGAAGTTCAAAAAAACTTGTTTCAGCTGACTTCGTGTATGGAAATGTGGGGCTTTTCAACAAGGCATGAGATGTCTGGGAGCTTGCTTGAACTTCACTTGACCTTCTCCAATAGCCTGCTTGCCTTGAATGTCCTTGAATCAGCCTATAGAACTCAACCTGCACAAGCTCAAAATGAAAATGGCAAACACTTTAAATGGAGTTACAATTGGTGTTTGAGGTTTGGGATAGCTTGGATGAGTTATGTGGAAGATGTGCTATGGAAGTCAAGTTGTAGGTTCTGCCCTGTTTTGCCAATGGAAGGTGATTTTTGGCTAGGGGATGTTTAGAGGCTCAAGCAATCGTGTTTCTGGCTCAAAGGGGTGTCAGAAATATGTTCAAACTGTTTGCATAAGTTTATCTCGGCTGATGTTCCAGTTCTCATGTGTTTTGCATCTTTCTTGTATATGAAGCAAAAGTGGGAAGTGATATGTAACAGGCCTGTACAGGATATCCAACACCTTGTAACTTCTGCTCTTGGCCCCTCTCATTTGTGGATTTGATTAGATGCAAAAGATCTGGACCAATGCTCAAAGATTGTGGTTTGACATAAAGCACATTTAAGCAAAAATGGAAATGTACCTTTTTCTACTTAGGGCTTAATTTTGTGTACAATGTCCTAATGACCAAAACAAAGCCTTAGACCAATGGATTTGCATTAAATTATTGAGTGTGAAATGGTTTAGAGGCCTGTAAACTAGTGCAAAGCATGCTGACTTGAAATTGCATCTTGTATGAACATGAATATGCCATGGATGAAAAGTGAGTTTTTGCCAACTTCAAGCCTTTGATTCTCTCTAACTACAAATGTGTTTGAGGAGTTCTTGGACATTTTGGAAAGCTTTCAACATTATCTACAATCCATATTTGAAATGAAACTTGATATTCCAAGTGGAACTATGTGAAAAATGGCCAAGAAGATGGGTCAAAATCCTGCCTAAACTTAGGGCAAAATTTCACTAAGTTAAAAGTTTTAGGGACCCTTGTTCCAAAAATCATAACTTGATATCAAAGCTTCTTTTGAGAAAACTTTGTGCATAAAAGTTATAGACTTTGTGGAGGACTACAACTTTCATGTTGGAAGTTTTGTTTGAATCCAATTGCATCATGGTGAAAATGTTGGGCAAAGTTAGGAAAAATTAAGAGAATTTCATAACTTAGAAAAATTCTAAGTTATGAAATTTTTCAACTTTAAACCCTAATTTGCAATTTTGGGTTTCTTGATGAGCAAGTTTCATGTTTTGACACATCTTGATGAAAAATGACCCTTGGCACTTGATTTTGATCCAAAAGTCAAAGTTTGACTTTTCAATGTACAGTCAAATTTTGATCAGTTGACTGAAAAATTCATCTGTCAATCCAATACAATTGAGGTCTTTTAAACTTGTTGAATAGGTCAAGATGATTCCATTGAGTCCTTGAGTCCATGTTTGAGCCTAATTTTCCATTGGCTAGGTCAAAAAGTCAGAAATTGCCTTTGTACAGTCAAAACCCTAAAAATGACCATTTTGCCCTTTTGGTGATCTGATCAAATTTCTTGTGGAGTTATGGTCCAAACTGGATAAAATGGTTCATATGAGTTCATAATGTTGATGTGGGTCAAAATTCATGAGGTTTGATTGTAAATTGGCCACAGTTGACTTTTTCCCCAATACAGCTGATTTCTAGGTCAACTGTCCAATTGACTAGGCAAAAAATTTGATTCAAGGCTTGAAACTTGGTATGGACAAACTTATGAGTACAACATGAAGTATGAAAGTTACTTTGATCATTGAAGGTCCAAAAATCTCTGTGCAAACTCAAACCCTAATTTAGGTCATTAGTGCAAGGAGATGTCTTGAGCAGAGCAAAAACCCTAATCCTGTCTGGAGTTTAAGGAGCCTTGTGAGGGAAAAATATTGATAAAATGAGAGGGAAAATTTTGGGGTACAACAGCTGCCCCTGTTCAATCTTCTTGAACCTGAAGAGTTAGATTGGCGAGTTTGCCTTTTGTGACTCGAAGGTAAAAGATGATTGGACACTAGAGTGCCCGTAAATTTGCACTCGTCAAAATGTAGATGAGGGAATGGGCTTAAAGATGCCATTTGGAGATGGTAGAACTTTGCTGGAGATGGGCTTAAAGATTCCATCCAAGACTTGTTTGTTGAGAATCAGGAGAATGAATATCAGAATGGTATCTGTATCTGGAACGTATCTGAGTTGTATCTGGAGATTGGATTCGTATGAGAAAAGGAATGGTGTCCGTGTATGGAGCGTATTTGAGTTGTAACTATATTTGACTTTTGAATGAATATCAGAATGACTGCCACGTCTAGAGTGCATCTGTATTATATCTAAATTCCGAATGGGCGACAGAGAAACATCTGTGTATGGAGCATCTCTGGGCTGGGGGATAAATTCTGAATGAGTGACAGAGTGGCAATCGTGTCTAGTGCGTATCTGGATTGTATCTGAAGTTGAGATCTGTATGAGTAGCAGAATGACTTTTGTGTCTTGGAGTGTATCTGAACTGTAACTGGGATCTGGACAAATGACAGAATGACTTCTGTGTCTGGAGTGTATCTGAACTTTGAAGTTGATAGTTGAATCTGAATGAGAAATAGAAAGGCTTCCAGGTCTGGAGCGTATCTAGTCTGTATCTGATTGCTGAAGTCGGAATGAGTAGTAGAATGACCGTTGTGTCTGGAGTGTGTCCATAATGTATCTTGACTTAAAATTCTGAATGAGTAATAGAATGACCTCCGTGTTTGGGGTGTATCCATACTGTATCTGAGATCTTTGAATATTTTTTAACGATAGCTTTTAATCTCATCCTGAAGAGGGTAAAATGTTAGCTGAAACACAAAGTTATGTTGCATGACATGTATGACGCAATAAAATGTGTTTTATAAATGTTCATGATATATGAATGTAATGTATGCGCATGTAAGCTAATTAGCTGTCTTGCTGAGGAAAATAAATCCTTGACAGCTAGAGATAATGAAATCTTTGACTGCCGCTGGGGAAAGTAAATCCTTGACCGATGTTGGGGATTCCAAAAATCTTTGATTGCTGAAGATGAGAAATCCTTTGGGCTACTGCTGATGATTGAAAATCCTTGGTGATTTATAGGGGATAGAGAATCCTTCACGACCTTCTGGGGAAAATGAGGATAATTCTGACGATCTCTACTGGGGAATTAAAACCTGGGAGGCTTCAACTGGAGAAATAAGAACAAGAATCTTCGTTCTGCTGGGAAATAAACTCTGTGGGGAAAATGTTTATCCTGTTGGAGAATTCTCAAGGGGTTTGGGTTGTATGCCAATCTACTATGGTTTTAAGAATGGTTGGGGATAAAAGTTAACTGTTATCTGATTGATTTTTAGGTTATAAGATAACTTGCTGGGGAATTTTGGAGAAACCGGATGATTTCCACTGTGGTTTAAAGGTTGAAGTCTTGGACTCCGTTGGTGAAGAAAGCTTCATCTTCACTGGGGATTTATAGTTCAAAGTTTTCTGGCTCCGCCGGGGATATGGAGTTTGGAAACTTAGTTGTGATGGCGATATGTGTTTAACTCCGCTGGGGATCTTGAACCTTAACTCCGCTGGGGGTATATATTAGATCCGAATGACATATTGCATGGGATTTCTTCTGGAATAGCCTAAATACGTTTTCCTATACTTTCAACCTATCAGTAATTATCCTTTCTCACTTCGTTTTATTTGTTAAGTAGTGATTATATTCAAATGCATATGCTCATTTAATAAATCATTGGACGTTTTCAAATAAAAACACAAGTGTAAAAAGAGAGGAAAGGCAAGCAAATCTCTGCACTTTGAAGTATCTCTGTATTAAATTTGTAAGTATTTTGTACAATGGAGACAGACATCCTAGTTAGAGAATGTTGTCATAAAAAATGAGAAAATTTATACAACGAAAGATGGCTATGTGTAACAATTCCATCGGGTTCCCATTATGCTATAGCCTTCACAACTCTGAGTATCTTGTCCATTCCTTGCCTCGTCCGCAGATGATTGGATTGATCAGAAGCCCGAAGCTAGCCTGTGAAGAGATTGTCCTTAAAGTGATCCTACGAGACATAGTCATACGCTTTAATTCCCTAACTTTTGCCTGGATCGCCCTTTCGGGTTTTTGATCCACCGGGAAACCCTTTTTTGCCTAAGTCGCCCTTTCGGGTTTTCAACTTGCCGGGTGTACAGATTTTTTTATTCATCCCTAATTTTTGCCTGAACCTCCCTTTCTGGTTTTCGATTCACCGGGATGCCCATTTTTGCCCAAGTCGCCCTTTCGGGTTTTCGACTTGTCGGGTCGTTTCATGTGTAGTACCCTTTGACTATGTCTGTGTTCGCAGGGTGCGGCAGGTCATCGCCGTCCATGGTGGTCAGAATCATTGCCCCACCAGAAAATATGTTCTTGATCACAAATGGTCCTTCGTAAGTAGGAGTCCATTTTCCCCTGGGATCACTTTGCGGCAAGATGATTCGCTTGATTACAAGATCTCCGACTTGATATATTTGCCTCTTGACTTTCTTGTTGAAGGCCTTGATCATACATTTTTGGTACGCCTGACCATGACAAACAATAGTAAGTCGTTTCTCGTCAATCAAGTTAAGTTGATCAAGCTGGGTCTGAATCCAATCGTCTTCACTCAAACCAGCATCCTTCATGATTCTCAAGGAGGGAATATGAACCTCAATAGGTAAAATAGCTTCCATGCCGTATACCAAAGAATAGGGTGTTGCCCCAGTTGAAGTGCGTGCTGTGGTACGGTACCCGTGCAGAGCAAACGGTAACATTTCATGCCAGTCCTTGTAGGTGACTGTCATCTTTTGAATGATCTTCTTGATATTTTTGTTCACAGCTTCGACAACATCGTTCATCTTAGGCCGATAGGGAGATTAATTATGATGTTGAATCTTGAACTGCTCGCACAGAGCGGTGATCAAAGTATTGTTCAAATTTGTACCGTTGTCAGTGATAATCCTGTCGGGGATACCATACCGGCATATGAGGTTCTGCTTGATGAAGCGGGCAACCATATTCTTTGTAACAGAGGCGAAGGAAGCTGCTTCGACCCACTTGGTAAAGTAATCAATGGCCACCAGGATGAAACGGTGTCCATTGGATGTTGTAGGCTTGATCTCTCCAACCATGTCGATTCCCCACATCGTGAATGGCCAAGGTGTTGTTAAGACATTGAGAGGAACTGGAGGAATATGTACCTTATCAGCATAGATTTGGCATAGATTTGGAATATGTCCCACTCTCCTTTGATTTGACTGATAACCAAAGTTGAATCCCCAAATACAATCAAAGATTTGATTCCCAAGTCAATAGCGGCCTTGAGACCAAAGATACAAGCTTCATACTCGGCCATGTTGTTGGTGCAGCTGAAGCAGAGTCTAGCAGATAAAGGTGTATGGAAACCTTCTGGAGAGATAAGTACCGCGTCGATACCGTTGCTAAGTGCATTTGAAGCACCATCAAATTACAGGGTCCATCGGGATCCTTGTTCACGTCCTTCATACTGTCTGTTACCTTTAATGTTGTCCAATGTCATGATATCCTCGTCAGGGAAGTCGAACCTCATAGATTGGTAATCTTCGACAGCTTGATGGGCTAGATGATCAGCTAATACACTCCCCTTTATAGCTTTTTGGGTTGTGTACTGGATATCATACTCAGTCAGGATCATCTGCCATCTAGCGATTCTTCTAGATAAAGCAGGCTTCTCGAAGATGTACTTGATCGGATCCATTTTGGAAATCAGCAAAGTGGTATGTGTCAACATATACTTCCTTAGCCGGCGAGCAGCCCATACTAAAGCGCAGCAAGTTTTCTCGAGCAGTGAGTAGCGAGTTTCACAGTCGGTAAACTTTTTGCTAAGGTAATAAATGGCATGCTCTTTTCGGCCAGACTCGTCATGTTGGCCCAATACGCACCCCATTGAATTATCTAAGATAGTCAGATACATGATTAAAGGCCTTCATTCGACGGGTGGCATCAAGATAGGAGGTTCCAGCAAATACTCCTTGATCTTATCGAAAGCAACTTGACAGTCATCATTCCATTTAACCACCTGATCTTTCTTCAACAATTTGAAGATTGGTTCACAGGTAGATGTTAGGTGAGAAATGAACCTTCCAATATAGTTTAGGCGTCCCAAGAAACCTCTGACCTCCTTTTCAGTGCGGGGGGCATGAATTTCTCGTATAGCTTTGACTTTGGCAGGATCAACCTCGATGCCTTTGTTACTGACGATGAATCCCAAAAGTTTACCGGACCTGACTCCGAAAGTGCACTTGCTAGGGTTCAGTCTGAGTTTGTATTCCTTTAACCTGACAAACAGCTTTTGCAGATGGTCGATGTGTTCTTCTTCTGTTTGTGAACGGGCTATCATGTCGTCTACGTAGACTTCAATCTCATGATGTATCATGTCATGAAACAAAGCTACCATGGCTCACTGATAGGTTGCCCCAACATTCTTCAGTCCGAATGGAATCACTTTATAGCAGAAGGTACCCCACTGCGTAATAAAAGTAGTCTTCTCCATGTCTTCGGGGGCCATTTTGATCTGATTGTATCCCAAGAATCCATCCATGAAGTAAAATACCTTGTGTTGAGCTGTATTGTAAACCAAGATGTCAATGTGTGGTAGTGGAAAATCATCTTTAGGGCTAGCCCTATTTAAGTCTTTGTAGTCCACACACATTCTGACTTTGATGTCCTTCGTAGGCACGGGCACAATGTTAGCGACCCATTGTGGATAGGAAGTAACAGCCAGAAAGCCAGCATTGAACTGTTTCATCACTTCAGCTTTGATCTTCTCAGACATATCGGGCCTCATTCGGAGGACTTTCTGTTTGATTGGTGGACAGTCTTCTCTTGTAGGGAGACGGTGAACCACAATATCTGTATCCAGTCCCGACATATCTTCATAGGACCAGGCGAAGATCTCAACATATTCATTCAACAGCTGAATTAAGTGCTCTTTGACATTTGGCTCCAGGTTGGCACCCACTTTAACCTCTTTTCTGTCTTCCTCTGTTCCCAAATTGATAGTCTCTAACAACTCTTCATGGGGAAGAATAGCCCTTTATTCTTGTTACAAAAGTCTAGCTAACTCTCCAGGCACTTCACAGTCTTCATCACCTTCGTACTCGACATGATTGACCAAATCTTCAGAGTCACTGAAGGCCAAAGAAAAATAGTCACCCATGGAATCCGGAGTGGATGGGTACCTGCATTTTGTGAGTGTGGGTGTGTGTAAGGGATAGCCATCCTTAAACAAAATAAAATGTAAAAGGAAAGAAAATGAACACAAAAATTTATAGATGAAAACGTCCAAGATTCATTAAAAATGGCATATGAAAATGAAGAATCAAAACCCTTACAAATGGACCTATATGCCCCGGGTAAGGCATAAGGCGAAAAGAGTGTACGCATTGTTTAAAAGTTATTACAGACTAACATAAATGTTCAAAAGATAAATTACTGATTGATGAAAGTAATAGGAACGAAGTCTTTCGCCTCCCAGTTGTTCAGTCCTCCTTCAATGGTTGGAAAGATCCAATCTTCAAAGTTTCCTTCTTCATCATCATCTTCTAAAGCATGAACTCCATGGTGAGTGATTTTTAAGGGTGGTCCTCCGGCCCGAGAGCGACGCGCAGCTTTCTGGCTAGCAGCAGTGAAACCCAATCCGAACTTATCAGTTTTGGGAGGAAAATATGGCAGTTGACCCCACACTGTACTTCCTCCTTCCTTGATTACAGCCTCCGCATCTTTAAGGGATGACATCCGGGGCACAGGCTTGGTAATGATAGGCACATCAATCATTGTCTTTGCTATCGCGACCTCTGGAGAAACCTCTTCAAAGTGTTGGAAAGGTGTTTCTATGAATTCACCATCTAACTCCACGTAGCGGAAAGAGTTAAGGTGGCTTATCATATACTCCTCCTCACCATGAATTGTTATGATCTTACCCTGGACTGGGAACTTTAGCATCTGGTGTAGAGAAGAAGTGACTGCCCCAGCGTTGTGGATCCATGGCCTTCCTAACAAGCATGAATATGAAGGACGGATGTCCATCACATAAAATGTAGAGTTGAAAATTTCCGTTCCCACCTTAATTGGGATGTCCACTTCTCCGTGAACCATCCGCTTAGAACCGTCGAAGGCTCTAACAATGATATTACTGGGCTTTAGGGTCAAGCCTTCACAGTCCAATCTGTCCAATGCTTTCTTTGGTAGAACATTTAAAGATGAACCGGTATCAACCAGAACATGAGCAAGTGTAGTTCCTCTGCACTCTACCGAGACATGCAGTGCATCATTATGCTTTCTTCCCTTAGACGTCAAATCGGCATCAGAAAAGCCAAGACCATTATCGGCTGTAAGGCTAGCCACGCACTCTTGAAACTGGTCCACAGAAGTTTCTTGAGGCACGTGTGCCGTCTTCAGAAATTTGATCAAGGCTTTGGCATGAGCCTCGGAGCAGAGTAATAGAGCCAGCATAGAGATTTTTGAAGGTGTTTGCCCCAGCTGCTCTACGACATCATAGTCGCTCTTCTTAATTATCTTTAAAATTTCCTCCATCTTCTTTTGGGTGGTTTCGGGGATAACCAAAGTTTGAGCCTTCATCCTGACACGCGCCTCTTGGATCCCCTTACCTTTATCAGCAGTAACAGTAGAGGGTACATCTTTGGGAGCATCAATTTCTTCAATAACCGGACTTCGAACAGATATCTTGACAGGCACAGGAGCACTTAAGGGTCCGAAGAATGCCCGTGGAGGAGCAATCTCCGGAGAAAAAATTCTCCCGCTACGAGTTATCTTATTCGTCCATGCAATATTCCCCACATCAGGATTATCTTCATCGGAGTTTTCTTCGGATGATTCGATCTGCTTGACACCATGGTAGAATATTTGTCCTCCATAATTCCATGGTATCGTCTTGTTGGACTTATATGGGATAGACACCGACATGGTAATCTTCAGCGGTACAAGCTTTGGATCAGGCGTAATCTTAACAGGCCTTTTGCAGGTCTTGGAAAGATTGTCGGAAATGGTGATTATGGCAATGTCATTGATTAGAGTAACAAAGGTAACAGGAGTAACATGAGTGATAATAGCAACATGAGTCTTCTGAAAGAGGATCTCTTGAGTATCCATCAGGCGTTGGATGCCTGATTTCAACAGTCGGCAGTCGGATTGCAAGGTGGAACAGAAGTAACAGTCTTTTTCACATCTCGGGAAAATCCCAGCTTTCAACAGATTCATTTTAATCATTGGCAACAGAGTCATTAATTCATCAACAGCGGTAACATGAAGATCTTCCACAATTGCATGGACATTATGACCATGTTTTGGCATAGGAGCTGATATCACATTAGGTTTTTCAAGGGCATCAAACTCTACCTCTTTGGCATCTATCAAATCTTGGATCTTATTTTTAAGAGCCCAACAGTTGTTGGTATCATGCCCTACATTGTCCGAGTGGTATGCACATTTTGCATTTGAATGATAATAGGGAGAAGAGGTATTTGGGTTTTTCGGCGCTTCTTTCAAGTTGGTAAAGTTTAACTTTAACAGATGAGGGAGGACCTGCGCCGGTGTCATATTGATCTGAGTAAATTGTCGTTGTGGCCTTTCTACCCTTTGCTGGTTAGCTCTAGGTTGATTGCTTCGAGGTTGATCGGCTGAGGAGTTCTAGATCATCACAGCCCCCACCGTTGGTCGGTGCTCCATTCTCCCTTGATTTCTCTGGGTGTGAACAGCAGAAACTTCCTTCTTGGCTGGGAAGGTCTTCTTGATAGCAGTGGAAGCGGAGGCATCCTTCTGAATTTTACCGCTCTTAATGCCAGGTTCGACCCTTTCACCGGTCAGAATTAATTCGGTGAACCCTACAGATGAGCTCCCGATCAAGTGATTGAAGAATGGACCTGACAGGGTCCCTAAAAACATGTCAACCAGCTCTCTATCCGACAATGGTGGCTGCACCCTTCCAACCAAATCCCGCCACTTCTGGGCATACTCCTTAAATCCCTCATTAGAGGCCATACCCATACTCTGAAGCTGAGTACGAGTAGGCGCTAAATCTGCGTTGTATTGGTATTGTCGGTAGAAAGCATCAGCCAAATCTTCCCAATTATGAACGTCAGATCTCTCAATTTGATAGAACCAGTCCAATTATGTTCCCGACAAACTATCTTGAAAAAAGTGGACCCAAAGATCCTTATCAGAAGAGTGAGGTTGGATCTTTCTGACGTAGGACCTCAGATGCATCTTCGGACAGGACAAACCTTCGTATTTAGCAAATGTAGGTACTTTGAACTTGGGAGGAATGACGATCCCAGCGACCAACCCTAGTTCTTCGAAATCTAGCCCAGGTACCCTTTGCACTTCCATGGCTGCCATCCGGTCTTCAAGATTCTTATACTTATCATCCGCCGGAGGATACTGCTGTTCAGAGTAATCTTCGTCCTCTTCCTCTTCTTCCTCTTCAGCTTCAGATTCGGAAGGCATTGCAACTCCCTTTCCTTTACCAACCCCTTCGTCAGACGTCGAGGGGAATTCCAGGACTCTCCTAGCCTGATGCTCAAATCTTCTTCCCATAGTGGCCACACCAATTCTTTTCTTTTTCTTCTTTTCTGGTTCCTTCTCCTTCTCTAACAGTGCTTTAAGATCCTCTTGACCCTTTGCTAAGGTCATGAGGAGTTTTTAGAATTGTGAATTCTGTGCTTGCAGATCTTTAACCGTCTGCTCTATATCCATCTTGCTGAAATAAACAGCAGAAAGATAAGGAAACCTGGTGTGAAGACCTGTTTATGCATATGATGAATGATATGTTATTCATGTAATGCATTCAAGGATTCAGAAATTCAAAGTTGTTGTAAACAAAAAAGAACACACGTCATATTAATAAGAAGAAATTTGTTAGTACATAAATGCCCCATGGGAAAAACATTACAAAATTCTTAATGTAAAAAGACATTGTGCATCCTCTTTGGTGCGATGTAAGTGTTATGAGTCTCCTCTTCTCGAAGTCGGCGGGTAAGCTCGAAAACCTTCTTCTCACTGGCATAGAAGCTGTCTTCAAAAGTATTCCGCTCTTTCTTGAGTTGTATCCAACTCTTTTGTAATTCTTCCAATGATGTCGGCATGTTTGGATGTAGGAGGGTGTATGGAACCTCTCCTTCCATAACAGGCTCTTTGATCACGGGGAGAATGTGAGGGTATGGCATCATAAGACTCTGGCCGCGGGTTCATACCCACTTGAGGTAAGGCTCAAGGGGGATGGAATTCTTGTGTCCCAGTGTCTTACTATCCACTTTGTTGGGCATCCTCCAAGCTCGGATAAACCTTTGTCGAAGTCCTTGAGTGTCATTGTCGAAGTCAAAAACCAAGTCAGGAATCAGCATATCATGAGGGCCATCCCTTCGGGCATACCCAAATTGTCTCAGAGCTAAACAGGGGTTGTAGGTAATGCCTCCCCTAATGCCAAGTAATAGGACATTATGGAATTCTCCGCAACGATCAATGATGATGACATTTTCTCTGGACCGAGAACACCAATGAACATTAGAATGTGTGAGGGTCATCAACCGTTGTGACCACCTTAAACCCTGCTCATTCTTCAAGACTGACTGGGGAAGGTGATAAATAAACCACCTTGCTAAAAGATGAGTATAGCACATGAGAACGCCTTTTTTCCTCATTGTTCGTGTGTGAAATGAGTGTAGGATGTCCCCAAGCAATGTTGGCAAAGGATTCCAAGATATGAAAATATTGACAGCATTCACATCTATAAGCTGATCAGGGTTTGGGAACAAGACCAACCCATAGATGAGAAGTGCTACAATCTCCTAAAATGCTTGTAGATCTAGAGAATTCTAGCAGTCTTGTGTCTTCTCAAACAGAAACTTTGCCAAGAAACCCTTGACACCACTTCTGGTTTCCCAATGACCTTTGATATCAGATGGTTGCAAGTATAAGGCTTGAGCAACATCTTCAGGCTTTGGTTCTCTTTCCGTACCATTGTAGGGTAGTTAATGAAGAATAGGAATCCTCAGGAGTTGAGAAAATTCCTCCAAAGTAGGTACTAGTTGATAATCAGGGAATGTGAAACAGTGGTGTAGGGGGTCAAAGAACTGGAAGAGAACTTTCACCATGTCTTCTTCAATGTTGGAGTTGACCAAGTTGAGAAGTCTACCATGTCTTTCACTGAAGAGAGAATTCTCTGGAATCTTGGAAGTAAGCTCCTTGAGTTGAGGAGGGATTCTCACAAGGTTGACTTGAATTGTTTTCCTGCGAAGAGATTCCATAACCTACAAAACAAGAACAAAGATGAAAATCCAAACCCTTGAAATGGTCAGTGGATGCATATGATGCTTTATGATGTTCATGATGTATGCATAAGCATATGTACAAGAAATTCACACAAGATCCTAGTTTCAAGCTTGCATGGGGTTTCATAGGTAAGTACCCTCTTGAAGCTAGTTGGCTCAACCTGTCCTATAAATAGTAACCGGGTTCTAAGGAGCTCAATATCACTGGATTATTTTCTGTGTTCATTGTTTCAGTTTAGCCACTTAACTGGCGACCGAAATATTCCAAGAAAATAACCCTCAATGAGTGTAGTATCGAGTATCTACCAACTTCAGACTGCACCAAAGTCGGTCATCTCACTACCCCTATTAAGGCCAAGATGGTCAAGTAAGGTTCTAAGAGTTCATTAGTGCTTCATGACATAACTCAGCGGTCCCGTATTCTCTTTGATTGACTCAAAGGCTACCAGTACCCACAAATATATCGCACTAATATAGCTATTGCTTCAACCATGTCGGTATACCCCGCACAGTTTCCACAACGTAATTCTATTTACCTATGAATGTCTTCCCAAAAATTCGGGTGGAGGATTCAAACCCAAACAAGAGAACCAAATGTAAAGCAATCAAAGCAAACAAGATAAACATGTAAAGGTGATCTAAACCCTAAGGTTACTCCACTTTTAGAATTTCCCCAACAGAGTCTCCAGTTCTGTGATACGGGTGTAGAACTGACTTGGGATTTTGTGTTTGTGTTTGCAAATGTTTCGGTTTAGCAAGAGTCGCCACCGACTTTTTATTTTATCCTAAGGAAAGGTCAAAAAGCACAGGAAAGACCTTTGAGATATTTTCTTGGGTTCGGGGAGTAGATTATGAAAAGGGAAGGTGCAATCACCCTTTTCATCCATGGTTATCCATGGGCTCTTAGTTACTTATTTAGATCACTTGCTTTTCAATTGTTTGAAATGGTGCTTTGTGTGTGGTTTTGAAAGATGTTTTGAAAAGAGGCCATCATTGTGGCAACCTTTGTAATGATTCTTGTTTGAATGTATACAAAGGTGTTTTTGTCTTTTGAAAAGATTTCAATATTTTGAAAGTTTGATTTGGGAAATGTTTTTAAATTGTGTTGTGAAGTGTGTTTGAAAATAGCAAGTATGTTTTGCAAGCTTTGATCAAGTAACTAAGAGTTATCTACCCTATTTTACTCAAAGATCTTTCCTATAAGTTTTTTAACCCTTTTGACAGTGTTATTTCACCATTGCATTTGGTGAATAACCTTGTGTTAGGATGTTAAACAGGACAGACGCGGGTCATCGTATAGACCATGATAGCAATTATGTTAGGTATTTTTGGCAAATTTTTGAGGGACTTGATCATTTTTTTAGGCAACCAATATAGCGTAATCGAGGGACTATGATCTTTTGTTTTGTTTTTGTTTTTCCAAAGTACCCAACATACATAACATAGCCCATTTTTAAGGCAACAAGTGGATTGTAACCCTAGGGGTGTAAGTGTGCATTGTGTTTGATTTTCATGCATTTTTTGTCTTTGATTAGGTCAAACTATTTGTTGATTTTGATTTTTGCATACAAACCCTAATCTCTAATCATGGCATAATTGAAAGCGTAAAGTGCGAGAATTAAAAGTCTAGGCTATTACAACATGATTATGGGGATGGGGTACAATCTTTGAATGAGGGTTATTTTGACAAGAAATATAAACCCTAGTTTACTATTACATCCAGATTGAATCAAATCGCACAAATAACAAATGAACCATATTTAAATAAGCAAATTAAATAAATATACAAAGTATTATGAATATGCAAAAGGTTTATGTTTATTTTTATGTATGTAAAAAATATTTAATGCAAAAAAGAAAGAAATAATAAAAAGATTATTTTTTGGTTAAGGGTAAAACCCTAATTTTCTTTAAGAAAATAAATATATTAATTATTTTATTTATAATAAGAATAAAATAGTATATGTAAAAAAATAAAATATATTTAAAAAAAAGTATTTTTAAGTATATTTAATAAAAAAAGTAAAAGTGTAATATTTTATTCCAAAGTATTTAATAAAATAAAAGTCTATATTTATATATGTATTAATTATATTAACTATGATAAAATAAAATAAAATATGTACAAAAATAAAATATATTTAGAAAAATATTTTTAGTGTGAATAAAAATAAAGAACAAAAATAAAAGTATAATTTATATATATTTTTCAAGTTTTGTATAAATAAGATAAAAGTAAATAAAATGCTTTTTATGTTAGAAAAATAAAAATAAAAATGCAAAATAAATGTGAAAAAATTATAAAAAATATTTTTGAGTATTTTTATATTTGGAAATAATAAAATATAATCAGAATTGAAAATAAAAATGAAAAAATATAAAATAACAAGAAATTGGGCCAGGGGGTGCAAAAAGGAAAAGGGGAGGTGTCAAAAGTGAGCCAGGCCAAGCCCAACCCACCACTTCATCTTCAACCTTTGACTTTGAAAACGCGCGCGTGCCCTGTACAACTGCCAGATCCTGCATACGAGCTCTATTGCAAAAACACATAACATCAAACTTGTAGAGCATTTCAAGACGATTCCAACCATATAAACAACTTGTCTTAACTCTCAAAGACCAGAGAGAATTTCTCTGGCCCTAAAATATAACCTAGTTTTTTCAGTATGTTCATGGATGAAATTCTCTTAGCATGCTTAATATAAATGAAAATTGAGCATATTCCCAGCTTCATGGCAATGAATACTACATTTCTTATTCACAAACCTAAGGCTAAATGTTCCTAAATAGAGATATAGGAAGTTGACAAAAACTTGTTTCAGCTGACTTCGTGTATGGAAATGTGGAGCTTTTCAACAAGGCCTGAGATGTCTGGGAGCTTGCTTGAATTTCACTTGACCTTCTCCAATAGCCTGCTTGCCTTGAATGTCCTTGAATCAGCCTACAGAACTCAACCTGCACAATCTCAAAATGAAAATGGAAAACACTGTAAATAGAGTTACAGTTGGTGTTTGAGGTTTGGGATAGCTTGGATGAGTTATGTGGAAGATGTTTGAACCAACTTGGGGCAAAATGCACGAGCAAAATGTGCTATGGAAGTCAAGTTGCAGGTTCTGCCCTGTTTTGCCAATGGAAGGTGATTTTTGGCTAGGGGATGTTTAGAGGCTCAAGAAATCGTGTTTCTGGCTCAAAGGGGTGTGAGAAAGATGTTCAAACTGTTTGCATAAGTTTATCTTGGCTAATGTTCCAGTTCTCATGTGTTTTGCATCTTTCTTGTATATGAAGCAAAAGTGGGAAGTGATATGTAACAGGCTTGTACAGGCTATCCAACACCTTGTAACCTCTGCACTTGGCCCCTCTCATTTGTGGATTTGATTATCTGCAAAAGATCTGGACCAATGCTCAAAGATTGTGGTTTGACATAAAGCACATTTAAGCAAAAATGGAAATGTACTTTTTTCTACTTAGGGCTTAATTTTGTGTACAATGTCCTAATGACCAAAACAAAGCCTTAGACCAATGGATTTGCATTAAATTATTGAGTGTGAAATGGTTTAGAGGCCTGTAAACTAGTGCAAAGCATGCTGACTTGAAATTGCAACTTGTATGAACATGAATATGCCATGGATGAAAATTGAGTTTTTGCCAACTTCAAGCCTTCGATTCTCTCTAACCACAAATGTGTTTGAGGATTTCTTTGACATTTTGGAAATATTGAAACATTATCTAAAATCCATCTTTAAAATGCAACTTTAGATTCCAAGTGGAACTATGTGAAAAATGGCCAAGAAGATGGGTCAAAATCCTGCCTAAACTTAGGGCAAAATTTCACTAAGTTAAAAGTTTTAGGGACCCTTGTTCAAAAAATCATAACTTGATATCCAAGCTTCTTTTGAGAAAACTTTGTGAATAAAAGTTGTAGACTTTGTGGAGGACTACAACTTTCATGTTGGAAGTTTTGTTTTAATCCAATTGCATCATGGTGAAAATGTTGGGCAAAGTTAGGAAAAATTAAGAGAATTTCATAACTTAGAAAAATTCTAAGTTATAAAATTTTTCAACTTTAAACCCTAATTTGCAATTTTGGGTTTCTTGATGAACAAGTTTCATGTTTTGACACATCTTGATTAAAAATGACCCTTGGCACTTGATTTTGATCCAAAAGTCAAAGTTTGACTTTTTAGTGTACAGTCAAATTTTGATCAGTTGACCGAAAAATTCATCTGTCAATCCAAAGCAATTGAGGTCTTTTGAACTTGTTGAATAGGTCAAGATGATGCCATTGAGTCCTTGAGTCCATGGTTGAGCCTAATTTTCCATTGGCTAGGTCAAAAGTCAGAAATTGCCTTTGTACAGTCAAAACCCTAAAAATGACCATTTTGCCCTTTTGGTGATCTGATCAAATTTCTTGTAGAGTTGTGGTCCAAACTTGATCAAATGGTTCATATGAGTTCATAAGGTTTATGTGGGTCAAAATTCATGAGGTTTGACTGTAAATTGGCCACAGTTGACTTTTTCCCCAATACAACTGATTTCTAGGTCAACTGTCCAATTGACTAGGCAAAAAATTTGATTCAAGGCTTGAAACTTGGTATGGACAAACTTATGAGTCCAACATGAAGTATGAAAGTCAGTTTGATCATTGAAGGTCCAAAAATCCCTGTGCAAACTCAAACCCTAATTTAGGTCATCAGTGCAAGGAGATGTCTTGAGCAGAGCAAAAACCCTAATCCTGTCTAGAGTTCAAGGATCCTTGTGAGGGAAAAATCTTGATAAAATGAGAGGGAAAATTTTAGGGTACAACAAGTGGTGTTTAGTTTCGGGCCTGGCCCATGATGGTTTAGGGAGTCCTCTTGGGCACCGTGTGGGAGAGCGCATGGTAATACCCTGGACGTGCACTTTTGGACGTTTAAATGATGATCACGCGGTTGTGGTTGGGAGAGCATCCACTGTGAAAACAAACCCTACCCCAAACAAACTGCAGCAGTGCAACATTCACCTCTCCCCTCAATGGAACAATAAAAACATGACAAACAACAAGCCTCAACCCTCAGATCAAACACAATAACATAAAAAAAATAGAAAGCTAAGTGATTTGTTACCTCCTTCGTGAACCTGTTAGTCTTCCTTCGCTTCTGTTGATTGTTAACCCTTCTTCTACTATTTACAGGTGCAGCGACAGATGGTGATGAAGATGATGACGGATGGTGACGAAGATGAAGATAGTGGTGGCAGTTCAACAGATTTAGAGTTTCGGATTTTGAAACCCAAATCTCAAGCGAGGATGAGGCAAGGAACCGAATCTTCTCTCTTCTTCTTCTATAGCATCTCCCCCTCCAATTTTTCTTCCCTCTTCCTTTCCTCTGTACTATTTTTTTCCTCCTCTTTTTTCTCTTTCCTTTCTGTTTTAGTTCTTCGCTTTTTATAGTGTTTTTAGGGTTTATAGATTAGGAAATAATTTTATGAGAGTCATTACTAAGAGATTTTTTTCATGATTCTATTGTAATTTGTTGGCAATCTGTATTGATTTTGTTCCAATATAGGCTGATTATGTTTGTGTATTTGGTTATGGACTGTAACGATTTGATTCAGCTTTAATGCAAACTTTAATGATTTGATAAGTAAAGATTTGTTTCTTTTTTTAAATCGATTATGTTCTGGAAATTTTTGAATGCAATATCTGATTTAATTTTGTTGTAAAACATGTGTTATTCTTTCAAATAATCCAAACAGTAACGGTTAAAAATACTAAAGCGTGCATTTTTTTTATTGATACAGAAAACGTTTTTTGATTTGAAACAAGAGCTTTTTTTTTCTCATGACCTGGATTTGGTCCTTGAAAGAGATATGACCATGCATTTAGTAAAAGGCCTCTTTGTTTTTCAATCTGACTTTATTAGTCAAAAATAAAACAAACAACATTTTAACTAAGCTTATAATATAATGTTTTTAAAAAAAAATTAGTATAATTAATAACAGTAATAAAATAATAGTAATGTTAAAAATAATGATAATAATATTATAATTAAAACAAAATAATTTTTTTTAAAACAAACCCAAAGTTGAACGGGCCGTATTGTATTAGTTATTGGGCCACCTAAAAAAATGAATTTCCTATGCACTCTTCAACCTTATTTATCCTAAATGGGCCTTTCTGATTTTAGAAAAGGCCCAAGTATTCTCCACAAAGTAAACCCTCTTTCCACATTCTAAATGGGCCTAGCAAATGCCTTTCTCACAAAGAAACTGAATGGGTCCTTACTTTTATATGGGTCTTTCTGATTTAGAAAGGTCCAAAAAGTAACAATGTAAATCCCTCTTCAAAATGGGCTGAAATCACAAGCTTTGATTAAAATGCAATGGGCCTTTAACTGTCACCCCCTCTTTGTAAGATAAACCGAATGAGCTTCAACAATTTACATGGGCCTTCTCTGATTTAGAAAGGCCCGTGACTTCTTAATAATAATTCTAGAAAATAAGAGATAGAAACCAATAGGGAAATTTTGGAGTATGATAGCTGCCCCTATTTAATTTCCTTTCTATTAAATAGTGTGAGAATATGCAGGTCTCGCACGTTCTGATCGAAAGTTTATTAAACATTGGAAGACCCTAAAATTTGTCCGAAATATTATAGGGATACACTGTGCAACGCTCCTGTAGGTGTGAAGAGTAGGCGTAGATGATGATGTATCATCTTAACAGCGTTTGAACTAAAGTTTTTTACAGATAACTCGTCAGTATCTAAGAGATTGTAAATTCTTTTGCATATTTTCAAAAATACAAGTTTTGAAAAAGTTGACTTACTAATGCTTGGAAACTAATATAGTAAGTTTTGGTTTGATTTGATTTTGTCTATTCATCACGACCTAGGGGATGAATAAAACAAAGTCTGATAACACATTGCTGCATAGAGACTAATGCAATGGATTAACCATATTTATTCGTATATCTATCATAACCTAGGGGATAGATAATTGGAAAAAAAAACTTGAAAACAACATCGTTTCATAGAGCCTGATGCGATGAGTTATATTGTCGACTTCGTCATGTTTACTACAAACTATGGAGTAAATAATTAGAGGATGAATTCACGTATTCATTGCAACTTAGAGAATGAATAATATGAATCGGTAATTCAAACATCTACCATAACTAAGGGGGTAGATGATTAAAAAGCTTGATAACAATATTGTTGCATGGAGACTAACGTAATGAGTTATATCGCAGATTTCACACATCGCTGCATGGAGACTAATGCAATGAGCTATATTGTAGAGGAGGAACATGTGCCTTTATCACAACCTAGGGGATAAAAGACAACAGGGGTGGGCTTACGTTATTCATTGCAACCTAGGGGATGAATAATATGACCTTGAAAGTTCGCATATCTATCGCAACCTAGGGGATAGATAATTGAAAAAGCTTGATAACAACATTGAAGCATGGAGATTGACGCGATGAGTTATATCACTGATTTTTCACATTTCTACATGGAGTCTGACACAATGAGCCATATCGCAGATTTCACACATTGCTGCATAGAGACTAACACAATGAGTTGTATCGCAGATTTCCCACATCACTGCATGGAGACTGACGCAACGGGTTATATCGCAGAAAAAACTGTTTTTAATGATCAAATCTTAAATAACTAAATCAGAGATGATATCCGATTTTTATCGGTTGTGTCTTTTCTCAATCAAGGTAATAATTTGATGGAGGGCCCAAAGATATTGGTTTTTCCCAAAGTATGTTTTGAAAAATTTCATGTGTGATGTAATTCATAATGTCCTAGATTGATATGGAACCCATAGTGTATGCGTGTTGTGTATGTATGCCCTAAATATTTACATATGTACAAAATGCATGTATATGCCCAAAAATGTTATGAAAATTGTTTTTTGATATTCCTTCCCTTTAAACCTATTGGTTTTTTGTGTTACCAACTCCCTGACGTTGTATGTTGCATTGTCATGGTATCTTTGAATTGATTTTAAAATGATGAAAAGTATCAGCAAAATCTTGATATTTGTGTTGTAGGTGCAGGCATAGGTATGGATGTAGACGTGGACACAGGTGTAAACATAGACGTAGGCGTATGCATTGACGCATGCGTGGATTTTCTTTTGATGTTTTTCTTGCCAAAATGCTTTTTGATGTTTTATCAAAAGCTTTTATTTTTCAAATCCCTAAAATGATTTCAACGCAGTATTCACAAGAAATAATCGTAGTATTTTTCAAACAAGTCTAGAAAGAAAAACGAAATTTGAAAGATTGAAAAAGTAAATGTCATATTGATATGCCTCTGAATAGGCAAGAGTACAAGATGCAATTCCTTGAAAGAGGTAATTATAAAAAGTTATTAAACTGTAAATGGAAATGGAAATGATAATTATTACTATTGTTTCCCCAATGTCTTTTTGATAGCTCATATCTCCTTTGCTTCTGAGTTGAATGATTTGGATCCACCTCTCTCTTTGTGCATTGTAGTCACAGTTCTTAGATCGTAGACTTTTTGTTCTTTATTTCTTTGAATAAGATCCCTAATTTTTGTCTGGGTCGCCCTTTCGGGTTTTCAATCCACCGGCATAATTTTTTTTGTATGTCCCTAATTTTTGCTGGGATCTCCCTTTAGGGTTTTCAATCCACTGGGACACTCCTTTTTGCGTAAGTTGCTTGTTTAAGGTTAGAACTTATCAAGATTTCTTATACATAGTATTTATTTTACTACGCTTTAATTTTCTAGATGCGGTAGTTCTTCCCCATCCATTATTGCGAGGACGAGACCACCACCGAAGAATGTTATTTTTACCACATATGGACCTTCATAGTTGGGTGTCCATTTACCACGTGAATGGAGGCGAGGTAACAGAATCTTATTGAGTACTAAACCCCCCTTCTTTGAATACTCGAGGGTGGACTTTCTTGTCGAAGGCTTTCTTCATCCGCTTCTGATATAATTGACCGTGGCATAAATCTGTCAAGAGTTTCTCTTCAATGAGGTTGAGTTGATCAAGTCGCGTCTGAACCCACTCCGCTTCTTTAATCTTTGTTTCCATTAGAACTTGAAGTGATGAAATCTCTATTTCAACTGGGAGTATTGCCTTCATGCGATATACAAGAAAGAAAGGAGTTGCACCTGTTGATATACGTACGGAGGTACGATAGCCATGTAGAGCAAATGGAAGCATTTCGTGCCAATATTTGTATGTCTTCGCCATTTTTTGAATGATTTTCTTGATATTTTTGTTGGCAGCTTCAACGGCCTTGTTCATCTTGGGTCGATATGGTAAGGATTATGATGCTCGATCTTGAAATTATTGCATAACTCCTTCATCATTTTTTTGTTTAGATGACACCTGTTGTATGTAATGATCCTGATTGGAATCCCATATTTGCATATGGGATTTTTCTTGATGAATAGAGTAACAACTTGACATGTCCCATTCGCGTAGGATGCCGCTTCTACCTATTTGGTGAATTAATCAATGGCAACAAGTATGAACCGGTGTCCGTTAGATGAATTTGGTTCTATCATGCCTATCATATCAATTCCCCACATCAAAAACGGCCAAGGAAAGCTCATCACGTTCAGAGGAGTAGGTGGCATATTCATTTTGTCGGTGTAGATTTGGAACATGTGACAGGTTTTGTATAATGGTAGCAATTGGCTTCCATTGTTAACCAATAATAACATGCTCGCGGGATTTTTCTAGCCTTGGCATGCCCATTTGTATGAGTTCCAATAGTGCCTTCATGGATTTCTCTCATGAGCGTATTTGCTTTCTGTTTCTTTATACACTTGAGTAGCACCATATCATAGTTTATTTTGTATAATACATCACCACTCAAAAAGAATTTTGAGGCTAGCCTTCGCATAGCTCGTTTGTCATTAATAGAGGCATTTTCTGGATATTCTTGTTTTTCAAGGTAACTCTTGATGTCATAGAACCAGGGATTGTTATCTGGTCCCTCTTCAATAACAACAAAATGTGAAGGCTCTTCAAAATGTCTGATTGTAATGTGTGGTTTATGGTTTGGACAAGTTACCTAGAACATGGCTGATAGAGTTGTCAAGGCGTATAGCATATGATTTTCTTCTCGCGGGATATGACTGAAAGTGATCTCAGTGAAATCTGTAGCTAGCTTTAAAACATGATCCCGATATGGAATCAATTTGGGATGCTTAGTGTCCCATTCGTCATTGAATTGGTATATGACTAGAGCGGAATCTCCAAATACTTTGAGATGTTTGATTCTTAGATTAATGGCAGCCTCTAGACCAAGGATACAAGCTTCGTATTCGGTGATATTGTTGGTGCAGTCAAAGCATAACCTTGTAGTATAAGGCATGTGATAATTTTTCGGAGAAGTCAAGACTGCCCCAATGTCGTTCCCTAGTGCATTTGAAGCCCCATCGAACTTGAGTGTCCAACGCGCCGCTGGTTCAGGTCCTTTGTCAGGCTCTAGTATTTCGTAGTCACTTATAACCATGACATCTTCGTTTGGAAATTCGAACTTCATCAGTTGATATTCTTGTAACGGCTAATGAGCTAGGTGATCAGCTAGTACACTACACTTGATGGTCTTTTGAGTAACATATTGGATGTCATACTCTAATACTAGCATATGCCATTGGGAAATTCTTCCTGTAAGAGCCAGTTTTTCAAACACATACTTTAAAGGATTGATTCTTGCTATTAACCATATGGTGTGAGTTAGCATGTACTGTTGTAATACGGTTGCAGAACCGACTGTTATACTGGTTTTGCATTTGTATTTGCAAATGTTGCGGTAAGCAAAAGTCGCCACTGACTTTTCCTTTATCCAACAAAGGAAATGGCGAAAAGAACAGAAAAAGACCTTTCGAGAGTTTTCTGAGTAAGGGGGTAGATTATGGAAAGGGAAGGTGTTAGCACCCTTTCCATCTGTAGTTATTTACGGGCTCTTAGATGCTCATTTTGAAATACCTTGTTCTTTGTGTGTTTTGAAAAGTATTTTGAAAGCGCCTTAGTGCGGTGAACTTTGTAATGTTTCTCGGAATGGTAGAGAACGTATACAAAGTGTTTGAAATTTTTTTTGAAAGAAGTCTTGTGTAATTGTAAAAATTGTTTTAGCAAGCATCTAACAGCTATCTACTTTACCAGAAAGGTTGTTCTTTTCCTATTTTCCTTTAGACAATGCTATTCTACTATTAGTGAGTAGGTAGCCCTAGTCGTTGGATGTTTTAGGGACAACCGAAGGGACGTTTATACAGCCACAAAGGCAACTGGGCAAGAAACTTTACTAACTACCCTAGGGTTTTAATAACATTTTTACCGGTGTAACATCGAGAGGATTATCGAGGGACTTGTGATCTTTAAACCGGACGGTAGCCACTAAAATCTCTCACGTTTCGAGAGTTATGACTATTTTTCCAAAGGCAACCAAAGTGGGGTACCCTAGAGGTGCGCATGTGAAGTTGTGTTCTATTTAGTTATTTATCTTTGCATTTAGGTTTGCTAGCGTTTTGTTTCATTCTTTCCATACAATCCTAATTAGCATACATCTAAGCAGTCAATAATTTGCAGTAATTAAAAGTACGAAAATGTAAATCCTAAACTATTTCAAGGCTTCGGGGAGGGGGATTAATTACATGTACAAAAACTTGGGCGAAATAAAGAAGTAAAAAAAATAAAGAGTCCTACTTAATTCTATTACATCCCATTAAGAAGTTATAAAAATATGAAAATAAAAATGTGAAAGGTAAGAACACGCGCGAGTTGAAAATTCGCCTAAAAATCCTAAGGTAAAAGAAAAAGATCTTTTTGTTTATTTTGATTTAATAAAAATGGTTAAATTAAAATTAGACTAATTAATCAATTGAAAGAGAAGAACATTATTAATTAAAAAATTAATTCTAAACTAATCCTAATATTTTTGGTATTTTTATTATTTAAGAAAACATCAAAATCTTAACCTAATTCTAATTGTTTTTAATTTATGAAAAGGAACCAAAATAATTAATTAAATTAATTTAAGAAATTTTAAAATTGAATAAAATAAAACCTAGATCTAAGTTTTTATATTTTCTGATTTTATGATTAAAATAATAATTCGAAAATAAAACAATTAAATAAATAAAAATAAAATTCAGAAAAGAAAATGAATGGGCCTGGTATGTGAAGCTGAAAGAGGGGGGTGTGAGATCTGGAATTTGTAAAGCCCACATGTTCATCAAGCCCACGGTTGTTGCGCTTGATTCCATGTGGCTGGTCCCTTGAGGGTTCATCATGCACAAGCTGGCTTGGGGTGTTGGATCTTCATCTGTTGGCATCTGATGGTCTAGAGATGAAAGCACGTGATATAAGCCCAGGTTTGCCTTACACTGGATTTGCAGATAAAATATGAAAAAAAAGCAAAACTTGGGGATTGAACCCAGGTTCTTCGTACTTGCAAACACATGCTTCACCAATCGGCAAACCTGTTCATTCATTAATATAACTAAACACATAATATTATATATGAAAACCAATCAGAAAAATATTCAAATAAAAAACACGCGCGCTTAGTGGGACCCTGTTGTTTAAATGGACCAATCAGAAAATAGCCTGTGACCATGCATGCCCTCGCCTGAGTCCAACGGAGTCAACAACATCGGAGTCAAGCTCTGGTCGTCTTCTCTGACCTATCAAAATTGCAAACCTGTGAAATTGTTAGATTAAGGACAAACTAAAGGCCCTATCTTGCTTAAAATATCGCCCCGATCACGAATCTGGCCTTAGATTGGCCAGAAAACTCCTGTATCCTGAGTTACGAATCCAAAACCCTAGCACGGATTGAACATAGAAATATGAGATATAAGGCCCTAGATTCTCATGTAACACGTTAGAATGCATGCAAACATCATCAATAACATGAATATATGCTTAGTATAGATTTAATGGCATGTATTGAGAGTCTGAGATCAAGGAAAAATTACCAAACAGAGAGAGATTGTGAGATATTTCTGGCATGTGTTAGGCTTGCCTTAGGATTGAGAGTGGTTCCTAGAACCTTCAGGAGGTGGATGGCACACTTGGTTTGGATGGAGAAGGCCTGGATTGCTTGATACGAATTTCAACCTTTCTTTGAATTTTTGAGAATTTTCTAGGGCTTCTTGGAGGTAGGTTGTGCGTGTCCCTTGCATCTGAGATTATTAGGTTTATATAGACAAAGGGTTAAGGTCAATAATTGTGCAGCATATCTTTGTACATTATGATGGAGAGATTTGATTTGATTTTTGCATGAAACTTGCTATATTTGATCCAATCATGTGCCAATCTATTTTATGTGTTTTTGCCAGCTTGCTATGAGTTGTTTGGGCCTCCAACTTGATGGAAATCAAAATCTTACATGCCCTCATAGATCCATTTCACATCAATTAGTTTCTTATTTGTTCTTTCAACAAGCTCTCAAGTTTTGTTCTTATTTATGGCTCTAAGTTCTTCTTTCATGGCTTCACACCAATTCGAATTGCTCAAGGCTTCACAATCATGGCTTCTTCGATTAAGTCACCATTTGCATCGATTGCTTGATCTGGAAACCTCTCATATCCAATCATCCTAGTCAAACTCAATTCTTGTTCTTGTGGATCTTCTTTCCTTCTGCACAGGTGGTTCTTTGATTCAACTAGTCGAAGTATCACCTTGTTCATTTTGACTTGTCGAAGCTTCATTCTATTCATCTTCTTTGAACAAAGTTGCACAAGTGGTTCTTTGATTAGACCAGTCGAAGTATCAACTTTTTCATTTTGACTTGTCGAAGCTTCGTTCTATTCATCTCCTTCGAACACAGTTGCATAGGTGGTTCCTCGATTCGACCAGTCGAAGTATCAACTTGTTCATTTTGACTTGTCGAAGCTTCATTTTGTTCATCTCCTTCGAACACAGTTGTGAGTATGTCTGATTCTTGTTGAATTAAACTTCGACTCCAATCCCACCTTTTGCTTTCGTCTTCAAGCACATCTCTATTGATCACTCGTTTATCTTCAGTCGAAGGATAACCTATGAGCACCATGACTTCACTTCGACCATCCAACTTCTTTCTCAATTGTTCAGGTACATGTCTAAAACACAATGATCCAAAAAAAAACTCTAAGATGACTTGTATTTGGCTTCGACCCTGTCCAAGCCTAATGTAGTGTCTTTTCGACATTCCTCTTCGTTGAGCATCTATTTAGAATGTATTTTGCTGTCGAAGCTTCTTCGATCCAAAATCTCTTAGGCATATTTTTAGATTTCAACTTACATCTCGTCAAGTTTAGTACACTTTTATTCTTTCTTTCAGTTATGCCATTATACTGAGGCGTATAGGGTGCAATAACCTCATGTAATGTATAACGTTGTACCTTCCAAATTATGCATTTCTTGAGCTTGAGGATAAAAGAGAAGTTGTAGGGCACAAAACTTGGCATGGACAAACTTGAAGACATATTAGGACCATGGAAAACATTTGAGACCTTTGGAGCTCATACATCTTGGTGAAAAGTGAAACTAGTTGAAAGGTCATTGCTTCGGAGGATAATTTGTCTGATCAATTCTTAGTCAACCTTGAGTAATTGAGGAGCTTAATGAGCATGCCTTGGATAAAATGGGAGGGAAAATTTTGGGGTGCAACAGCTGCCCCTGTTCAATCTACTTAAACCTGAAGATTTATATTGGCTTGTCTGCCTTTCATGATATGAAGGTGGAAGATGATTGAACACTAGAGTGCCCAGAAATCTGCACACGCATGAAGTAACGTTGTTGGTTAATGATATCAGGAATGGGATTATAGATGCCATTTGGAAAAGATGACTGAGAGTCATCGGAGATGGGCTTATATATGCCATCCAAAGTAATTGCTGATAGGAGTATCAGAATGAACCTACGTCTAGTTTTATCTGAATGAAATACTGGAAAGAGCCCGTGTCAAGCCGCGTCCAGAAATGTATTAGAAGGAAATCGTGTAAGGCTGCTTCAGGATGAATGTGTGTTAGCCTACACCTGGAAATGTCTTAGTAGGAACTTGTGTAAGATTTCTTCAGGATGAGCCTATGTTAGACTACATCTGGAAATGTCATGGTATGAACTTGTGTAAGATCGCTTCAGGATGAGCCCGTGTGAAGCTACATATGAGAGGTTATTAAAGGGAACCCGTGTAAGATTTCTTCAGGAAGAGCCCGTGTAATGCTGTATTTCAGGAGGAGAAGGAATCCGTGTAAGATTGCTTCAAGATGAGCCCGTGTAAAGCTGCGTCTGAAAAGTTATTAGAGGGAACCCGTGTAAGATTGCTTCAGGAAGAGCCCGTGTAAAGATGCATTTCAAAAGGAGAAGGAATCCGTGTAAGATTGCTTCAGGATGAGCTCGTGTAAAGTTGCATTTGAAAATTGTGAGAAAGAATCAGTGTAAGATTGTTTCAGGATGAGCCCATGTAAGGCTGTATTTGGAAATTTTAAGAAGGAATCCGTGTAAGATTGTTTCAGGATGAGCCCGTGTAACTCTGCATCTGGAAATATATTAGAAGGAGCCTAGGTAGGGCTGCTTCATTAGGTCGTATAGATAGTTGCCCCGTCTTGTTTCGGGAATTGATCCACAATCAGTTGTTCGCAGATAGTTGCCTTGTCTAGTTTCAGGAATTAATCTAGAACTATTTTTGTTGGTTATTGAGATAGTTTCCCTATCTTGTTTCAGGAATTAATCTCTAACCTGGTTTTGTAGATAGTCACTCCGTCTTGTTTAAGGAATTGATCCATAACTAGTTGTTCACAAATAGTTGCCCTGTCTGGTTTCAGGAATTAATCTGGAACTGTTTTTGTTGGTTATTGAGATAGTTGCCCTATCTGGTTTCAGAAATTAATCTCTAACCTGGTCTTGTAGATAGTCGCCATGTCTTGTTTCAGGAATTGATCTATAATCAATCGTGCATAGATAGTTTCCCTGTCTGGTTTCAGGAATTTAATCTAGAACTTTTGAAAATTGTTGATGATATTCGTTTGTTGATCTTTCCTGAAAAGGTAAAGAATTAGTTGTATGCAATATCATAATGCATGAAGTGCATTGGGTAATGATGTTCTCAAAATAAATGAGATTGTGATATATGGATTTGTGATGCATATGCTATGACGTTTGTAAAATGATGTATGAATATGATGTATGAATGTATCAGTCGTTCTTTGTAGCATCATTGAATTAAGGGAAAATAAATCCCTGACTGCTGCTAGGGATGAAGAATATGATTCTTCAATATTTGTTGAAGTTGAATTTTTGGGAGATGGATTTTCGTGGCTAGAGAAGTAAACTCTACTGGGGAAAGAAAAACTTCATAAACTTCTAGGGGATTTTTATGAAGCCTTGTTGGGGAACCCAAGAAGTTTATGAACCAAGTTAAAGAAATCTCCAAGATGTTGGGGAGATGATTGAAGCTTTTAATCTATTAAGAAGATGTCGGAATATCTGAAATTGTTAGGTTATACACTGAAGAGATGGCAGTGACTTTGCGGGAGGACGTCTTTTTCTCTGTACCTACTAGGAAACATATCCTTACTGATGACGAACTCTGTGAAGATAGTCCCCTGGGGGTGGTTACTCTGTGGGGCTTTTATGGATAGCTTGAATGTTATCCCAACTCATGGAGTCTTGAGTAAATTATTGATCAGGGTGATAACCCTTCTACTGAGAGACAGGTGACGAGATGACAGGACATAGTCGTATGCTTTAATCCCTAACTTTGGCCATAACTATCCTTTCAGATTTTTAGTCCACCAGGATACCCTTTTTTGCCCAAGCCTCCTTTTCAGGTTTTCGACTTGCCGGGTGTACAGTTTTATTTATATGTCCCTAATTTTTCCCGAACTATTTTGGTTCGTCGGGATGCCCTTATTTTTGCCTAGGCCAATCAACCTACTGGGTCTTTTTCATGCGTAGTATTTTTCGACTATGTCTGCGTTCATCGGGTGCGGAGAATCGTCACTGTCCGTAGCAATAAGTGTTGCAGCACTTCCAGAAAATGTTTGCTCGATCATACGTGATCCTTTGCTGGAATTCATGTCTAATTCCCCAAGTGATCCAGATGGAGATATGTCCCTGGCTATTCGGAACTTTTGAGAAATTCCTTGAATCTTGAATTGATTGCCCGCAGATCAGTTGGACACCATGACATGCCCCTTGATTATGAAAGGCTTGTTATTGGAAATGTCTTTCCATCTGAGGTAATTTTGTTCATTGAATGGATTTTCGTTCATTGAATATTCATCGTGCGAATTTCTCTGTTGTTGAACAATTAGTTATATGCAAACAGTGGTATTAAAAATGCAAAGCTTATGTTTGTCTTGAAGTTTTTTAAAAATGCGTTTTTTAGTAAAACAAAATTTGCAAGAATGTGATATCAACTCAGGATTTATAGTAAGTCTTACAGGAGTCAGGATACCTTTTGTAACAGTATGCTTCCGAACTAACCCATGCTTCAGTTAGGACTTTTAAGGGTTGTAGTGTGGCCTGGTTCACAGTTTAAGAAACAAATGATAGAGGCTCGAAATTTATTTGTACCGCCCCCATTCTTTGTGATGTTCTTCAATCCTATACTCAGTTAATTGTGCATTTAGATCCCAATCGAGTTCTGGAATCTTGGCCCTGATATTCCGGTGATGGTTCGGATACTGAGAGTTTATTTGAGAAGGAAGTCATTTTTGTAACCTTTTCTTTTTGTTGAGGATTTGTAGCGACCTCTCTCTTTTTTATTATCTCTACTTTTTGCCTGAATTGTTTCTTTTGTGATTACAGTCAGCGGGATGCCCCAGTTTTTTATTAAGTCTCCTTCATAGGTTTTGACTTAGCGGGCTTTTCTTTTGAGAGATGATGACTTCCTGTTTTAATGATTATGTGGAACCATCACCATCTTTTTTTTTTGTAAAGACGTCTTCGATGCTATTCATTATGTACGAAGTGGAAGATTACGACTGAAGGCGCGTCTGAATTAACTGAGAAACTACCCTGCCCCAGGTTAGGATTAAAGGTTTCAATTTTTGTGAAAAATAAAACTACTACTTCTTAGGCTTAAAGGGGTTGACTAGGGATTTTCTTCCTTATAACTCCACTGTTTAGGATTTTAAACAACGTTTGTACATCGTCAGCAAGGTCTGTTCAAAAGAATATTGTATGAGATTATGGTATTGTTTTCGTCATCCTTCCTCTAAAGGCTTACAGCTTTCAATCGAGAGTTGAATATCACAAAAATTAAGTAAAAGAATAGTTTCAGTATAGTGACAACGAATGGATTAATTCAAGACAAACATATGCAATACATTAATGGGATAACAAATTTTGACATGAAATAAGTGTTCGAACAATCAAAAGAAAATTACAACTTAAAAATTCTAATGAAAAAAAATCCTCTTTGTCTGAACTTGTCACTTCAGACGGTGTGCCTTTGAGGGATGGCAGAATAATTCAGTTGACCATCTTGTGTAAATTCCATGACTCTCCCGTCGATCAGGTCTTGAATTTTGTTCTTCAATGCCCAACAGTGGTCAGTTTCGTGCCCACTGTAACACCCCAATTCTACCCCTCGTAATTTATAATAAAATCAGAGTTTCAAAATTTCATCCAAACATAAATTGAGGTATTATATATTCGTGTTTCATCACTTTGCTTATAATGCACTTCACAAAAATCAAAAGTCGGACATACTGATTCATATCATAAATCATCATATAAACATATGACTATTCACAACACAGTGGATGTGTTCACAAAATGTACATTTCATCATGTTATCATCAATACATAAAGTTATAACATCATAAGATGGTATACATAAACTATCCTATCCAAAATAATAACGTCACCCAAAACCCGAGTGTTACTACTATCAGAGCAGAGCGACTCAAAATAAAGAGACTCGAGCTAATCCATGTCATCCTCGCGGATCACCTGCATGCTACCAATATAAAGGCAACAACGAAACAAGTAAAGGGTGAGATACTCCAAAACATATAATTAAAGGCATGATAAAATATATATCTAGTTTTGGAATCATAAATGATATAGGATAATAAGAGTATGTCAACATATATCAAAATCTCACATACTTTAAATCATCATTTAGTGTATAAAATCAACACTTTAATTTCATCACATAATCACCATAATCATGTCAAAACAAGACATAAACTCCATCGCCATAAACTCATATCGTCGCTTTACCGTCATGTTATATTCATCGCTTACTCATCATGAAATCATCACATATGTTCACTTTATATTCAATACAAAATTCATCACAAAACAAAGTATCATATAACACCGCAATTCATCATAAGCCATCAAATAAAACTCAACTCCAAAAGACTCAAAAATAAACATAACCGACTCCATGAGACACGACTATGGTATGCATGTGGTACCCGTCGCTTTGTCCATAATTAGGGACATTCGGCATAAAAGCCCATCGTCGCTTTGGCATAAAAGCCCTAATCGCTTAGCATAAAAGCCCTCGTCGCCAATGCAATATATGTGATACGACAACACGACATCACAAACACAACACAACAAAAACATCATCATCGCGCATCAAAATTTGGCATAAAGCCCACGTTGCCATATTTATCCACATCAAGATAGACATATCATCGCATCGCATATCATCAAGTATTCATTATAAATAAACCGTCGCAAACATCATGTTTAATCACACCACATCATTATCAAATAATTCACTAAATTCCAAACACGGAAAAATAGTCAAACATCAATAATCGTCACGAAAGTCGTTAACAATAACCGGCATCAATCATAATCGTCAACGTCACAATCGGATTATCCATACGCGACTTAAACCGACTAAAATGCAACTCGTTTCAAATTAACCGTAAATTCACTTATTTCAGGTCGCTTCGTAAAAACTCGAAATCTCGAAAAACTAACCTCACCACGGCGTTCTACACGTCAAAATTAGCTAGCACGTCAATTTTCGTTAAATTCGGAGCAACTTACTCCATCGCCGAAATTGCCGAAATCAGGAAATCAGAACATAATCGGGTTCCAAATTAAATCGGATAACTTATGTCATATTTGTATTTAATTAATATAATTATTTAATATATTAAAATTATGAAACTAAAATAAACAGAAACTAGAATTATGCAAAAAAACCAGAAACTAATGTTACTGTCAAAATGGCACAGAGAACATGGAAAAGCAACATTTTCAAAACTTCCTTCTCTCATGTAATAAGGGACTCACGTCCCATGGTTTAAAAGGAAAGGGGGATGGGCGTCCCCCCCCCCCCTTTGGGTCCCACCGTCCTCTTGTTTCTTGCTTTGATCCACTATTTCCAATTTTTCTTTTAGCAAACAGACAGTATATAAAGTTCTAACTTAATATAATTTCAATTTTATTTCTAATTTAATCTCATATTAACTAATCCTAATAAAAATCTAACACAACAACAACACCTAAATCAACTCCTTAATTTATTGAAACAATCACCAAATAACTCATAAACCCTATAAGCATTGGAAAATCAAACCCCTTACCTTAGATGTTTGAATTGATTCTTGATGTTTCAACCAACCCAAAACCCAAGCAATGTTTTTCTTCTTGCTCTTCTCTCCAAGACCTTCTCTAGCTCTCAAAGTCTCTATGTGTGATTTTAGTGTTATGTCATAAAACAAGGAATGTGTTTGGTTTTGGTCTTTCAAGATAAGGAAACTTACTAAAATGCCCTTCTTAAGACCTTCTCTAGCTCTCAAAGTCTCTATGTATGATTTTAGTGTTATGTCATAAAACAAGGAATGTGTTTGGTTTTGGTCTTTCAAGATAAGGAAACTTACTAAAATGCCCTTCTTAAAATATCACCACTAAATAACACTAAATAATATCAAATTATATTATTAACCCAAATTATTAAAATAACTCTGAATAATCAAATATCGGTCCGAATAATATTTTACTGAACCAAACGGAATAAAAACCGGACCGAACAAAATAATTACTGGTCCCTCAAAACAAATACCGGACCAAATAAAATAACTATCGGTATGAATAAAACATCGCCGAATATATTAACAGATATAACGGTTAATATAAATATTCTCGTCGCAAAAATAAATGTCAAACGGTAACTCGAAAATATTAATATAATATAATATTAAATAAAACAGGGCGTTACAACTCTCCCCACTTATAAAAGTTTCGTCCTCGAAATTACCTGACTCGAAAATCTCGGGATAGGAATCCCGCATCTTACTTTCCAACTCCCACGTCGCACTTTCACCAGCTGCTCCTATCCAAACAACTTTGACCAAGGAAATCTCTTTGCCATGAAGAGACTTTATCTCACGATCTTCGATCCTCAACGGCATCGTCTCCACCGTAAGATTTTCTCGAACTTGAATATCATCCATCTCAATCACATGAGAAGGATCTGAAACATACTTCCGAAGTTGCGACACATGGAACACATCGTGCAAATTCGAAAGATTTGGCGGTAACGCCACTCTATAAGCCACTTTTCCCACTTTACTAGTAATTTGGTAAGGACCAATAAAGCGAGGAGTTAGCTTCTTCGACTTCAATGCTCGCCCAACGCTGGTTGTAGGAGTAACTCGCAAAAATACATGATCACCATCTTGAAATTCCAAGTTTTTTCTTCTTTTATCATGATAACTCTTTTGTCGACTTTGAGAAATTCTCATATTTTCTCTAATCATCTTCACCGTCTTCGTAGTCTCTCTAATCAATTCTGGTCCAAGCACCACACTTTCACCCGACTCATGCCAACAAAACGGAGTTCTGCACCTCCGACCATACAAAGCCTCAAACGGTGTCATTCCAATACTAGCATGAAAACTATTGTTATAAGTAAACTCAATCAAAGGAAGGTATGTATCCCATGAACCACCATGTTCAAGAATACATGCACGTAACAAGTCTTCCAACGATTGAATCGTCCTTTCTGTCTGACCATCAGTTTGGGGATGATAAGCCGAACTCAACCTCAACTTTGAACCCAAAGCCTCTTGCAAGCTTTTCCAAAATTCAGAAGTAAACCTCGGATCTCTATCCGGAATAATACACAAAGGAATACCATGTAATCTCACAATCACATGCGTATAAATTTCCGCCAGCTTCGATACAGGATAAGTGATGTTAATAGGAATAAAGTGAGTAGACTCCGTAAGCCTATCAACAATCACCCAAATTGCTTCGTTTCCTCTTGGTGTATTTGGTAACCCCGTTACGAAATCCATAGAAATGCTATCCCATTTCCATTCTGGAATCTCTAACGGTTGCATCAACCCTGTAGGTTTCTGATGCTCCACTTTAGACTTCTGACAAGTCAAACAAGCATAAACAAATTGAGCCACCTCTCGTTTCATGCCCAACCACCAAAATAGTTTCTTTAAATCCTGATACATTTTGGTCGCTCTGGGATGAATACTCAAATTTCTTCTATGACTTTCTTTAAAAATCATTCTCTTCAAATCCACATCATCGAGAATACAAATCCTATCTCAGAACCTCAAAACACCCTGAGCATCCAACTTGAAATCTCCATTCTCAGTTTGTCCAACACCAACCAACAAATATAACAAGTTTCATATCAAGCTTTTGAGCTTCTCTTATACTATCAAGGAAATCATTATTGATCTTCAACATTCCCAAGATAACACTCTTCGGCGTCACTTCTATCACAAGACTCATATCTCTAAATTTCTCAATCATATCCAACTCTTTTACCATTAAACGTGTCATATGCAAAGTCTTTCGACTTAAAGCATCGGCCACCACATTAGCTTTACCAGGATGGTAATTCAATCCAAAATCATAATCTTTCAACAACTCAAGCCACTGCCTTTGCCTCATATTAAGCTCTTTCTGATCGAACAAGTACTTCAAACTTTTATGGTCACTAAATACTTCAAATCTAGAACCATAAAGGTAATGCCTCCAAATCTTAAGCACAAAAATAACGGCCGCAAGCTCGAAATCGTGCGTAGGATAATTCTTCTCATGAATCTTCAATTGCCTAGAAGCATAAGCAACCACTTTTCCATTTTGGATAAGCACACCACCTAGACCCATCTTAGAAGCATCACAATAAACAACAAACGGTTCTTCAGGATTAGGTAGAATCAAGATCGGAGCCGTTGTTAACCTTTTCTTTAATTCAACAAAACTCTCTTCACACTTGACATCCCACACAAATGCAGCTCCTTTACAAGTCAACTTTGTCAAAGGAAGTGCCAACTTAGAAAAACCTTCAATAAATCTTCTATAGTAACCAGCCAAACCCAATAAACTTCTAATCTTAGTAACAGACTTAAGAGTCTCCCATCTCAACACAGTATCAACATTAGAAGGATCAACTGTTATGCCATCACCAGAAATGACATGCCCCAAAAAGCTCACTTCACTTAACCAGAACTCGCACTTTGACAACTTAGCATAAAACTTCTTCTCTTTTAGAACTTCTAACACAACGCGCAAATGTTCTGCGTGCTCTTCTTCCGATTTAAAATAAACCAGAATATCATTAATGAAAACAACCACGAAACGATCCAAGTAAGGATGGAAAAAACGATTCATGTACTCCATGAATACTCCCGGTACGTTAGTGACACCGAAAGGCATCAACGGATACTCGTAATGTCAATACCTCGTTCTGAATGCAGTTTTCTGAACATCTTCTTCTTTTACCCTTTTTTGATGGTAACCCGATCTCAAATCAATCTTGCTAAACATGCGAGCGCCAACCAATCGGTCCATCAAATCATCAATTCTAGGAAGTGGATACCTATTCTTGATAGTCACTTTATTCAACTGACGGTAATCAATACAAAGTCTCATGCTACCGTCTTTCTTCTTCACCAATAACACAGGAGCTCCCCACGGTGACACACTTGGCCTAACAAACTTCTTCTCGAGCAAATCTTATTTTTGGCTCTTCAATTCTGATAACTCGGATGCGGACATCCTGTATGGTGCCATAGAGATAGGTTTGGTACCAGGGACAAGATCCACAGAAAATTCAACTTCTCTTTCTGGAGGTGCACTAGGAATCTCATCAGGGAATACTTCGGGAAAGTCGCACACCACCGGAAAGTTTGCAACCACAGCTTGACTCTCCACAGAAAGAGTCGCCATCAACAAGAAAACCAACGCCTCATCCTTCATGAATTCATTCAACTGCTTCGTCGACACCATCATAGCTTGTTCTTTTTCTACTAAGGAAGAAAACCTTACAGTGTTATCATAGAAATTGATATGGACATAATTAGATTTCAAGCAGTCCATACCTAGAACCACGTCTAACCCGACATGCGGTAAGAAAACAAGATCCATAACAAAGTCTCTATTAAAGATTGATAAAGGGCAACTTGCACACACAAAAGAAGTAGTAACCGTTCCCTTATCCGGAACTTCTACCACCATATCTCTATCCAGAGACGACAAAGTGAGACCCAATCTCTTTACACAATCAACAGCAATAAAACAGTGAGTAGCACCAGTATCAATAATAGTAATAAGAGGAAAGCTATTAATGAAACTAGTACCTCGAACAAGACCATCCTCGTTTATCATCGGAGCACCCGACAAAGCAAACACCTTTCCTGCTCCTTGAGTTCTCTTGGGCTTCTTACATTTAGCACTAATGTGACCTCCCTCGCTATAATTAAAACAAACTACATCCTTATGCCTACAATCACGAGTCATATGACCCACTTCTCCACATCAGAAACATCTCACCTCATTCTCCTTAGCTCTAACATCACTTCGACAAACATTGCTTTTGTGGCCAGGTTTCCCACACTTGTAACAAACAATACTAGCAGGAGCATCTCCCCCACTAGTTCTTCGCCCTTGAAATGCTTTTTGTTTCCCTTTACCAGCTGGAGTATCATATGGTTTTCCACGACTTTGCTGACCTTTGTTTGTCTTATCAGACATAATCTTATAATGAGCATTACTGTCCTCCTCAAAGATCCTACAACTATCAATCAAATCCGAAAAGACACGGATTTTCTGATAACCAACACCTTTCTTAATCTCAGGACGCAAACCATTTTCAAACTTGATGCATTTAGAGAACTCGCCATTCGGCCCATCATAATGCGGATAGAACTTGGCCAACTTAGTGAACCTTGCAGCATAATCAGTGATAGACATGCTTCCTTGCTTTAATTCAAGGAACTCTATCTCCTTCTTTCCCCGAACATCTTCCGGGTAATACTTCCTCATGAATTCCCTTCGGAAAACTTCCCACGTCACTTCCTCACCAGCAACCTCAAGCCTCTGACGGGTTTCAACCCATCAGTCATCTGCTTCAGCACTTAGTTTATGAGTACCATAATGGATCCTTTGCACAGGAGTGCAATCCATCACACGAAATATTCTTTCAATCTCCTTCAGCCACACCAGAGCACCTTCAGGATCATACTTTCCTTGTAAAGTAGGAGGATTCTCTCTTAGGAAGGTTGCCAAACTATGAGACCTAGCATTCTCGTCAGCATTCGGCGAGTTTTGGAAAGCCTGAGCCATTGCTTGCATAGCAGCAGCAAGAGCCTCATCATTCCACCCAGCGTTCCATCCAGCCATAACAACTTCTGCTCACAATAAAACAAGGATTAGAATCAACAAATAACAATACTTGATTGTTAGACAACAACAAACTCAGCAACTTGGCCAGACAGACCAACCAGGCTCTAATACCACTAATGTAACACCCAAATTCTACCCCTCGTAATTTATAATAAAATCAGAGTTTCAAAATTTCATCCAAACATAAATTGAGGTATCACATATTCGTGTTTCATCACTTTGCATTATAATTCACTTCACAAAAATCAAAAGTCGGACATACCGATTCATATCATAAATCATCATATAAACATATGACTATTCACAGCACAGCGGATGTGTTCACAAAATGTACATATCATCATGTTATCATCAATACATAAAGTTATAACATCATAAGATAGTATACATAAACTATCCTATCCAAAATAATAATGTCGCCCAAAACCCGAGTGTTACTACTATCAGAGCAGAGCGACTCAAAATAAAGAGACTCGAGATAATCCTTGTCATCCTCACGGATCACTTGCACGTTACCAATATAAAGGCAACGGAGAAACAAGTAAAGGGTGAGATACTCCAAAACATATAATTAAAGGCATGATAAAATATATATCTAGTTTTGGAATCATAAATGATATAGGATAATAAGAGTATGTCAACATATATCAAAATCTCACATACTTTTAGTCATCATTTAGTGTATAAAATCAACACTTTAATTTCATCACATAATCACCATAATCATGTCAAAACAAGACATAAACTCCATCGCCATAAACTCATATCGTCGCTTTACCGTCATGTTATATTCATCGCTTACTCATCATGAAATCATCACATATGTTCACTTTATGTTTAATACAAAATTCATCACAAAACAGAGTATCATATAACATCACAATTCATCATAAGCCATCAAATAAAACTCAACTCCAAAAGACTCAAAAATAAACATAACCGACTCCATGAGACACGACTATGTTATGCATGTGGTACCCGTCGCTTTGTCCATAATTAGGGACATTCGACATAAAAGCCCATCGTCGCTTTGGCATAAAAGCCCTCGTCGCTTGGAATAAAAGCCCTCGTCGCAATGCAATGTATGTGACACGACAACACGACATCACAAACACGACACAACAAAAACATCATCATCGCGCATCAAAATTTGGCATAAAGCCCACGTCGCCATATTTATCCACATCAAGATAGACATATCATCGCATCGCATATCATCAAGTATTCATTATAAATAAACCGTCGCAAACATCATGTTTAATCACACCACATCATTATCAAATAATGCACTAAATTCCAAACACGGAAAAATAGTCAATCATCAATAATCTTCACGAAAGTCATTAACAATAATCGACATCAATCATAATCGTCAACGTCACAATCGGATTATCCATACGCGACTTAAACCGACTAAAATGCAACCCGTTTCAAATTAACCGTAAATTGACTTATTTCGGGTCGCTTCGTAAAAACTTGAAATCTCGAAAAACTAACCTCACCACGATGTTCTACATGTTAAAATTAGCTAGCACGTCAATTTTCGTTAAATTCAGAGCAACTTACTCCGTCGCTGAAATCGGGAACTAAAATAAACAGAAACTAGAATTATGTAAAAAAAACAGAAACTGATGTTACTGTCAAAATGGCACAGAGAACATGGAAAAGCAACATTTTCAAAACTTCCTTCTCTCATGTAATAAGGGACTCACGTCCCATGGTGTAAAAGGAAAGTGGGATGGGCGTCCCCCCCCCCCCTCCCTTTGGGGCCCACCATCCCCTTGTTTCTTGCTTTGATCCACCATTTCCAATTTTTCTTTTGGCAAACAGACAGTATATAAAGTTCTAACTTAATATAATTTCAATTTTATTTCTAATTTAATCCCATATTAACTAATCTTAATAACAATCTAACACAACAACAACACCTAAATCAACTCCTTAATTTATTCAAACAATCACCAAACAACTCATAAACCCTAAAAATCAATTTTATCCCAAATTAAAATATACTGAATCAAACCCTAACTATAAGCATTGGAAAATCAAACCCCTTATCATAGATGTTTGAATTGATTCTTGATGTTTCAACCAACCCAAAACCCAAGCTATGGTATTCTTCTCACTCTTCTCTTCAAGACCTTCTCTAGCTCTCAAAGTCTCTATGTGTATTTTTAGTGTTATGTCATAAAACAAGGAATGTGTTTGGTTTTGGTCTTTCAAGACAAGGAAACTTACTAAAATGCCCTTCTTAAAATGTCACCACTAAATAACACTAAATAATATCAAATAATATTATTAATCCAAATTATTAAAATAACTTCGAATAATCAAATATCGGTCCGAATAATATTTTACCGAACCGAACAGAATAAAAACCGGACCGAACAAAATAATTATCGGTCCCTCAAAACAAATACCGAACCGAATAAAATAATTATCGGTCCGAATAAAACGTCGCCGAATATATTAACATATATAACGGTTAATATAAATTTTCTCGTCGCAAAACTAAACATCAAACAGTAACTCAAAAATATTAATATAATATAATATTAAATAAAACGGGGTGTTACACCCACGACTGTTGGAATGGTACACGTATATTTCATCATGTTTGTAATGGTGAGAAGAAGTATTAGGTTTTTGAGGAGGCTCCCTCAATGTAACCAGCTTGGCCTCCAACATATGACGCAATGCTTGATCCAAAGACATGTTGATCTTGGTAAGTTGTCTTTTGGGCGTATCTTGCATACTCGGACTACAAATCGTGGTTGGCGAGGTCGTTGTTGGACCCTTGGTATAGTAGCCATTTTGAAGGGTGTTCTCTCGACCAAACCAACTTCTTGTCTCATTGGAGGCTGATTAATGACTTGATCCCCAATTCTAGTTGTTTTTTCTATATGATTGCATCCTTCTTGATAAAGCTTCTTGATGAGGGCTCTCATCTCTTCTTGTCCCCGAGCTACGTTTTGGATAATATCCATCTTTCCCTACATATGGATTCTCATCGTTTCCATCTCAGCTTATAGTTGTTCCAACTGGTCATCCTTGTTGTTGTTAGGATTTTTCTTGGTCATGTTCCCAGCGAGGAGTGCTTTTAATTCTTCTTGCCCCTTGGATAGATTCAGGAACATTTCCTTGAATTGAGCATCTTGAGTTTTGAGATCTTGGGTAGTCTGCTCGGTTGCCACTTTTACTGAAATAAATAGTAAGCGGATGAGAAAACCTGCATGGGAGAAACCTGACATGATATGATGCATGATGTATGGATGCAATGTTTTCAAGGATCTTGCGGGGTAATCAAAATAAAATGTCAGAAGTTAAATATTGACTGCAACTTTGATGGAAGAACTTCATATCGTTAATTGTCCTTCTACAAGAATCAAGCTCACCATGTCGAGTGAGTCATAGCCTCTGACTTAAGTTATCGCGCTTCGGGCTTCTGACAGAATTGGCTAAAGGAAAATAAATCCCCTTCCCCTTGCTAGACGTCTGGTTCATCATAGCCTGCATCACAGACCCTTGAGATCCTTGAAATGGTTAAGGAAATTCTATGGCATGATGTCATGATGTGTATGCTATGCACCAAGCAAAAGTGTAAGGTGATGAAGACAAATGAGTCTTGCAAGAAGTCCAGGTTATTGGATAATGACTACAAATAAGTCCTGCAAGGAACTCACATTGTTAAACAAAATCCTGCAAGGAGTTCAAGTTGTTAGATAATGAAAGCAAACAACTCACACAAGTAGCCTTAGGTTCAAAGGCTTGCATGAGGTTTAAAGGAAAATACCCTCTTGAAGTTTCAGTTGGCTCAACCTGTCCTAGTAATAGTAGTTAGGTTCTAAGGAGTCTCATATCACTGAACTTTCTTTTAGGCATTATTCTAGCTCAAGCACCAAAGTATTGTGGCCAGAATATCCCAAAATTCTAACCTCAATGAGTGTAGCATTGAGTATCAACCAATCTTTGGTCAGAACCAAAGATGGCCATCTCATTACTTTCTAATGGCTTAGGATGAGTCAATTAAAGGTTCTAAAGGTCAGTTACCGCTTAATGACACTATAAGGAAGCCTAATGTTATCCTTGATTGACTCAAGGAACATTAGTACAAGCCAGAGTATCATGCTAACATAGCTATCACTTCGTCCATATCGGTCTATGTCGTAGAGCTTCCATGATTTATTGCTACTTACCTAAAAAAGTTCCCCAGATCCGGGTGTAGAATCTTTTAGTAACAACCCAAACAACCCCTTAAAATTAAAATATACAAAACACACAATGAAAGCAATTTAAAAATGAACTAAACTCTAAGGTAACCCCACTTTATTAATAGCGTCCCCAGCAGAGTCGTCCGTTCTATAATATAGTGGCAGAACCGACTGTTATACTGGTTTTGCATTTGTATTCGCAAATGTTGCGGTAAGCAAGAATCACCACCGACTTTTCTTTTATCCAACAAAGGAAAGGGTGAAAAGAAAATAAAAAGACCTTTCAAGATTTTTCTGAGTAAGGGGCTAGATTATGGAAAGGGAAGGTGTTAGCACCCTTTCCATCCGTAGTTACCTACGGGGTCTTAGATGCTCATTTTGAAATACCTTGTGCTTTGTGTGTTTTGAAAAGTATTTTTGAAAGCGCCTTAGTACGGAGAACTTTGTAATATTTCTCAGAATGGTAGAGAACGTATACAAAGTGTTTGAAAATGTTTTTGAAAGAAGTTTTGTGTAAGTGTAAAAATTGTTTGAGCCAGCATCTAACAACTATCTACTTTACTCGAAAGGTTGTTCTTTTCCTATTTTCCTTTAGACAATGTTATCCTACTATTAGTGAGTAGGTAGCCCTAGTCGTTGGATGTTTGAGGGAAAATAGGAGGGACATTTATACAGTTATAAAGGCAACTGGGCAAGAAACTTTAGTAACTACCCTAGGGTTTTAAGATCATTTTTACCGGGGTAACATCGAGAGGATCATCGAGGGACTTATGATCTTTAAACCGGAGGGTAGCCATTAAAACCTCTCACGCTTTGGGAGTTGTGATTGTTTTTCCAAAGGCAACCAAATTAGGGTACCCTAGAGGTGCGCATGTGCATTTGTGTTCTTTTCAGTTATTTATCTTTGCATTTAGGTTTGCTAGAGTTTTGTTTTATTCTTGCCATACAATCCTAATTAGAATATGTAAAATCAAGCTTCTCAAATGCACTTTTGTTTTGATGAAGACAAACCATTTTGACAAGAAGGCAAAGATTATTGATCAAGCTAAAAGAATATTTGGATAAAGTCTTTGGTTCAAGCACTTAGAAAATTTCAAGGTATAATGATAATACTTACTTTGAACTTAAGACTAGATGCTCAATGGTCAAAAGAAATATTTTATCTTGTCCAAACTTTTACTCGAGTTTTCTAAGAAAAAAATAAATTTTTAATTAGGAGAAATCGATATGCATATTGGTGCAATTGATTGCATGCTTCACGTTTTCAAAGTATTAGCTATTGTTTCTAAGTGCAATCAATTTTCATGTTTGTGCAATCGATTGCTCTCAATCAATTTCTGCTACTAACTTCAAGTGCAATCAATTTACACACTTGTGCAATTGATTTCTCACTCAAAATATTTGAATTCTTGGTTGTTGAAACCCCGTGCAATCGATTTACACAAGGGTGCAATCGATTTCATGCTGAACAATTTTGAAAAACAGGAGCTTTACTCATGCTTGTTCATAACATCATTTCATGGAAACCTTTCACTTGATCTTGGCAATTGTTCATGATTCATTTGCAGAATTATATGCTGTTTCAAAAGGGTTCTATGAACATATAAATACTCATTTTCAAAATCATTTTAAGTACCTCTTCCAATCATATTTTTTGAATTTTAAAAAATCAAACTCAAGCTTTTATACACTTTCATACACAAGTTTTCTACACACTTTCACATTTTGTCAACCAGAAAACTTTGAGCATTATATATATTGAGTCATTGTATACTATTGTTATTGGAAGATAATATCAATTCATTGATAAAATCACTCAAAGTGATCATTGCTACGCAAACTCACTCAAATCAAATATTGCTATATACTTGCTTATTTTTCAAGATTGATGAAAATAAGTTCAAGTGGTTTTGAAATCTTTTTTTTCCAAGATTGTTGGATACAAGTAAAGTCACTTTGAGAGGATTGTTCTCATTGTTGACATAGTGAAAATCCAAGAGGATTGTTATTGGTTTTGGTAGTTCTTGTTTAAGTTTGACAACTATAAGGAAATCTCTTTCATGTTGAAAGGGGACTGGAGTACTCTCGGACTGTGAGGGGAACAAGGATATATCGCTTGTGTCGCTTTATTTTTCTGCACTTTACTCTTTCATAAACTCACCATAAACCAGAAAAATAATATCCATCATCACTAAAACCAGAAAAGTTTTAAAGTACCTAATTCACCCCCCTCCCCTCTTAAGCGCACTTCGTACTTACAATTGGCATCAGAGCAGGTTATAGGTAATATGTTCCTAAAAGATCCAGAATGGCTTCCGCAAATCAAAATCCTGTTTTCATAGATGGTGTTAGTAACAACAAGCCTCCTATATTTTGTGGTGAATATTTTGACTTCTGGAAAATACGCATAAAGGAACATATAGAAGTACAAGGAGAAGAAATATGGGATGCCGTCGAGAATGGTCCATTTATTCCTATAACGGTGATCAATGGTGTTGGCTCATCAAAGCCTAAAGCTGCATGGGATGAAGTGATAAGAAAAAGGTCCTCTATGATAAAAAGGCAATCAATCTTCTTTAAGGTGAACTTAGCATGGATAAATTCTTTCGTGTCTCGGCATGCAAAATGGCGAAAGAAATATGGGATGCTTTGGTACAAACTCGTGAAGGAACTGTTGAACTTAAAAGATCAAGACTAAATACTTTGAGTCAAGATTACGAGTTATTTCGAATGCAGCCCAGAGAGACCATCCTTGACTTACAAAATAGATTCGTGCACTTGACAGATCATTTAAGTGCTCTTGGTAAGACTTTGACGAATGATGAACTAAATCTGAAAGTACTTATATCCTTAACTAGGGAATAGCAACCAAAGGTAACAGTAATTTCCGAAAAGAAAAGTTTTTCTTCAATGACTTCTGCAACATTGTTTGGAAAACTTTAAGAATATGACACGAAACTCGGAAGACTCGAAAAGGATGAAAATCAAGAGAATAAATCCAAGAATATTGCCTTAAAGATTGATTCCAAGGAAATTGAAAAGGAAGACAATCTGGAAGAAGATGAAAATTTCATGCTTCTTGTTAAAAGACTTGGTAAGTTCTTTGGTAGAAATGGCAAATCATTTTCTCATGCAAAAAGGAAGAAACAATTTAAGAAAAGGGAAGCTTCCACATCAACACAAGAAGTCGCATGTTATGAATGTGGTAAGCAAGGTCATATAAAGCCAGATTGTCTGAAACTCTCCAAGAAAGGTGGCTACAAAGGCAAAAAGGAACTCGAGAACAAAAAGGCCCATGTTGCATGGAAGGATAATGAAATAATTTCTTCATCCAATTCCGATAGTGATGAAAGTGAAAATCTAGCATTGATGGTCTCACACCATTCCTATAATGAAGATGATGATGTTAGTAATGAATTTTCTCTTTTTGATAGTGATGCACAAGGTGCTATAGATGAACTATTAAATTAATGCAAAATTATGTATAAAACTATTTCATCTCAAAAGAAACAAATTTCATCTTTAGAAGAAAATGTGAAACTATGGAAAAAGATTTCAAAGAAGAAAAACAAAAATTAAGTGATGAACAAAAACAAAATTTTGTATGCAAAAATTTTGAAACACTCTCTTTCCAAATTGTTCAATTAAAAAGAGTTATTGAGAGATATGAAAAAGGTCAAATTGGATTGGAAGGTGTTCTTAGACAACAAAGATATTCCAATGATAAAAGTGGACTTGGATATTCAAGGTTTTCAAAACCAGATTATAATAAAACTATCTTTGTTAAGGCTAGTGATCAATCATCCAAAGATAAAGTGAACAAACCTAAAGTGGTTCATCATTATCCTAAAAAGAAAATATTTCCTAAGAAGAAATCTTACCCTTCTAGATATAGAAGTAAATTTGAACCTACTTGTATTTATTTTGGTATTAAAGGCCACACACTTAATGCTTTCTATGTTAGAAACTTTAGTATGGCAAGTGGTAATTATGTGTGGGTAAAGAAAGGTACTAATTATGAAGGACCCAAAGCAACTTGGGTACCTAATAAAACCTAATTTGTTTTATAGGTATGCTTGAAGACCACATGAAATCTTTGGTATCTTGATAGTGGTTGTTCAAAGCATATGACGGGAGACTTAAACCAATTTTAAAATCTAGTACTAAAGGCCAAGGGCTTTGTCACTTATGGAGACAATAATAAGGGGAGAATTCTTGGCAAAGGCTAAGTTGGTGCTCCACCTTTCACATCCATTGAAGTGTTCTTTATGTTGAAGGACTAAAGCACAATCTTCTTAGTATTAGCCAACTTTGTGACAAGGGCTTCAAGATCAAGTTCACCAAAGATGAATGCTTGATAGAAGACAAAGTCGCACATGAGGTTATACTTAAAGGTAAAAGAATTAATAATGTATTTATGATTTCCCTTGATGATCCATCTTTGAAGGTAAAATGTCTCATGGCGAAAAACGATGATCCATAGCTTTGGCACAAAAGAGTTGCTCATATTCACATGGAACACTTGAATAAATTAATCAAGCATGATCTTGTCATTGGGTTGCTTAAGAGAAATTTTGTCAAAGATAGACTTTGTGATGCTTGTCAAAAAGGGAAACAAACAAAATCAACTTTCAAATCTAAGAATCTGGTGTCTACTATAAGGCCACTACAATTGTTGCATATGGACTTATTTGGTTCATCAAGAACAAGAAGTTTCGGAGGTAACGTATATGCTTTGGTTATAGTTGACGATTTCTCTAGATATACTTGGACATTATTTTTAGTGCATAAAAGTGATGCGTTCAAGGTGTTCAAGAAGTATGCCAAACAAATTCAAAATGAGAAGTCTTTAACAATTGCCTCCATAAATAGTGATCATTTGGCAGAGAATTTAAAAATGCTCTATTTGAAAAATTTTGTGGAGAACATGGAATATCTCATAACTTCTAAGCACCAAGGACTCCTCAACAAAATGTAGTGGTGGAAAGAAAGAATATGTCTCTTGTAGATCTTGCAAGAATGATGCTTAGCGATTCAAATCTTCCAAAATATTTTTCGGCGGATGTGGTGAGCACGGCATGTTTAGTTAGCAATAGAGTTAACATAAGACCAATCTTGAAGAAAACTCCGCATGAAATTTTCAAAGGGAGGTAACCAAACATTGATTTCTTTCACATTTTCGATTGCAAATGCTTTGTCCTAAACAACGACAAAGATAACCTTGGTAAGTTTGATGGAAAATCCGATGAAGGTATTTTTCTTGGCTACTCTCTTTCTAGTAAGGCATATATAATTTATAACAAAACAACTTTAACAATTGAAGAATCAATGCATGTATCTTTTGATGAATCTAACATCTCCAAGGAGGATAATATTTTTTGTAATGATGATGGTGATGAAATACTAGAAGTTCCTCAAGAAAATACTTCCAAAGATGTCAATAAGGATCAACCAATTCAACAAGAAGAATAACCCCAACAAGAATCGAATTTCAATGATCTACCAAAAGAATGGAAAACTCATGGAGATAATCCTATCGATAAAGTCATCGGTGATATAAGTCAAGGTGTGACAACAAGACTAAATCTCAAAGATTCTTGTCTAAACTTGGCATTTGTCTCTCAAATTGAACACTACAAAGTTGATGAAGCCTTAGGCGATGACCAATGGATTATTGCTATGCAAGAAGAGTTAAATCAATTTGAAAGGAATCAAGTTTGGGAACTTGTCCCTAGGCCAAGCAACAAACACATTATTGGAACAAGATGGGTGTTTAAAAACAAACTTGACGAAAATGGAATAATTGTTCGGAACAAAGCAAGGTTGGTAGCACAAGGCTACAATCAAGAAGAAGGAATAGACTTTGAAGAAACTTTCGCTCTGGTCGCAAGGTTATAAGCTATTCGTCTTTTACTTACCTATGCTTGTTCATTAAATTTTTAGCTTTTCAAAATGGATGTCAAAAGCGCATTCTTGAATGGATATATCAATGAAGAAGTCTACGTTAAGCAACCCTCAGGGATAGAAGATTTCAATAATCCATCTCATGTTTTTAAATTGAGAAAATCTCTCCATGGATTTAAACAAGCACCAAGGGCATGGTACGATCGGCTAAGTAACTTCCTATGGGAAAGAGGTTTTGAAAAGGGTAAAGTTGACAAGACATTGTTTATCAGGAAAACCAAAGGTGACACTTTGCTAGTTCAAGTCTATGTTGACGTTATCATTTTTGGCTCGTCAAACAAGGAAATGTGTGAAGAATTTTCAGCAATTATGCAAGGAGAATTTGAGATGTCCATGATGGGTAAAATGAATTATTTTCTTGGACTTCAAATCAAGCAATTAAAGGATGGCATCTTCATTAACCAATCAAAGTATTCCAAGGAACTGTTGAAAAATATTTGACATGGATAATTGTAAGGCAATGTCTACACCAAATGGGTTCCGGTACATATGTTGACCTAGATGAATTAGGTGTTTCCATTGACATTACGAAATATCGAGGTATGATTGGCTTCTTATTATATTTGATGGTAAGCCGTCCCGACATGATGTTCAGTGTTTGTCTATGTGCTCGCTTTCAAGCAAATCTAAAGGAATCTCATCTCATGAAAGTGGAACGGGTCATGAAGTATCTCAAAGGAACAACAAATGTTGGATTATGGTATCCTAAAGGTAGTGTTTGCAATTTAGTTGGTTATACTGACGTGGATTATGCAGGTTGTAAAACTGATAGAAAAAGCACAAGTGGTACTTGTCACATCCTTGGAAATGCATTAGTATTATGGGCTTGCAAGAAACAAGCATGCATTGCTCTTAGCACGGCCAAAGTAGAATATATTGCAGCGGGTAGTAGTTTCAGTCAAATATTATGGATCAAGCAACAACTTCGTGACTACGGAATCGATCTAGGATGCATTCCTCTACGGTGCGATAATACAAATGCAATAAACATTACAAATAATCTGGTCATGCATTCAAGAACCAAACACATTGACATACGACATCATTTCCTTCGTGATCGTGTACTTCAAGGAGATGTCTAGGTCACATTTGTAGATACTCATAATCAACTTGTCAATATCTTCACTAAACCTTTGGCAAGAGAACTGTTTTACAAGATTCGATGAGAACTTGGCATTCTTGATGAACACGACATATAAGGTGCTTTCTATCCTTTTTTATGCTTTCACATACTTGTTTTAACTTTGTTATATGTGATATATATGTTTGTTTTCAATATTGTTTTATTATTATCCATTTTTATTGCATCTTTCTCTTCTTTTTGATAATGTCAAAGGGGGAGAAGGATGTGGCACTTTATCCTTGTATATTTCCTGTCTTGAATTTCTAAGGTACCCTTCAACCAAGATGAACAAATTCAAAGGATTCAAACCTTCTCATACAAAGGGGGAGTTATGCATCTTAGGGGGAGAAGTTTCTTTCCAAAAATTACAACGCATCAACCAAGATCGTCTGTCATCATCAAAAAGGGAGAGAATGTAAAGTCAAGCTTCTCGAATGCACTTTTGTTTTGATGAAGACAAACCATTTTGACAAGAAGGAAAATATTATTGATCAAGGTAAAAGAATCTTTGGATAAAGTCTTTGGTTCAAGCACTTAAAAAATTTCAAGGTATAATGATAATACTTACTTTGAGCTTAAGACATAGATGCTAAATGGTCAAAATAAATATTGTGTCTTTTCCAAACTTTTACTCAAGTTTTCTAAGCAAAAAAACAATTTTTACTCGGGTGTAATCGATTTTCTTATTTGTGCAATCGAGTGCATGCTTCACGTTTTCAAAGTATTAACTATTGTTTCTAAGTGAAATAGATTTGTATGTTTGTGCAATCGATTGCTCTCAATCAATTTTTTCTATTGACTTCAAGTGCAATAGATTAACACACTTGTGCAATCGATTGCTCACTCAAAATATTTGAATTTTTAACTGTTGAAACCCCGTGCAATCGATTTACACAAGGTTGTAATCAATTGCATGCTGAACGATTTTGAAAAATAGCAGCTTTACTCATGCCTGTTCATAACTCCATTTCATGGAAACCTCTCACTTGATCTTGGCAATTGTTCATGATTCATTTGAAGAATTATATGTTGTTTCAAAAGGATCCTATGAACATATAAGTACTCATTTTCAAAATCATTTTAAGTACCTCTTCCAATCATATTTTCATAATTTTCAAAAATCAAACTCAAGCTTTTATACACTTTCATACACAAGTTTTCTTCACACTTTTACATATTGTCAACAAGAAAACTTTGAGCATTATATATCTTGAGTCATTGTATACTAATGTTATTGGAACAGAAGATCAATTCATTGATAAAATCACTCAAAGTGATCATTGCTACACAAATTCAGTCAAATCAAATATTGCTATATATTTTCTTATTTTTCAAGATTGTTGAAAATAAGTTTAAGTGATTTTGAAATCTTGTTTTTCCAGGATTGTTGGATACAAGTAAAGTCACTTTGAGAGGATTGTTCTCATTGTTGACATAGTGAAAATTCAAGAGGATTGTTCTTATTTTTGTTAGTTCTTGTTTAAGTTTGCCAACTATAAGGAAATCTCTTTCATGTTGAAAGGGGACTGGAGTACTCTTGGACAGTGAGGGGAACCAGGATACATCGCTTGTGTCTCTTTATTTTTCTACACTTTACTCTTTCATAAACTCACCATAAATCAGAAAAATAATATCCATCATCACTAAAACCAGAAAAGTTTTAAGGTACCTAATTAACCCCCCCCCCCTCTCTCTTAGGCGCACTTCGTACTTACATCATACATCTAAGCAGTCAATAATTTGCAGTAATTAAAAGTGCGGAAATGTAAATCTTAAACTATTACAAGGCTTCAGAGAGGGGGATTAATTACATGTCCATAAACTTGGGGGGAAATAAAGTAGTAAAGAAAATAAAGAGTCCTAATTAATTCTATTACATTCTAGTAAGCAATTACAAAAATATGAAAATAAAAATGCGAAAGGTAAGAACACGTGCGAATTAAAAATACGCCTAAAAATCCTAAGGTAAAAGAAAAAGATCTTTTTGTTTGTTTTGATTTAATAAAAATGGTTAAATTAAAATTAGACTGATTAATCAATTGAAAGAGAAGAACATTATTAATTAAAAAATTAATTCTAAACTAAACCTAATATTTTTGGTATTTTTATTATTTAGGAAAACATCAAAAAATTTACCTAATTCTAATTGTTTTTAATTTATGATAAAAAACAAAAATAATTAATTAAATTAATTTAGGAAAAATTAAAATTGAATAAAATAAAACCTAGATCTAAGTTTTTATATTTTCTGATTAAAAAATAATAATTTGAAAATAAAACAATTAAGTAAACAAAAATAAAATTGATAAAAGGAAATTAATGGGCCTAGTATGTGAAGCTGAAAGAGGGGGGTGTGAGATCTGGAATTTGTAATGCCCACATGTTAAGCAAGCCTACAATTGTTGTGTCTGATTCCATGTGTATGGTTCTTTGAGGGTTCATCATGCACAAGCGTGCTTGGGGTGTTGGATCTTCATTTGTTGGCATCTGATGGTCTAGAGATGAAGGCACATGATATACGCCCAGATCTACCTTACACTAGATCTGCAGATAAAATATGAAAAAAAAGCAAAACCTAGGGATTGAACCCAGGTTCTTCATACTTGCAAACACACGCTTCACCCACTAACCAACATGTCATTAATTAATATAACTAAACCCATAATATTATATATGAATACTAATCAGAAAAATATTGAAATCAAAAACACGCGCGCTGGGTGGGACGCTGCTGTTTAAATGGACCAAACAGGAAATGGCCTGGGACCATGCATGACCTCGCCTGAGTCCAACAGAGTCAACGATGCCTGAGTCAAACTTCGGTCGTCTTCTCTGACCTATCAAAACTACAAACCTGCGAAATTGTTAGATTAAGGACAAACTAAAGACCCTATCTTGCTTAAAATTTTGCCATGATCATGGAAATATGTGATCTAAGGCCCTAGCTTCTCATGTAACATGTTAGAATGCACACAAACATCATCAATAACATGAATATATGCTTAGTATGGATTTAAAAGGCATGTATTAAGAGTTTGAGATCAAGGAAAAATTACCAAACAGTGAGAGATTGTGAGAGATTTCTAGCGTGTGTTAGGCTTTCCTTAGGATTGAGAATGGTTCCTAGAACCTTCAGGAAGTGGATGGCACACTTGGTTGGATGGAGAAGGCCTGGATTGCTTGATACGAATTTCAATCTTTCTTTGAATTTTTGAGAATTTTCTAGGGCTTCTTGGAGGCAGGTTGCGCGTGTCCCTTGCATCTGAGATTATTAGGTTTATATAGACAAATGGTTTAGGTCAACAATTATGCATCATATCTTTGTTCATTTTGATGGAGATATTTGATTTGATTTTTGCATGAAACTTTCTATATTTGATCCAATCATGCGTCAATCTATTTTATGCGTTTTTGCTAGCTTGCTATAAGTTGTTTAGGCCTCCAACTTGATGGAAACAAAAAGCTTACATGCTCTCGTAGATCCATTTCACATCAATTGGTTTCTTATTGGTTCTTTCGACAAGCTCCCAAGTTTTGTTTTTTTCGATGGCTCTAAGTTCTTCTTTCATGGCTTCACACCAATTCGAACTGCTCAAGGCTTCACCATCATGTCTTCTTCTATTAAGTCACCATCTGCATAATTGCTTGATCTGGAAACCTCTCATATCCAATCATCCTAGTCGAACTCAGTTCTTGTTCTTGTGGATATTCTTTCCTTCTGCACAGGTGGTTCTTCGATTCTACCAGTCGAAGTATCACCTTGTTTATTTTGACTTGTCGAAGCTTCATTCTATTCATCTTCTTTGAACAAAGTTGCACAAGTGGTACTTTGATTCGACCAGTCGAAGTATCAACTTCTTCATTTTGACTTGTCAAATCTTCGTTCTATTCATCTCCTTCGAACACAGTTGCACAGGTGGTTCCTCGATTCGACCAGTCGAAATATCAACTTGTTCATTTTGACTTGACGAAGCTTCATTTTTTTAATCTCCTTCGAACATAATTCTGACTATGTCTGATTCTTGTTGAATTAAACTTCGACTCCAATCCCACCTTTTGCTTTCGTCTTCAAGAACATCTCTACTGATCACTAGTTTATCTTCAGTCAGTGAATACAACTTGTATGCACTAGTCGAAGGATAACCTATGAGCACCATGACTTATCTTCGACCATCCAACTTCTTTCTCAATTGTTCAACTACATGTCTAAAACACATTGATCCAAAAAAAACTAAGATGACTTATATTTGGCTTCGACCCTGTCCAAGCCTCATGTAGTATCTTTTTTCCATCCTCTTTGTTGAGCATCTATTTAGAATGTATTTTGTTGTTAAAGCTTCTTCGATCCAAAATCTCTTAGGCCTATTTTTAGCTTTCAACTTACATCTCGTCGTGTTTGGTACACTTCTATTCTTTCTTTCAGTTATGCCATTATACTGACGCGTATAGGGTGCAATAACCTCCTGTAATGTATAAGCTTGTACCTTCCAAATGATGCTTTTCTTGAGCTTGATGATAAAAGAGAAGTTGTAGGGCACGAAACTTGGCATGGATAAAATTGAAGACATATTAGGACCATGGAAAACATTTGAGACCTTTGGAGCTCATACATCTTGGTGAAAAGTGAAACTAGTTCAAAGGCCATTGCTTAGGAGGAGAATTTGTCTGATCAATTCTTAGTCAACCTTGAGTAATTGAGGACCTTAATGAGCAGGCCTTGGATAAAATGGGAGGGAAAATTTTGGGGTGCAACAGCTGCCCCTGTTCAATCTTCTTAAACCTGAAGATTTAGATTGGCTTGTCTGCCTTTCGTGATCTGAAGGTGGAAGATGATTAAACACTAGAGTGCCCAGAAATTTGCACACGCATGAAGTAACGCCATTGGTTGATGATATCAGGAATGGGATTACAGGTTCCATTTGGAAAAGATGACTGAGAGTCATCGGAGATGGGCTTATAGATGCCATCCAAAGTAATTGTTGATAGGAGTATCAGAATGAACCTGCGTTTAGTTTTATCTGAATGAAATACTGGAAAGAGCCAGTGTCAAGCCGCGTCCAGAAATTTATTAGAAGGAAATCGTGTAAGGCTGCTTCAGGATGAGTGTGTGTTAGACTACACCTGGAAATGTCTTAGTAGGAACTTGTGTAAGATTTCTTCAGGATGAGCCTGTGTTAGACTACATCTGGAAATGTCATGGTAGGAACTTGTGTAAGATAGCTTTAGGATGAGCCCGTGTGAAGCTACATGTGAGAGATTATTAGAGGGAACTCGTGTAATATTTCTTCAGGAAGAGCCTGTGTAAAGTTGAATTTCGGGAGGAGAAGGAATCTGTGTAAGATTGCTTCAGGATGAGCCCGTGTAAAGCTGTATCTGAAAGGTTATTAGAGGGAACCAGTGTAAGATTGCTTCAGGAAGAACCCGTGTAAAGCTGCATTTCAGAAGGAGAAGGAATCTGTGTAAGATTGCTTCAGTATGAGCTCGTTTAAAGTTGCATTTGGAAATTGTGAGAAGGAATCGGTGTAAGATTGTTTCAGGATGAGCCCATGTAAAGCTGCATTTAGAAATTGTGAGAAGGAATCCGTGTAAGATTGTTTCAGTATGAGCCTGTGTAAAGCTGCATCTGGAGATTATGAGAAGGAACCCGTGTAAGATTTCTTCAGGAAGAGCCCGTGTAAAGCTGCATTTCAGAAGGAGAAGGAATACGTGTAAGATTTCTTCAGGATGAGCCCGTGTAAAGCTGCATTTGGAAATTTTGAGAAGGAATCCGTGTAAGATTGTTTCAGGATGAGCCTGTGTAAAGCTGCATCTGGAAATATATTAGAAGGAGCCTGGCTAGGGCTGCTTCATCTGGTCGTATAGATAGTTACCCCGTCTTGTTTCGGGAATTGATCCACAATCAGCTGTTTGCAGATAGTTTCCTTGTCTAGTTTCAGGAATTAATCTAGAACTTTTGTTGGTTGTTGAGATAGTTGCCCTATCTTGTTTCGATAATTAATCTCCAAACTGGTCTTGTAGTTAGTCACTCTGTCTTTTTTCAGGAATTGATCTACAACCAGTTATTCACAGATAGTTGCCCTGTCTGGTTTCAGGAATTAATATTGAACTATTTTTATTGGTTGTTGAGATAGTTGCCCTATCTGGTTTCGGAAATTAATCTCTAACCAGGTCTTGTAGATAGTTGCCCTGTCTTGTTTCGGGAATTAATCTATAATCATCCGTGCACAGATAGTTGCCCTGTCTGGTTTCAGGAATTTAATCTAGAACTTTTGAAAATTGTTGATGATATTCGTCTGTTGATCTTTCCTGAAAAGGTAAAGAATTAGTTGTATGCAATATCATGATGCATGAAGTGCATTGGGTAATGATGTTCTCAAAATAAATGAGATTGTGATATATGCATTTGTGATGCATATGCTATGACGTTTGTAGAATGATGTATGAACACAATGTATGAACGAATCAGTCATTCTTTGTAGCATCATTGAATTGAGGGAAAATAAATCCCAGACTGCTGCTGGGGATGAAGAATATGATTCTTTAATATTTGTTGAAGTTGAATTTCTGGGAGATGGATTTCTGTGGCTAGAGAAGTAAACTCTACTGGGGAAAGAAAAACTTTGTAAACTGCTTGGGGATTTTTATGAAGCCTTGTTGGGGAACCCAAGAAGTTTATGAACCAAGTTAAAGAAATCTCCAAGATGTTGGGGAGATGATTGAAGCTTTTGATCTGTTAAGAAGATGTCGGAATATCTGAAATTATTAGGTTATACACTGAAGACATGGCAGTGACTTTGCGGGAGGACGTCTTTTTCTCTGTACCTACTGGGAAACATATCCTTACTAATGACGAACTCTGCGAAGATAGTCCCCTGGGGGTGGTTACTCCGTGGGGCTTTTATGGATAGCTTGAATGTTATCCCAACTCCTGGAGTCTTGAGTAAATTATTGATCAGGGTGATAAGCCTTCTACTGATAGACAGGTGACAAGATGACAGGACATAGTCGTATGCTTTAATCCCTAACTTTTGCCTGAACTATCCTTTCATATTTCCAGTCCACCGGGATACCCTATTTTTCCCAAGCCGCCTTTTCAGGTTTTCGACTTACCGGGTGCACAATTTTATTTATATGTCCCTAATTTTTTCCCAAAATCTTTTGGTTCACCGGAATGCCCTTATTTTTTCCTAAGCCAGTCAACCTAGCGGGTCTTTTTCATGCATAGTATTTTCTGACTATGTCTGCGTTCATCGGGTGTGGAGAATCGTCACTGTCCATTGCAGTAAGTGTTGCAGCACTGCTAGAAACATGTTTGCTCAATCATACGTGGTCCTTTGCTAGAATTCATGTCTAATGCCCCAAGTGATCCAGATGGAGATCTGTCCCTGGCTATTCGGCACTTTTGATAAATTCCTTGAATATTGAATCGACTGCCCGCAGATCAGTTGGACACCATGACATGCCCCTTGATTATGAAAGGATTGTTATTGGAAGTGTCTTTCCATCTGAGGTGATTTTTTTCATTGAGATGATTTTCGTTCATTGAATATTAGTTGTGCGAATTTCTCTGTTGTTGAACAATTAGTTATATGCAAACAGTGGTATTAAAAATGCAAAGCTTATGTTTGTCTTGAAGTTTTTTTAAACTGCATTTTTTAGTAAAACAAAATTTGCAAGAATGTGATATCAACTCAGGATTTATAGCAAGTCTTACAGGAGTCAGGATACCTTTTGTAACAGTATGCTTTCGAACTAACCCATGCTTCAGTTAGGACTTTTAAGGGTTGTAGTGTGGCCTGGTTCACAGTTTAAGAAACAAAGGATAGAGGCTCGAAATTTATTTGTACCCAACCTGTTCTTTGTGATGTTCTTCAGTCCTATACTCAGTTAACTGTGCATTTAGATCCCAATCGAGTTCTGGAATCTTGGCCCTGATATTCCAGTGATGGTTCGGCTACTGAGAGTTTATTTGAGAAGGCAATCATTTTTGTAACCTTTTCTTTTTGTTGAGGATTTGTAGCGACCTCTCTTTTTTTATTATCCCTACTTTTTTCCTAAACTGTTTCTTTTGTGATTACAGTCAGCGGGATGCCCCAGCTTTTTCTTAAGTCTCCTTCATAGGTTTTGACTTAGCGGGCTTTTCTTTTGAGAGATGATGACTTCCTATTTTAATTATTATTTGGAACCATCACCATCTTTGTTTTGGAAAGACGTCTTCGATGTTATTCATTGTGTACAGAGTGGAAGATTACGACTGAATGCGCGTCTGAATTAACTGAGAAACTACCCTGCCCCAGGTTAGGATTAATAGTTTCAATTTTTGTGAAAAAGAAAACTACTACTTCTTAGGCTCAAAGGGGTTGACTAGGGATTATCTTCCTTATAACTTCACTGTTTAGGATTTGAAACAACGTCTATACATCGTTAGCAAGGTCTGTTCAAAAGAATACTGTATGAGATTATGGTATTGTTTTCGTCATCCTCCCTCTAAAGGCTTACAGCTTTCAATCGAGAGTTTAATATCACAAAAATGAAGTAAAAGAATAGTTTCAGTATAGTGACAACGAATGGATTAATTCAAGACAAACATGTGCAATATATTAATGGGATAACAAAGTTTGACATGAAATAAGTGTTCGGACAATCAAAAGAAAATTACAACTTGAAAATTCTAATGAACAAAAAAAGCCTCTTTGTCTGAACTTGTCACTTCAGATGGTGTGCCTTTGAGGGATGGCAGAAGAATTCAGTTGACCATCTTGTGTAAATTCCAAGACTCACCCGTCGATCAGGTCTTGAATTTTGTTCTTCAATTCCCAACAGTGGTTAGTGTCGTTCCCACGACTGTTGGAATGGTACACGCATCTTTCATCATGTTTGTAGTGGTGAGAAGAAGTATTAGGTTTTTGAGGACTCTCCCTCAATGTAACCAACTTGGCCTCCAGCATATGATGCAATGCTTGAGCCAAAGACATGTTGATTTTGGTAAGTTGTCTTTTGGGCATATCTTGCTTACTCGGACTACCCTATCATGGTTGGAGAGGTTGTTGTTGGACCCTTGGTATAGTAGCCATTTTGAAGGGTGTTCTCTCGACCAAACCAACTTCTTGTCTCATTGGAGGCTGATTAATGACTTGATCCCCAATTCTAGTTGTTTGTTCTATATGATTGCATCCGTCTTGATGAAGCTTGTTGACGAGGTATCTAATCTCTTCTTATCCCCGAGCTAAGTTTTGGATAAGAGCCATCTTTCCCGACATCTGGATTCCCATCGTTTCCATCTCAGCTTGTAGTTGTTCCAACTGGTCATCCTTGTTGTTGTCAGGATTTTTCTTGGTCATGTTTCCAGCGAGGAGTGCTTTTAATTCTTCTTTCCCCTTGGATAGGTTCAGGAACATTTCCTTGAATTGAGCATCTTGAGTTTGGAGATCTTGGACAGTCTGCTCGGTTGCCACTTTTACTTAAATAAATAGCAAGCATATGAGAAAAGCTGCATGGGAGAAACATGACATGATATGATACATGATGTGTGGATGCAATGTTTTCAAGGATCTCGTGGGGTAAACACAAGAAAATGTCAGAAGTTGAATTTTGACTGCAACTTTGACGGAAGAACTTCATATCCTTAATTGTCCTTCTACAAGAATCAAGCTCACCATGTCGAGTGGGTCATAGCCTCTGACTTAAGTTATTGCGCTTTGGTCTTTTGACGACATTGGCTAAAGGAAAATAAATCCCCTTTCCCCTTGCTAGACGTCTGGTTCATCATAGCCTGCATCACAGACCCTTCAGATCCTTGAAATGGTTAAGGAAATACTATGGCATGATGTCATGATGTGAATACTATGCACCAAGAAAAAGTGTAAGGTGATGAAGACAAGTGATTCTTGCAAGAAGTCAAGGTTATTGGATAATGACTACAAACAAGTCCTGCAAGGAACTCACATCGTTAAACAAAATCCTGCAAGGAGTTCAAGTTGTTAGATAATGAAAGCGAACAAGTCACACAAGTAGCCTTAGGTTCAAAGGCTTGCATGAGGTTCAAAGGTAAATACCCTCTTGAAGTTTCAGTTGGCTCAACCTGTCCTAGTAATAGTAGTTAGGTTCTAAGGAATCTCATATCACTGAACTTTCTTTTAGGCATTATTCTAGCTCAAGCACCAAAGTATTGTGGCCAGAATATCCCAAAAGTCCAATCTCAATGAGTGTAGCATCGAGTATCAACCAATATTTGGTCGGAACCAAAGCCGACCATCTCACTACTTTCTAATGGCTTAGGATGAGTCAATTAAAGGTTCTAAAGGTCAGTTAGCGCTTAATGACACTATAAGGAAGCCTAATGTTATCCTTGACTGACTCAAGGAACATTAGTACAAGCCAGAGTATCATGCTAAGGTAGCTATCACTTTGTCCATAACGGTCTACGCCGTACAGCTTCCATGATTTATTGCTACTTACCTAAAAAGGTTCCCCAGATCCGGGTGTATGATCTTTTATTAACAACCCAAACAAACCCTCAAAAGTAAAGTATACAAAACACACAATGAAAGCAATTTAAAAATGAACTAAACTCTAAGGTAACCCCACTTTATTAATAGCGTCCCCAGTAGAGTCGTCAGTTCTGTAATACGGTGGCAGAACCGACTGTTATACTGGTTTTGAGTTTGTATTCGCAAATGTTATGGTAAGCAAGAGTCGCCACTGAATTTTCTTTTATCCAACAAAGGAAAAGGTGAAAAGAACAGAAAAATACCTTTCGAGAGTTTTCCGAGTAAGGGGGTAGATTATGGAAAGGGGAGGTGTTAGCACCCTTTCCATCCGTAGTTATCTACGGGCTCTTAGATGCTCATTTTGAAATACCTTGTGCTTTATGTGTTTTGAAAAGTATTTTTGAAAGCGCCTTAGTACGGAGAACTTTGAAATGTTTCTCGGAATGGTAGAGAACGTTCACAAAGTGTTTGAAAATGTTTTTGAAAGAAGTTTTGTGTAAGTGTAAAAATTGTTTGAGCAAGCATCTAACAACTATCTACTTTACTCGAAAGGTTGTTCTTTTCCTCTTTTCCTTTAGACAGTGTTATCCTACTATTAGTGAGTAGGTAGCCCTAGTCGTTGGATGTTTGAGGGACAATCGGAGGGTGTGATATGGTGGGAGAACTGACTTGAGGTTTTGCGTTTGTATTCGCATTTGTTCGGTTGAGCAAGAGTCGCCATCGACTTTTTATTTTATCCTAAGGAAAGGTCAAAAAGCACAGGAAAGACCTTTGAGATGTTTTCTTGGGTTCGGGGAGTAGATTATAGAAAGGGAAGGTATTAGCACCCTTTCTATCCATGGTTATCCATGGGCTCTTAGTTACTTGCTTTAGATCACTTGCCTTTGCTTTTCAATTGTTTGAAATGGTGCTTTGTGTGTGGTTTTGAAAATGTTTTGAAAAAGATGCCTTGTCTAGGCAACCATTGTAACAATTCTTGTTTGAATGTTTTACAAAGGTGTTTGTCTTTTTGAAAAGATGTTTCAATGTTTTTGAAAGTTGTTTTGGAAGTTGTGTTTGTGAAGTGTGTTTGAAAATGGCAAGTGTGTTTTGCAAGTTTGATCAAGTAACTAAGAGCTATCTACCCTAATTTACTCAAAGATCTTTCTCATGTTTTAACCCTTTTAACAGTGTTGTTTCACCATTGTATTTGGTGAACTACCTTGCGTTAGGATGTTAACGGGACAGGCGTGGGTCAACGTATACAATCATTGAAGGCAACTTGTGAGACGCTCTAGCAATTTTGTAAGGGACAAGATCGTTTTATCGAAGGCAACATCGAGGGTCATCGAGGGACTAACGATCTTTGTTTATCGAAGGGACATTTACTAGGGTGTCTCATACTCGAGGGACATGACTGTATTTTTTCCGAGGCAACAAGCGAGGTTACCCTAGAGGTGCAAGTGTGAATTGTGTATTGATTTTCATGCATTTGTCTTGTATTAGGTTATCTAGCGGTTGATTTTAAATCTTCACATACAAACCCTAATTACTATACAGTATATAGAAAGCGATAAATTGCGGGAATTTAATGTCTAAGCTATTACAAATAAGTATCCGGGGATGGGGGTACAAATGTTTACAAATGGGGATGAGTCTCATCAGAATAGTAGTGTCTAAATATTATTTACAACCAAATCGAATCATCGCATTTTCAATGTAAAATGTAAGAATAAAAGGGAATCAAAAGCAAAGTATGATGCACATGATTATTTACAAGTGATTAAGAGGTTAACCTAATGTATTATTAAGTATTATTATTATTTTTGTGTTTTTATTAATGTTAATTATAAATAAAAAGGGTTTTAAAGAGAAAAGTATTTAATTCAAAACAAACTAATTATTTATGTATTTTTTAAAATGTAATAAACATTAAAAATATTTTTGTACAAAAGTTTAATATTCTATTTTTATTTAACCAAAGAAAATAGGAATTAGATTATATAAAATAAGAAAATAAGGTAAGAAAAAATTATTAATTTGTATAAAGGGTTAAGAAAATAAAATGGGCCTTAGGGGAATGCTTGGCCCAAAATGCAAAATAAAAATGGATTAAAACCAAAAAAGGGGGGTGCACACGCCTGAATCGTTGGGCCTAAGGGGTTTGTTCAAAGGGGCAGGCCCAAACATTTGACAAGCTTTTTTTTGTTAGGGTTTGAAATGTTTTGTTTCAGAACAAGGTTTACAGAGTTTTGAACGGCGCCGCTTCTCCACCTTTCTTCGTCCTCTTCATCGTTTCTCAAACAGGACCACTGATTAAACTCTCTCCTCGCATCAGGCCGCTAGGCGCCACCTCCACTCTCCTCTCTCCATGGTTGCTCAGGCGGTGATGAAAAAAAGGTATTGATTTCTGTCTTTCATGTTTTAGGGTTTCAAAAACTTATCTCTTGCATGTTATTAATCTTGGACACGTTTTGATCTTTATGTGTTATTTGTGTTTGTGTGAGGTGTTAGAAAAAAGGAAAGAGGAAATAATACCTTTGTTCTGCTTTTGGAGAGGAAACGGGGAGTTTGGACAGGAGGCGTTCTCCGGTGGCCAAGGCGGGGAGGCTGTGATGCTGAGAGCTTGCTGGCTTGTCTGGTATTCCGTATCTTTTGCTTCTTGATGTTTTATGATGATGCTATAGTCTGAAAACCCTTGTAATAGTCGCTTTTGAGTTCTCTCTTTTGCTTACCTTAATGCTTGCCTCTGAGTTGCTTTCTTTGGAATTTGTGATTCTCGATGATGAGCTTTTGCTCTGAGAGTATGTTTGGATATGTTTAGCCTATGATGAACATGTTCTGAGGCGTTTTGTTGGTGTTTTGATTTTGAAATGTTTGGACTTCTGGATTTAAAATGAAGGCAAGTTGAAGGCTATGCAGGCTTGGACACTGAGTTTGTTCAGGTTTATTGTTTGGTGATTTTAAGCAGGCTTATTGAAGGTTTGTTGGTAGAGGAAAGCTTGGTTATGCTTGCTTGAAGTGTTTGAGGCAGGCTCAGGTTTGAAACTGAACAAGTTTTTTAGGCTTCTAGAGATTTGTTATGCTTGTGTTGTTTGATGTTGGAGTTTTTAGGAAGGCAGGCTGCAAGGCTTTTTTCTGGTATAGGCTTTTTGGCTTGTGTTTTATGCAGGCTTTTTGAACAGGCTTCAAGGTTTTGTTCTTTTGAAATTTTGAGGCAGGTTCTATTTTATGCTTGGAGGTTCTGCAGGCTTTTTTTGAATAGGCAGGCTTGCTTGTGGTTGCAGGTGGATGCAGTTTTTGAGCTTGTTACTTTGTTGGCTGGTACAGGCTTGAGGCTTGAAGCAGTTTTGAGGCTACAGGCTTGTTTTGGTTACAGGCTTGAGGCTTGCTTCTGTAACAGGTTTGAGGGCTTGTGCTATGTTTGCTTCTGGTAGTTTGATGCAGGCTTGGGGCAAGCTTTTGTGTTTGAACAGGTTTATGGGTAACAGGCCTCAAGGCTATGTGTTTACAGCTTTGGTGTTATATTTTTCTATGTGTTCTGCCCCCCTTTCTCAACTGAGATCTTTATTATATTTATTTGTCTTAAGCCTTCCCACTGCAAACCTGCTTTTTCTTTTTCTCTTTCTCTCTCTTCAGAAAGCATATTATATTGCTTTAGAAGTACTTTTCTGAAAAGGTGTTGGCTGGAAAATGATGAAAAAAGGTTTTGACAATATGCTTGCATCTTTGGTTTTCCTCTGCATATCCTCCAGATTTTCTGCATTTGCTTTTTGTGTACTTGTTGACAGTTTTTGATAGCTTTGATATCTTTTGGTATCTTCTTTGACAGCTTTGACAACTTCCTTGGACAGTTTTGAATTTGTGATTTAGTTTGCTTATTTTGAAACTGTAACTTGGTTGTTTGATTTGAAGGCAGTTTTGCTCTTGTGCAGCTTTGTTTCGCATTTCAGTTTGCACTTTGCAATTTATGAATTTATTATGCAGCCTTGTGCCCCTTTTTTAAATTGATTTAGCTTGCAAGATAATTTTACTTTCCTCTTTGTGAACCAAGAAGATAGGTTTTCTTGTGATTTGCAAAGAGGACGAGCAAAATATGATGAAAACCCAAAATAAACTGATTCCGGCCAACACCTTTAATGATGAGTTTTTGATTCACTGTCTGAAAAATACTTTTCCAAATTCATCTGTGTTTGACTTCTCTTTTTCTGGCTTTGCAGGTAAACACCAATTGGGGCAAGGGAAGCAGCAGTAGAAGATGAAGACTTCAAGCAACTTAGGATATAGTTTTAATTTATTTTTAATCATTGTAATAAACGTCATTGTAACACTGTAAATAAATTTACTGTATCAAATAAACATTTGTAACAACAATTGAAAATGAATAAAAAAAATCCTTTGTCAGTTAACTCTTTAATTCTTCTACACTTGTTTATTTAATCATTTAAATCTCTTGAATTAAAACGACTGGAAACGCATCCCAATTATTTTAACTTAGATAAAATAAATAATTAATAAACACCGTAGTCTTGCAACTTCACATTAACCAACAGTACACCCGGCATTCCAATTAACCATAAGCATTGCACAGTTAATCAAACAAACGTCCATATGCCTTTCACTTCACTGATTAAACCAACACTTCAAACTCTCAATTCAAATGCCTCAACTTCTATCCCATATGTTTAGGTTTTGAGAAACAAACAGGAATCTTGAACAAGCGTCAAAACCAAGTGACAGTCAAATGAAATGTTGTGGATTCAATTCCTTCTGAGAATGCGTGTGCAAACCCTAATGTTGGATTTACTGTCAAAGAAGCGTCTGCTTGGTCAAACCCTGAGCCAAACTCAAACAAATCAAAAGAAACCCTAATAATCTGCTTGACTGATTCAAAATCAATGAAAACCCTAATTTTGTCTGACTGATGAGAAAAGTCTGTTTGACCGATTCTTGAGCCAAATTGAAAAATCAGGGAAAACCCGAAGCTGTGATTTCTTGTAAAAAAGAGGAGGGCAAATTTTGGGGTACAACAGAGGGACATTTATACAGTCATAAAGGTAACTGGGCAAGAAACTTTAGTAACTACCCTAGGGTTTTAAGATCATTTTTACCGGAGCAACATCGAGAGGATCATTGAGGGACTTATGATCTTTAAACCGGATGGTAGCCATTAAAACCTCTCACGCTTCGGGAGTTGTGACTGTTTTTCCAGAGGCAACCAAATTCGAGTGCCCTAGAGGTGTGCATGTGCAATTGTGTTCTATTCAGTTATTTATCTTTGCATTTAGGTTTGCTAGCGTTTTGTTTTATTCTTGCCATACAATCCTAATTAGCATATGTAAAATCAAGCTTCTCAAATGCACTTTTGTTTTGATGAAGACAAACCATTTTGACAAGAAGGCAAAGATTATTGATTAAGCTAAAAGAATCTTTGAATAAAGTCTTTGGTTCAAGCACTTAAAAAATTTCAAGGTATAATGATAATACTTACTTTGAACTTAAGACATAGATGCTCAATGGTCAAAAGAAATATTTTATCTTGTCCAAACTTTTACTCAAGTTTTCTAAGAAAAAAATCAATTTTTACTTGGGAGCAATCGATTTGCATATTGGTGCAATCGATTGCATGCTTCACGTTTTCAAAGTATTAGCTATTGTTTCTAAGTGCAATCAATTCGCATGTTTGTGCAATCGATTGCTCTCAATCAATTTCTGCTACTGACTTCAAGTGCAATCAATTTACACACTTGTTCAATTGATTTATCACTCAAAATATTTTAATTTTTGGCTGTTGAAACCCCGTGAAATCGATTTACACAAGGGTGCAATCGATTTCATGCTGAACAATTTTGAAAAACAGGAGCTTTACTCATGCCTGTTCATAACATCATTTCATGGAAACCTTTCACTTGATCTTGGCAATTGTTCATGATTCATTTGCAGAATTATATGTTGTTTCAAAAGGGTTCTATGAACATATAAATATTCATTTTCAAAACTATTTTAAGAACCTCTTCCAATCATATTTTCTGAATTTTCAAAAATCAAACTCAAGCTTTTATACATTTTCATACACAAGTTTTCTACACACTTTCACATATTGTCAACAAGAAAACTTTGAGCATTATATATAGAGTCATTGTATACTATTGTTATTGTAAGAGAAGATCAATTAATTGATAAAATCACTCAAAGTGATCATTGCTGTGCAAACTCACTCAAATCAAATATTGCTATATACTTGCTTATTTTTCAGGATTATTGAAAATAAGTTTAAGTGGTTTTGAAATCTTGTTTTTCCAGGATTGTTGGATACAAGTAAAGTCACTTAGAGAGGATTGTTCTCATTGTTGACATAGTGAAAATCCAAGAGGATTGTTATTGGTTTTGGTAGTTCTTTTTTAAGTTTTCCAAAAATAAGGAAATATATTTCATGTTGAAAGGGGACTTGAGTACTCTTGGACTGTGAGGGGAACCAGGATATATCGCTTGTGTCTCTTTATTTTTCTGCACTTTACTCTTTCATAAACTCACCATAAACCAGAAAAATAATATCCATCATCACTAAAACCAGAAAAGTTTTAAAGTACCTAATTCACCTCCCCCCCCCCACCTCTTAGGTGCACTTCGTGCTTACAATTGGCATCAGAGCGGGTTATAGGTAATCTGTTCCTAAAAGATCCAGAATGGCTTCCGCAAATCAAAATCCCATTTTCAGAGATTGTGGTAGTAACAACAAGCCTCCTCTATTTTGTGGTGAATATTTTGACTTCTGGAAAATACGCATGAAGGCACATATAGAAGTACAAGGAGAAGAAATATGGGATGCCGTCGAGAATGGTCCATTTATTCTTATAACGGTGATCAATGGTGTTGGCTCATCAAAGCCTAAAGTGAAGTAGTGAAAAACACAAGAAGGGGGGTTGAATTGTAAAAAACTGGAAATCAATTGCAATCAACACGATATTTTTATCCTGGTTCGTTTAATCTCAAACTACTCCAGTCCACCCATCAAGGTGATTTCGCCTCTCTCCAACGAGGTCTTAATCCATTATATTCAACTGAATATTACAATCTGCTTTAACAACTTCTAAAGCCTTCTTGATGCAAACCACAAACCGGTTTCTCAAGGAATTACTTTCTTACAAAGAATTGAAATCTAGGTGTGCAAATGTTTTCTACAAAACTGTTTATCACAACTATGATACTACACAAATTAAGCTTATGGAAACTAGATTGCTAAAAATAATTGAGTAAGGAATTTTGGAGCTTTTAGCAAACTGAGAGTGAGGAAGATGATGAATAGCTTTTAGGCGTGTAGATTGGTGTAGAGCATTAGCCAATTCAATCTTCATTGACTTGTTTATATAGCATTGGAAATAATGTATGTTGGAGTAATAATTCTTTTTCAATGCCAATAACAATCTTTCCTTAATAAGCAGATCTTGTCTGGAATGATGTCGTTGGTAATAACTCATCTTGAATGCACAGTACCGTTGCCACTTAAACGTGTTCTGGCTTTGGCTCATTCTGACGCTGCTTAGGTGCTGATGAACTGTTGTTGTCTTTATCAGAGTTCAGAGTGTTGAGCGCAGATCTGTTCATCAAGCTTCAGCATAAGCGCAAGTTCATCTTCTGATTCTGGTATCTGATATAGCATCTTCTGATGCTGATGTTGATATCCAATTTTCTGATGCTGATGAGGATGTTCTCATGCTGATACCCATCAGAGTTTCTGTAAAACAGAATGTAATTTTTAGATAGCATGTGTGTCTTACATGAATCATACAATTTAATGTATCTTAGCATTTTGTTATCATCAAAACTTAAACTTAGGGTAGTAGATTCAAACTTTGTTCTAACAATCTCCCCCTTTTTGATGATGACAAAAACTAGATATTTTTAATTGAAAATAGCGTGAAAAGTATCAGAGATAACTAAATAATAAGTTGAATCAGAATTAATTAGGAAGTTATCAAAGATAAGGGATAAAGAGATATCAGAGTTTAGATCGGAGATGCTCCCCCTGAATTTATTACTTCCCTTTTTAATTCCAAGTGTTCTTCAGGATCAGATCTTTATTGACTTTCTTTGAACATCAGAATATCAGAGCTTCAGATCAGAATATCAGAGCTTCGAGCTTCAGTGTATCAGAGGTGATTAACTTCTTGTACCTGTAGAGTTTTGCAAAAACAGAAAACATTCAAGTATATCAGAGTGTTAGAATGTTTGAGACTTTTTGTCTCAGTAATCCGTTATTGAAAAATATCATTCTTGTTCTCCCCCTTTTTGTCAGCAATCAAAAAGTGTAAGTGATGTGCTAAAACGATCAGAGCAGAAAAACTTGTTATATTAAAATTCAGAGCCAGACAAAACAGTACAGATGATATGCAAAGAAAACATTGAAATTGTCATGAATGAAAAACTAAGGTTGGGGTGGGAAGCGTGTGAACAGAGTCTCCAGCATTGCCTTAATCTGATCATCAGTTTCATTATGCTTGTGCACCATGCTGACTACTGTATATATCTTGCTGTCTTGCACATCCATCCTTTCCTTCATCTTCTGATCATTTTCATCCATTCTTTGCTGCAGACGAATATCATTCAACTTCAGCTCTTCCAGAGTCTGCCCGTCCAAGGCGGCTTGAGAAACGTCAGAAGCAGGAAGCTTCTGAGAGCTTTCTGCAACATCTTCAGCTTGACTGACCTCTTCAGCTTGAATAGTCTGATCTTCTGCTTGCTGAACTTTTGAAGCTGGACGCTTCTCAGACCATGGCTCACCATCCAGAAAGAGCACTTCGTCCTGTGGCAGCTGACTTTCAACTTCCTTCAACAGCTTGCTGAAGTTCTGTTGTGCCTGCTCATAATTGATGTCTTGCAATTTGAGGGCTTCAGCGCGTACCCATATTCTGAAACGTGTCCAGAGTTGGTCTGAAGCAGCAGGATCAATCATTCCACGACAAACTTGCTTTAGAGAAGCAATCCATTGCTGCAAGCCTGTTTCAAAATTCACAACGCCAGAGCCAACATCTGGCTGTTATGGTTTGGGAATGGCTATTTTGTGTTTGAGATCAGCAAGACGGTCAAGGATTGTTAAATCGATGAAGGTCCTGCTGTGGTCTTCTGTAGTTTGTTTGGGAGATGGAGTGGGAGAATCAGAAATAATAATTGGACTGTTTGGAGTATTTGGAGGGGTAGTTTCTGGCGAGGATGGCAGTTGGGCCATGGTTACAGTTGTTCCACATGGCAGCTGAATTGCCAAGGGTTGTGGCTCAGAGGATTGAGGAGAATGAGGTTCAGGTGATGGAGTTTTAGAGTGATGAAACTCAGGTTGTGGAGGTGATGATTGAGGTGATGGAGGATGAATTTCTGGTTGAGGATATGGAGGAGGAATTGCTGGTTATGGAGAAGGAGGTGGAATTTCTGGTTGTTCAGGAATTTGTGGTTCTTCTGGTATGGGTGAGAGAGGATGTTCTGGTTGAGGAGAGAGGGCAATCTCTGGTTGAGTGTTTGGATTATCTGAGAGGTGAGCGGAAACACGTTCATCAATTTCAGACAGAACTTTGTCAAGTTCTGATGCTGTTGATGTCGTGGGTTTTGGAGTTTGGGATTTGGTGCGGGGTCTCCTGAGATTCAGTGACTCAGAAGGGTCATCTTCTGGTTCGGTTTCATCAATAGTTGGTATGGGGATTGGAAGTTCATGTGAAGCTGGGGTTGGGATTGATGTTGGAATAGCAGAAGAATTTAAAACAGAAGCAGCAGATAGATTACCTCTTTTCTTAGGGGTCTGTTGGGATGGTCCTTCTGAAGTGGCCTTTCTTTTCTTCGCCTTCTTCATAGTAACTTCTGGTTGTTGTTGGTGCAGATCTTTGATGTTCAGTTTGGGATCTGTACCATCAGCCTTGCAAGCGTCCAAGTATCTGAGAACCACAACTGGTTTTGATTCAATCTCAGAGAATAGTGGAAAGTCGTTCAGTGGGACTCTTCTGCTGGTGATGTCAGCAAGAGGAGTAACGCTGGGCTCCTTTCTGATATTCTCTATCAGTTTCATTTTCTTCAGATTCTTGGTGTTCAGAGGCTTGCCAACAGTAGGTTCAATAGAACTTAATTCCTGAGCTTCTGTGAGGTGTTCTATCAGCCTATTCTCGGTCAGAATATTTGATATTAACCTTCCAAAGGGTATCCAATCCCTCTTTGTCCTTTCTTCTTCCCTTGTATCCTTGACGCTGGTTCTGAGGTGATTAAACAGAAGATGAGCCAAGTTAATTTTTACCTTCTGATTAATAAAATAGATCAGAAACTGCTGATCTATATTTATATAATCAGGAGAGCTTGTTGGCTTCCTGTGATTAAAGCACCCCAGAATAATCTTCGCCCATATTCTGTCCTGATCCTTTAAGTCTCTGATTTTTCTGCTGGGAACCCCATGGGTGAAAATATGCCTTGCAATGACAGCAACATCAGAGCATCTTTCAGCCATGTCGATACAGTGGATGCCACCACCACTGTATCCAATCAATTTTGCTATGTGATCCTCAGTGATCACAATCTTCTTTCCCATTATGTAGGAGGTGACTTGATGCGTTGATGAGTACGCATGAATCCAGAACTCCTTGACCAAGACTGGGAACGTTGGTCCAACCAACCTATCAAAATATCTCTCCCATCCCTGTGCCCTAACTTCTTCTGTCAAGTCGAATCCATTTTCTTTCAGACTGGAGAAGTCAACAATTAGTTCAGACAGCACTTCCAAATTCTTCACTGGTGTAAGGAGTGTTCTGAAAGGGACTTGGTATTGTTCAGAAGAAGCCTCCTTCTGAGAACCTGCAGAAACATTGCTGGAGGTTGCCATGTTCTCACTTAGGGTTTTTCTGAGAAAACTGAAAAATGGGTTTCTTTTGAGAGAGATGAACACACAAGGAAAATGCAGAAAATATTTGTAAGATTGTAAGAAACGGTAAAGGATTAATGTGAGATGTTAATGTGCTTAAATAGATTTCAAAATAATTTTTGAAAGTGTAAACGGTTTCAAGAAAGAGAAATAATTCATGATTACATTTTAAAACATGATTACTTTCATTTAATGCTTGCTGATTTTGGGGGATTTGAGAAAGATACTTGAAACGGTTACCAGACATGTGTCTCAATGCACCCAATCAGCGTTTTGCCTTCTCAGAAGCGTGCACGCGTTCTGCTTCAGAGATTTGCTGATGATTGGATGACACTTGTTTGATTTAGTGAGCAGCACGTCTATCCTTGAGTTGAAACGCTCAGATCTTTAAGAATAGCATCAGATACAATCTGCATGTCTATCTTTCTGAAAAGAGATTGATCAGAAGTTCACAGTAAAACAAATACATTCTGAAGGATAATTTATAGAATTAAAACATTTTCACTCTGGGCATAGTTTCATGCTGAGATGTTTCAGAATGAAATTGAACCTATCTTCAGAAAGGGGTTTAGTGAAGATATCAGCCCATTGATGGTCTGTATCAATAAACTTTAAGTTCAAAATTCCTTTCTGAATGTAGTCCCTAATGAAGTGATGTTTTATTTCTATATGTTTAGCCCTAGAATGTAAAATGGGATTCTTACTTAAGCAAATAGCAGAAGTATTGTCACAGAGTATAGGGATGTTACTCTCAAAAATCTGGAAGTCTTCAAGCTGACTTTTCATCCAGAGCATTTGTGTGCTACATCCTGCTGCTGCTATGTACTCAGCTTCTGATGTTGATAGCGCAATTGTGGATTGCCTTTTGCTGGACCAAGAGATCAGATTTTCTCCCAGAAACTGGCAGCTTCCAGAAGTACTTTTACGCTCTACTCTGTCTCCAGCAAAGTCAGCATCGCAGTAGCCTATTAAGCTGTAATCACTAGATTTTCTATAAAATAAACCCAGATTAGTAGTACCTTTCAGATACTTGAAAATTCGCTTAACAACTGTTAAGTGAGATTCTCTAGGATCTGATTGGAATCTAGCACAAATACATACGCTGAATAAGACATCAGGTCTTGAAGCTGTCAGATAAAGGAGAGAACCAATCATACTGTGATCGGTGGATCTGGAACTGACTGTTTAACGCTGGTTCGCGAAATGTCGCGGAAGCAAGAGTCGCCACCGTCTTTTATTTTCTCCAAATGGAAAGGACAAAAGCACAGAAAAATTCCTTAAAGAGATTGCTCTCGGTTCGGGAGGTAGGTTATAGAAAGGGAAGGTGTTAGCACCCTTTCTATCCATGGTTATCCATGGGCTCTTAGATACTTGCTCATTTGTGTTTTCAAAAATGGTTTGTTTTTCAAATTGTGAGTGGGTTTGAAAAAGTTTCGTTTAAAAATTTCAGATCGACTCTTGTATCAGTCCTCAAGAGTGTTTGAAAAATTGTTTTGAAAGCTTTTGAAAAGTGTCGGTGTGAAAAGAGTTTTTGATTTGTTTTTTGAAATAGAGCAAGTATCTACGAGTCATCTACCTACCCTAAGGAATTAAGCTGTGTAAATGTCCTTAAGGTAGTGCCATCCCACCATTGAGAGATAGGTAGCACCACCGTTGGAGGTGTTCGGGTCAATTCGAGTTTGTAGGGACATGGTGATCACCAGAGCAATGGGAAGACACCTTAGAAGCTACCCTCATGCCAGGTTCCCGGATCATGAGGACTTACTAAGACATCCTCTACTCGACGATCACCTTTCGAGGCAAGGCAACAGTGAGGCGTACCCTAGGGGTGGTGTGTGATTTGTGTGTCGTTTTCAGATATTTTGTCTTGTTCATGTCATGGGTGATCTACGCTTTGTTTTTATTTTAACATTCATTCTTGCATGCCATTAATTTAACAGTTAAAAAAGTGCGAAAGAAGTAAAATTCTAAACTATTACAAAAGGCGCGGGTCCACATCGCCAAATTAAAATCCAGGACCCGATTTGACAGAAAATAAATAATTAAAATAAAGTGCGAAAGATAAATGTTACATGGCTTTGGGAGAGGTACATAAATATTAAAAGAAAAAGAAATAAATACGCTAATTGAATTAAACTGGAAACGAGGGTGTTGGACCCCTTTTGATGGAATTAAATTAAATCGTTAAATTAATTAAATTAAAAGAAAAGGAAATTGTTTTTTTGAGATTTTGATATTTATGATTTTAATGAGAAAAATTAATTGAAATTGAAATGCTAACCCTAATTCTAATTGTTTTTTTTTTTTAGTTTATTAAGAAAAAAATATTAAAGTTTAAACCTAAATTAACCTAATTATTTATATGCAATTTTAATTTATAAAAATAATAGGAAATATTTAATTATTATGAAAGAAAAGAAAAAAGGATAAAAATTATTACTAACCCTAATTCTACCAAATTTTAAATTGATTAAGAAAAATATTAAAATTTAACCCTAAGTTTAAAACTAAAATCAATTAATGGTATTCATTTACAAAAAATATTAATCAAATAAATATATTTTAATTTTGTCCTTTCTGATTTTTTTTGTGTTTACGTTTTTTATGAAAATAATTAAATTAAAGAAACTAATAAAAAAAATAATAATTGAAATAAGTAAAATAAAGAAAAGAATAAAAATTCAAACCTAGGGGGGTCTGTCCCCAAATAGGAGGTTTTTGTTTAGCAATTTGGGCCCAACTTTGCAAGGCCTGGTTGACTTTTGTGCCAGCGTGCACCTTCTTTGTCTCACATCCATGATGATCACCAAAGCATGGCCCTCTGATTGATCTTAGCACGTACGTGGAAAGTTGGATCAAGGAGTGTATGATGGCCTTTCAGGGGGAACGCTGCATAGGATAATGTTAATAAAAATGTTATGGAAAGGGTGAGGGACCTGGGGCTCGAACCCAGGTCCTGGAGATTACCAACGCGTATGCATGCCAACCCTGCTGCTTTGTCTCTTTGTATATGATATAAACAACGAACATAATAAAACAAAACAAAAGTTAGTGCTTGTCTTTCGCGCGAGATTTCAAACAAACCAATCGCTGCTAGCCACATAGTCATCTTCTTCCTGGCTTTTGTTTTTTTCCTGAAACATAAAGAATCAGCAACGGTTTTGAACCGTTCTAGAATAGGCCCTTCCAAAAAATAGCGATTAGGCCGTCCGGCCATATAAATTAGGCGCGAGGGTTAATTTGTTTTCGTCTGAACACGCTGAATTCGTTCATGGTATTGGCTTGTCCTAATTTTACAATAACTGGAAACTCCCAATTCAAAGCTTGCAAAACCCTAAAAGACAACAATGGCAGATTCTCCAATAGTGCATAAAAACGCAATTAAAATATAGGGTTAGCTTCAGAACACATCACTTAGTATGAATTTATAAACAAAATGCCATGAGAATGCCTGAAAATCAAGATACGAATATGCATTTATATGAAAAAAATTTGACTTCTGGATACCGATTCAAGGCGTTAGGGTTGATGTTCTTGATTGGAAAAGTCTCCTGGAAACCTTGGCAAGCTAATGGAATAGGTATTTGGTCTTGAAAAGCCTTGTAACCTAGTTTTCAGTTTCCACTTTTTTTGACAAAAATTCAAGTTTTCTTTTTGGTCTATGGCGCAGCCTTCAGGTCATGGGCACGAGGGTTAGCATTAGTATGTATAGGTGAATGATTTAGGTTAAGAACTTGATCAAAAATCTATGCATTGATGTGAAAAATATTTGATTTGCAAACCATAATTTTCCAAATCTTTTTCATGATTTTTGGCTTCAATCACATCCAATCACCTTTGATTCTTTCCTTATTTGATTGTACACGAAATATTGAGTTTATATCATGCATAAAAAGATTGAAAAACCTAGGTTTAGCATTTTTTATATATTTTAATTAATTAAATGAATTTCTAGCATTTAAAAATTCAAATAAATAAAATAAAAATGATAAAAAACTTCCCTTTGGGCCAAATGGTCGTGCACATGCCTTGGATGATGAATTGTGGAAGAAAAAGAGGTCCATTAGCATTTTTAGGTCATTTGAATCAATGTTGACTTTTCAAAATATCCAAAAATTGCCCAACTTCCACAAGGCATAACTTGCTCAATTTTTAAGCTTTGCTCATGTTCTTGGACATTTTGGAAAGGACTTTGAGTCCTCTAACCAATGTCTTTGGTCCCATGTCATTTTGATTTACCAATATCAAGTTATGGCCTTTGACTTAAAGTCCTTTTTTGTTGACTTTTGAAAATGACCTATAATGTTGAAATTGATAACTTTTTGTGAGAGCATTTCTTGGACTTGAAGTATGAAGAGGAGTTGTAGGAAATGTCTGTATCTTCAAAATGAGCTTTGGATGGAATTTTTCTGATAATCCATGTGGAAGTTATGCCCTGGTCAATTTACAGTTGACTTTTTCAACTGTCCAAATATGGAAACTTTTGCATCTTGATGATTTTTGAGCCAAGCTTTGAGAATCATGATCAAGCATTGATCAAATGATGTTTGTGGCTTCAAAATGAGATGTTGACAAAAAATTTGGACTTTTGACTGTCAAATGACCATTTTGCCCCTACAGTTGATTGTAGTGCAATTAGGGTTTTTGACTGTGCAATTTTGTGTTGTAAGTCTTGAAACTTGGTATGAGGATGCTTGACCATATTTGTAGGCATGTGGGACTTGATTGGACCCTTGGAAACTTCATTTACTTTGTCAGAACCAAAACCCTAATTTTGACTGTTAGGAGGCCCTTGAACTGTGCAACCCTTGGGGAGATGTTTGAAGCTTTGACTTGGCAAATTCTTGAAGAATATGGGAGGGCAAATTTTGGGGTACAACAGTTGCCCCTGTTCAATCTTCTTAGACCTGAGGATGCAGATTGGCTGACGTGCCTTTCGTAATCCGAGGGCGTAAGATGATTGAACACTAGAGTGCCCAGAAATTTGCGCTCACATAGTAGTATGATGGTGGGAATGGGCTTATAGATGCCATTTAGAGATTGATGGATAGGATGATCGGCTTATAGATGCCATGCTAAGAGATGGTGGAAGGTGGATGGGCTTATAGATGCCATCTGGATGTTGATCGCGTAAGAGCTTCCTTAGCGAGAACTTGCATACCTGCAAAAAAGAAAAATGATTACCTGACCTGTTACGGGAGCTGGTCTTCAAATTCTTTGTGTAGATGTGTCCTGATTGGTTACAGGAGCTGGATCTGGAGCTTCAAACGGTGATGAATGAACCAGGGATGGTTACTACCTCAACAGGAACGGTGAGAGAACCTTGGATGACTTTAACCTCAACAGCAATCGTTGAGAAAATCTTGGGATGATTACTACCTCCGCAAGATCGGGAAGAGAACCACAGGCGACTACAACCTCAATAGCAAACATTGAGAGAATCTTGGATATCTTCTACTAATTCTTTATCAGGAAAATCTATTTGGGGTCGATTTAGCTGGACTAGAGAAGGCCTTGGACTGGATAAGAAACAGAGAAATCTTTGGAGTCGATTTAACTGAACCGGTCTAGGTCTTGAATGTCTTCAACTGGATAAGAAACAGGGAGATCTTTGGAGTCGATCTGACTGAACCAGAGAAGGCCTTTGACTGGATAAGAAACAGAGAAATATTTGGAGTCGATTTAACTGAACCGGTCTAGGTCTTGAATGTCTTCAACTGGATAAGAAACAGGGAGATCTTTGGAGTTGATCTGACTGAACCAGAGAAGGCCTTTGACTGGATAAGAAACAGAGAAATCTTTGGAGTCGATTTAACTGAACCGGTCTAGGTCTTGAATGTCTTCAACTGGATAAGAAACAGGGAGATCTTTGGAGTCGATCTGACTGAACCAGAGAAGGCCTTTGACTGGATAAGAAACAGAGAAATCTTTGGAGTCGATTTAACTGAACCGGTCTAGGTCTTGAATGTCTTCAACTGGATAAGAAACAGTGAGATCTTTGGAGTCGATCTGACTGAACCAGAGAAGGCCTTTGACTGGATAAGAAACAGAGAAATCTTTGGAGTCGGTTTAACTGAACCGGTCTAGGTCTTGAAATAGCTGAGAACTTAACTGAATCTTTTCCTGAAAGGTAAAGGTCAGTCATATGCAATGCATGATATGGGTCAAGCAATGATGTTCTCAACATAAATGAGATTTGTAAGATATGATGTGTACATGCATGCTATAATGATGTATGCGATGTTTACAAATGTATTTTTTTTTCGTCTAGGAAAGTAAATCCTTGACGGGTGCCGGGAAGTCACTCCTGGGCTGATGTTGGAGAATAGATTTTTGCTTCCGCTGGGGATGATAGTTGCAAGAATACCGGTAGGAGAAGATAACTCCGTTTGGAGCATAAACTTGGCGAATGATTACTCTGCGGGGAGAAAAGTACCCTAGCGATCTTGCTGGGGAGCAATACTCGGTGGGGAGAAAGATACTTTGCTGGAATGTTGATAATAATTTGCTGGGGATACCCTTGTTGTGTTGGAAGTGTTAATAGACTTCGCTGGGGATAAGAAGACTGCGTTGACGACGATCTTTCCGTGGCTTTTAGCTGAGGATAACCCAGTTATATCCTGGTAAGGGCATAACTCTTTGAATAAAGTCGGACGACGCGTTCGTGCTCTGTGAGGATAAGCTTCCAGAATCTACTAGGGATAAGCTTACTGCTTGGGGAGATGGATTCCAACTTTCTTGGGGAAGCTGGATTGGATTCTCCTGGGGAAGTTTTGAGCTGTATTGGGGAAGTAACTCCACTGAATGTTTGATATACCTCTGGGGAACAATCTTTAGGCCAAGACTGCCGGGGATGCTTGTTAAGAATACATGTATATATGTTGCTGGGGAATGTTTGAGTTCTGCGGGAGGATACCCAACTTCCTTCAAGGTTGGTAACTTTGCTGGGAGAGAGTGTATTGCTTGCTGGCTCACTCTCTGGGGAATTAAGATGTCTGGTTATGTTCTTTAGTTGAACCTACCTTGGTACTTTAGTGGATAGAACAATTAGATTGCGTAGACAACTCTTTATTGCCCTTGTTTCTAATGTTACCTGTAATTAATCCTTTGTTTCGTATGCAAATATTCATGAGTTAGTAATTTATTATCAATGCATATATCACAAATTGAACCTTGGACGTTCTTCGCAAAACAAAACAGAAAAGGAAGAACAATTGGCAATTTTGACTGAAGGATATATTTGTATTGATTTTGAATGGCCTGCAAATAGGCGTTTATATACAAGAGGCTGACGTCCTAATAAGAGAACGCCGCCGAACAAAAGAGTTTATACAAATTTTGTACAAGAGAAATATAAAACAGCTGTGTGAAAATGAATGATCCCACTGGGTTTCAACTCTGCTATTGTCGTTATATCTCCGAGCGTCTCATCACTTGATGACCTTGGTTGAAGGTGAAGCTGACTGATCGATGCCGTCTGAACTTGATGTAGATACCGGATTCTGGATGCAAAGTGATCCAATGAGACATAGTATTACGCTTTATCCCTAACTTTTGCCTGGACCGCCCTTTCGGGTTTTCAGTCCACCGGGATACCCATTTTTGCCCAAGCCGCCTTTTCAGGTTTTCGACTTGCCGGGTGTACAGTTTTTTTCATTTCATCCCTTCATTTTGCCCGAACCCTTTTGGTTCGCCGGGAAGCCCTAATTTTTGCCTAGGCATGTCAGCCTAGCGGGTCCTTTTTTATGCGTAGTATCTTTTTACTATGTCTGCATTGGCGGGGTGAGGAAGGTCGTCACCATCCATGTTGGTTAGAATCATGGCTGAGAACACATGTTTAACCACAAATGGCCCTTCGTACGTAGGGGTACATTTGCCCCTTGGATCGCTCTGAGGAAGGATGATTCACTTGATTACCAGATCCCCAACTTGATATTCCTGTGGTCTGACCTTTTTGTTAAATGCCCTGATCTTCTATTTCTGATACGTCTGACCATGACAGATAGCAGCAAGTCTCTTTTCATCAATAAGGTTTAATTGATCAAGTCGTGTCTGGATCCAATCATCTTCGTTCAGATTTGCATCCTTCATTATCCGGAGAGAGGGTATTTGCACTTCGATCGGTAAGACTGCCTCCATACCATAAACCAAAGAGAAAGGAGTTGCCCCGGTTGATGTCCTAGCTGAGGTACGGTACCCGTGGAGAGCGAACGGTAACATCTCGTGCCAATCTTTATAAGTCACTGTCATCTTCTGCACGATTTTCTTGATATTTTTATTTGCTGCTTCTACAGCCCCATTCATCTTCGGTCTGTAAGGAGAAGAATTGTGGTGCTGTATTTTGAACTGCTCGTAGAGCTCAGTGATCATCTTGTTTTTCAGATTGGTACCGTTGTCTGTAATGATCCTCTCTGGGACGCCGTACCGACAGATCAGATTATGCCGAATGAACCGTGCCACAACAGTCTTGGTTACCGTAGCGTAGGAAGCTGCTTCAACCCACTTTGTAAAATAATCAATCGCCACTAGGATGAAGCGATGCCCATTAGATTCCGTAGGTTTAATCTCACCGATCATGTCTATGCCCCACATTGCAAACGGCCAAGGCGCAGTCAGAACATTTAGGGGAACCGGAGGAACATGCACCTTGTCTGCATAAATCTGGCACTTATGGCATGTCCTAGAATGTTGGTAGCAGTCAACTTCCATTGTGGACCAGTAATACCCTGCCCGAAGGATCTTCTTTGCCATTGTATGCCCACTGGAATGTGTACCAAAGGTCCCTTCATGTAGCTCTTCCATGATCCTTTCTGCTTCAGTTTTATCCACACAACGCAGTAAGGTCGAATCATGGTTTCGCTTGTACAAGATGTCGTTGCTGAGGAAGAACTTTGCCGCGAACCTTCTCAGGAACTTCTTATCGTTGACAGATGCACCTTCAGGGTATTCCTGAGCTTCCAAATATCTCTTCACCTCATGGTACCAAGGCTTCTCAGTCACCAATTCAGTCTCGAGATCACAACAGTATGCCGGTTCGTCCAGTTTCCAGATGATGATCCGGGGAGCCTCATTGTCCCATTTGACCTTGAACATAGAAGACATTGTAGCTAACGCGTCTGCCAGCTGATTCTCCTCTCTCGGGAAGTGTTCAAAGGTTATCTTCGTGAAGTGGGGGATCAAGGTCAACACACATTCTCTGTAAGGAATAAGGTTCGGATGTTTCGTATCCCACTCTCCTTTGATCTGATTGATCACAAGAGCGGAATCTCTGAAGACACTCAGAAACTTGATCCTTAGATCGATCGCAGCTTGAAGACCCATGATGCACGCCTCATACTCCGCCATGTTGTTGGTACAATTGAAACATAGTCGGGAAGTGAGTGGAGTATGAGTGCCTTGAGGAGATATGATTATGGCGCCGATACCGTTTCCCAAAGCATTGGAAGCTCCGTCAAAGTGCATAGACCATCGGGATCCTTCCTCAGGTCCTTCATCCGGTCCAGGTACTTCACAATCAGTCACAATCATGATGCTTTCATCTGGAAACTCGAAGTTCATTGACTGATAGTCATCTACGGCCTGATGTGCCAAGTGGTCTGCCAATACACTTCCCTTGATGGCTTTCTGGGTTGTATACTGAATGTCGTATTCTGTCAAGATCATTTTCCATCTTGCAATTCTCCCAGACAGAGCAGGCTTTTCGAATATGTACTTTATAGGATCCATCTTTGAGATCAACAAGGTAGTGTGAGTCAGCATATACTGTCTCAGCCGGCGAGCAGCCCATACCAAAGCGCAGCAAGTTTTCTCAAGCAGTGAGTATCGGGTCTCACAGTCGGTAAACTTTTTGCTAAGGTAATAAATGGCATGCTCTTTTCGGCCAGACTCGTCATGCTGCCCCAGCACACACCCCATTGAGTTGTCAAGTACTGTCAGGTATAATATCAGAGGTCTCCCTTCAACCGGTGGCATAAGGATGGGTGGTTCTTGGAGATACTCTTTGATTCTGTCAAAAGCAGCCTGACATTCATCATTCCAACGTACTACCTGATCTTTCTTCAGCAGCTTGAAGATTGGCTCACAGGTAGCAGTTAGATGTGAGATGAACCGAGCAATGTAATTCAAGCGTCCTAAAAAGCCTCTGACTTCCTTCTCTGTCTTAGGAACTGGCATCTCTTGAATAGCTTTGACCTTGGCAGGGTCCACTTGAATACCCTTATCACTTACAACGAAGCCTAGCAATTTTCCGGATCTTACCCCGAAGGTGCACTTGTTCGGGTTCAACCTCAGCTTGTACAGTTTCAACCGGTCAAACAACTTCTGCAGATGATCTAGGTGCTCTTCTTCAGTCTGGGACCTTGCGATCATGTCGTCAACATACACTTCTATCTCATGATGGATCATGTCATGAAATAAAGCAACCATGGCATGTTGGTAGGTTGCCCCAGCATTCTTTAGTCCAAAAGGCATGACCTTTTAACAGAAGGTGCCCCACTGAGTAACAAATGTAGTCTTTTCCATGTCTTCAGGTGCCATCTTGATCTGATTGTAACCTGAAAGGCCATCCATGAAAGAGAACACTTTATGCTGAGCAGTATTGTCAACAAGGACATCAATGTGAGGTAATGGGAAGTCATCTTTGGGGCTGGCCCTGTTCAGATCCCTGTAATCAACACACATTCTGACCTTACCGTCTTTCTTTGGTACCGGCACCACATTAGCAACCCACTGAGGGTAAGACGTCAATGCAAGGAACCCAGCATCAAACTGTTTCATAACCTCGGCTTTAATCTTCTCAGACATCTCTGGACGCATACGGCGGACCTTTTGCTTAACCGGAGGGCAGTCTTCCTTAGTAGGCAAATGATGTACCACAATGTCAGTATCCAAACCGGGCATGTCTTCGTAAGACCAGGCAAAGATCTCTATATAATCATGTAGCATCTTAGTCAACCGTTGCTTCACGCTGAGCTCTAGGTTGGCACCAATCTTTACCTCTTTCCTGTCTTCTTCAGTACCCAAGTTTATTATCTCCACTGGCTCTTCATGTTTACCTCTTTCCTGTCTTCTTCAGTACCCAAGTTTATTATCTCCACTGGCTCTTCATGTGGTTGAATTGCCCTCTCTTCCTGAAGCAACAGTCTTGCAAGCTCGCCAGGCACTTCGCAATCATCTTCACCTTCGTCTTCGGCTAAGTTGATCAGATTTTCGAAGTCATAACTGGAAGTAGCAAAGTCGTTTTCAGTGAGATCCAGAGTGGATTGAAACCTGTATGAGTGAGTGTGTGTAAATACAGTTGTTTTGAAAAATATGTAAAGGAAGGAAAGACAGAAAAGGAGCATAAGATTTGAAATGCGAGAAAACGTCCAAGATTTTCATTTATGATATATGAAATGACAATTTATATGCCCTCACAAATAAAACCACGGTGCCTCGGGTAAGACACCGGGCCATAGAGTTTATTTATTGTTTATTACAAATAACAAAACAAAGAAGTTTATTACTGCGTAACAAAAGTAACAGGAGTATGGTCTTTGACAATCCAATTGGTCAATCCGCCTTCAGTCGTCGGGTAGATCCAGCTATTGAATTCTACTTCATCCACTTCATTGTCCTCCCCAACAGCATTCACTCCTGGATTTGTAATGAGCACAGGAGGTCTTCTGGTCTTCGCCTTCCGCATAGCTTTCTGACCCTCTGCAGTAAAACCCAGTCCAAATTTGTCAGTTTTCTGTGTAAAGTCGGGAAGCCTGCCCCAATTAGCACATTCACCTTTTTGAACCACAGCCCGGGCATCCTTCAGGGAAGCCATCTTCAAGGGAACATCCTTTTCTACCGCTGTTTCTGCTGCTGCTGAAATTGGAAGCACCTCCTCAAAATGCTGAAAGGGGGTTTCAATAAACTCCCCATCCATCTCAATGTACCTGAAGGAATTCAGATGGCTCACCATATACTCCTCCTCTCCTTGCACAGTGACGATCTTCCCTCTGACGGGGTATTTCAGCTTCTGGTGCAAGGTAGAGGTCACTGCCCCAGCTTTATGGATCCAAGGTCGACCCAGTAGACAAGAGTATGATGGACGGATATCCATCACATAAAAAGTAGAGTCAAGCACCTGAGAGCCCACACGAATAGGAATGTCAACCTCTCCATGAACCATCCTTTTTGAACCGTCAAAGGCCCTGACGATGATATTGCTGGGTTTTAATTCCAGGCCTTCACAATCCAAACGGTCTAAAGCCTTCTTTGGTAGAACATTCAAGGAAGAACCAGTATCCACCAATACATGCGCCAGAGTAGTGCCCCTGCATTCAATAGAGACATGCAGGGCATCATTGTGGTCCCTTCCCTTTGCAGTCAGGTCAGCATCTGAGAAACCCAAGCCATTGTATGCCGTCAGATTTGCTACGCAATCAGTGAATTGAACTGCAGATGTTTCCTGTGGCACATGGGCCGTCTTGAGAAATGAGATTAAGGCCTTAGCATGGGCCTCTGAACACAGGAGCAAGGAGAGCCTGGAGATTTTGGAGGGCGTATGCCCCAGCTGTTCCACAACATTGAAGTCACTCTTTTTTATTATCTTTAGAATCTCCTCCATCTCTTGTTGGGAGGCTTCAGCATTTATAGGTATCGGTGCCTCCATCCGGGCAGGCTCATCTTCAATTCCCTTGCCCCGAGCATTGGATGACTCGGCAGCAGGGGGAACAACTTGGTCAGTAACAGGAACAGGTACACTTGTAGGTGTTATAAGGAGGGGTCTTCGAGTAGCGGGCGGTGCAATGTCAGGCGAGAAGAGCCTGCCACTGCGGGTAACCTTGGTTGGACCAGTGATATCACAGATACTGGCGCCAGTGTTGAATTCTTGTTTGATTTCGTTCACATACACATCTGCCCCATAGTGCCAGGGGACAGCTTTATCAGATACGTAGGGGAGAGGCCCCGGAACAGTAATAACCACAGGTGCAACAATCATGATTTGGACAGGCTTCTTCGGGAGAGCCGTGATTGGATTATTGAAGATGGTAACCACAGAAACTTCTTCTACCGGAACCAACTGAATAGCAGACTTCTTAAACAGAATCTCCTTGCTATCCATTAGGCTTTGGATGCCTAACTTCAGCAAGGGACAACCAGATAGAGAAACAGCACAGAACAGGCAACCCTCACTGCAACCCGGAAATAAACCGGCCAGCAGCAGGTTCCTCTTGACAGTCTTCAGAGGAGTAGCTAGATCATCCACAGAAACAGCGTAAACATCTTCATCAACCGCATTTACTCCATGTTGAGGCATAGGAGCAGTCACCACATTCGGCCTCTCAGGCGCTTCGAACTGTATCTCTTTTGCGTCAATAAGGTCTTGCACCTTATTCTTTAATGCCCAACAGTCATCAGTGGAATGCCCCGGGCTATCAGAATGGTAAGCACAACGAGCTTTTGGGTTGTACTTGGGGGAGGCAGTGTTCACACTTTTTGGCGCCTCTCTGACAGTCACTAGATTGGTGGATAGCAACTGTGGCAAGATCTGCGACAAAGTCATACTCAAACGGGTGAACTCTCTCTGGGGTCTTTCAGCCCTTTGACGATTGGCTGGCCGAGGAGCGGCAGCAGGCTGAGCAATCATTATCGCACTGACAGATTGGCGGTGCTCAGATTTCTCTTGTCTCCTGGAGCCATATACATCACTGGCCTCCTTCTTGAAGGGTTCCTTCTCAGAACTAGACGATGCACCCTTAGGAATCTTACCAGACTTCAACCCAGCCTCAATTCTCTCTCCAGTCAGAATAAGATCAGTGAATCCAGCAGAAGAATTCCCAATAAGATGGTTGAAAAATGGCCCAGATAGGGTCCCCAAGAACATGTCTACTAGCTCCCGGTCAGTCAACGGAGGCTGCACTCTGCCAGCCAGATCCCTCCACTTCTGAGCGTACTCTTTAAAACCTTCACTTGAACCTAACGACATACCCTGGAGTTGGGTACGTGTAGGGGCAAGGTCGGCATTATACTGATACTGCTTATAGAAAGCAGTAGCCAACTCCTCCCAGTTACGAACCTTGGTCCCATCCAGCTGATAGAACCATTCGAGATGAGTCCCTGAAAGACTCTCCTGGAAGAAGTGGATCCACAAATTCTTATCCACTGAGTACGGTTGAATCTTCCGAACATAGGACCTGAGATGTAGCTTGGGACAAGACGCCCCGTCGTACTTAGTGAAAGATGGTGCTTTGAACTTACGAGGAATAATCACACCGGTAGACAAACCCAAATCTCCAAAATCCAGCCCAGGTACCTGTTGTATCTCCGTGGCATTCAGCCTGTCTTCCAACTGCTTGTAACGGTCTTCTGCAGGAGGATACTGCTCTTCATCAAAATCAGTCTCGTTGTCAGAGACTACCGGACTAGGACCTTTTTCCGCTTGAGGAGTACCCTTGCCAATGGAAGAACCAGCCTCTTCATTTTGCAGAGTGTTGTCAAACCTTCGGCCCGAGTTAAACAGAACAGTTCTTCTCTTCTTCTTCTTTTCCTTCTTCAGGAGCAGAGCCTTCAGCTCTTCTTGGCCCTGATCCAAACCCATGATTAGTTCCTGAAATTGCGCATTCTGCGCCTGAAGAGCTTTGATGGACATCTCAGTTGAGGATGAGTCAGGATTCATGATGCTGAAATAAACAGCGAAGAACGGTAAGCAACCTGAAAAGAAGAAAACCTGTTATGCACATGATGAATGATATGTGTTTATGCAATGCATTCAAGGGTTCGAAAGTTCAAATTCGTTGTAGACAAAAAGAACACACGTTATCATTAAGGAAGTAATTGTTCAATACATCAAAGCCTCATGGGCACCAATAATACAAAAGCAGATCAGTCCCAAAATATACTACGCATCCTCTTTGGAGCTATGTAAGTGTTGAGATTCCTCTCCTCATGCAACAGGCGGGTGAGCTCCAAGACCTTCTTTTCACTAGCATGTAGGCTGGTCTCAAGAGAATTCCGTTCTTCCTTAAGCTGGATCCAGCTCTTCTGCATCTCTTCCCAGGATGTGGGCATATCAGGGTGCTGAATGGTGCAGGACACTTCCCCTTCCAAGACTGGTTCTTTGATCACAGGGAGCATATGGGGATAAGGCATCACTAACTTCTGGGAGCGGGCTCGTACCCACTTGAGATAAGGTTCCAATGGGATGGAATTCCTGTGCCCCAGTGTCTTACTATCTATCCTACTTGGCATCCTCCAGGCTCTGATAAATCTCTGGCGAAGTCCTTGAGTATCGTTGTCGAAGTCAAAAACTATGTCAGGAATTAACATATCATGGGGACCATCCCTCCGAGCATAACCAAACTGTCTCCAAGCCAGGCATGGGATGTAAGTAATACCTCCTCTGATTCCAAGTAAAGGAACATTAGGGTACTCTCCGCAACGATCAATGATAGTGACATCTTCTCTGGACCGAGGGCACCAATGTATATCTGCATGTGTAAGAGTCATCAACCATTGTGACCATCTTAAACCCCGCTCGTTCTTCAAAACTGATTGTGGAAGGTGCGAAATAAACCACCTTCCCAGGAGAGGAGTGCAACACATAAGGACACCTCTTTTTCTCATGGTTCGAGTGTAACATGAGTGGAGGATGTCCCCCAGCAACGTAGGTATAGGATTCCTGGACATAAAGATCTGGACAGCACTGATTTCTATAAGCTGATATGGGTTAGGAAACAACACCAAACCATAGACAAGGAGGGCCACAACTTCTTCAAAAGCTTGTAAGTCAAGGGAGTTCCAACATTCATGGGCCTTTTCAAACAGAAACCTGGCTAAGAACCCTTTGATACCACTTCTAACTTCCCAATGTCCCTTGAGGTCAGATGACTGTAGGTGCAAGGCTTTAGCAATCTCTTCAAGCTTGGGTTCCTTTTCCGTACCGTTGTAGGGTAGTTGATCAAGGATAGGGATCTTCAGGAGCCGGGAGAACTCCTCCAATGTAGGTATCAACTGATAATCCAAGAAGGTGAAACAGTGATGCAGAGGGTCAAAGAATTGGAACAGGACCTTTATCATATCTTCCTCAATGTTGGTGTTGACCAAGCTGATGAGTCTTCCATGTCTTTCACTGAATGAAGAGCTCTCGGGAATCCTGGATATAAGTTCCTTAAGCTGAGGAGGGATCCTTACAAGACTGATTTGAATTGTCTTTCTGCGAACAGTTTCCATGTCCTACAAAACAAGAACAAAGATGAAAATTCGAACCCCTTAAATGGTTAGTCAATGCATATGATGCTGGATGATGTCATGATGCTATGATTAAACACACCACAGATATTTACAGAGACAAACATGTAAGGCACACAAGGCACACAAGACAAGCCCCTAGAGTTTAAGGCCAGCATGGGGTCTGGGTAGTACCCTCTTGAAGTTGGTGGGTTCAACCTGTCCTATTAGAAGTAACCGGGTTCTAAGGGTCCCAATATCACGGGATTGCTTTCATTGTTCATCGTTTCGATTTAGCCACTGAACTGGCGACCGAAATATTCCAGGAAAGCAACCCTCAATTGAGTGTAGTATCGAGTATCAACCAACCTCAGACTGCACCAAAGTCAGTTATCTCACTACCCTAAAGAGGCCAAGATTGTTCAATTAAGGTTCCTAAGTCTGTTGATGCTTCATGACACCACGCGGAGGCCCCGTACTCTCCTTGACTGAACTCAAGGGTTACCGGTACACACCAAAGTGCCACATCAGCGTAGCAGACTATTTCAACCATGTCAGTATACCCCGCACAGTTCCCTCACAGCCTTGTTGCTACTTTCTAAGAAGGTATCCCCAGATCCGGGTTAGGATCTATAGAACTCCCAAGACAGTACCCACAATTTAAAGCAAACAATTCAGACAATTGAAAACACAAGTGATCTTAGTCCTAAGGTACACCTCACTTTAAAATAAGTCCCCAGCAGAGTCGCCAGTTCTGTGATCGGTGGATCTGGAACTGACTGTTTAACGCTGGTTCGCGAAATGTCGCGGAAGCAAGAGTCGCCACCGTCTTTTATTTTCTCCAAATGGAAAGGACAAAAGCACAGAAAAATTCCTTAAAGAGATTGCTCTCGGTTCGGGAGGTAGGTTATAGAAAGGGAAGGTGTTAGCACCCTTTCTATCCATGGTTATCCATGGGCTCTTAGATACTTGCTCATTTGTGTTTTCAAAAATGGTTTGTTTTTCAAATTGTGAGTGGGTTTGAAAAAGTTTCGTTTAAAAATTTCAGATCGACTCTTGTATCAGTCCTCAAGAGTGTTTGAAAAATTGTTTTGAAAACTTTTGAAAAGTGTCGGTGTGAAAAGAGTTTTTGATTTGTTTTTTGAAATAGAGCAAGTATCTACGAGTCATCTACCTACCCTAAGGAATTAAGCTGTGTAAATGTCCTTAAGGTAGTGCCATCCCACCATTGAGAGATAGGTAGCACCACCGTTGGAGGTGTTCGGGTCAATTCGAGTTTGTAGGGACATGGTGATCACCAGAGCAATGGGAAGACACCTTAGAAGCTACCCTCATGCCAGGTTCCCGGATCATGAGGACTTACTAAGACATCCTCTACTCGACGATAACCTTTCGAGGCAAGGCAACAGTGAGGCGTACCCTAGGGGTGGTGTGTGATTTGTGTGTCGTTTTCAGATATTTTGTCTTGTTCATGTCATGGGTGATCTACGCTTTGTTTTTATTTTAACATTCATTCTTGCATGCCATTAATTTAACAGTTAAAAAATTGCGAAAGAAGTAAAATTCTAAACTATTACAAAAGGCGCGGGTCCACATCGCCAAATTAAAATCCAGGACCCGATTTGACAGAAAATAAATAATTAAAATAAAGTGCGAAAGATAAATGTTACATGGCTTTGGGAGAGGTACATAAATATTAAAAGAAAAAGAAATAAATACGCTAATTGAATTAAACTGGAAACGAGGGCGTTGGACCCCTTTTGATGGAATTAAATTAAATCGTTAAATTAATTAAATTAAAAGAAAAGGAAATTGTTTTTTTGAGATTTTGATATTTATGATTTTAATGAGAAAAATTAATTGAAATTGAAATGCTAACCCTAATTCTAATTGTTTTTTTTTAGTTTATTAAGAAAAAAATATTAAAGTTTAAACCTAAATTAACCTAATTATTTATATACAATTTTAATTTATAAAAATAATAGGAAATATTTAATTATTATGAAAGAAAAGAAAAAAGGATAAAAATTATTACTAACCCTAATTCTACCAAATTTTAAATTGATTAAGAAAAATATTAAAATTTAACCCTAAGTTTAAAACTAAAATCAATTAATGGTATTCATTTACAAAAAATATTAATCAAATAAATATATTTTAATTTTGTCCTTTCTGATTTTTTTTGTGTTTACGTTTTTTATGAAAATAATTAAATTAAAGAAACTAATAAAAAAAATAATAATTGAAATAAGTAAAATAAAGAAAAGAATAAAAATTCAAACCTAGGGGGGTCTGTCCCCAAATAGGAGGTTTTTGTTTAGCAATTTGGGCCCAACTTTGCAAGGCCTGGTTGACTTTTGTGCCAGCGTGCACCTTCTTTGACTCACATCCATGATGATCACCAAAGCATGGCCCTCTGATTGATCTTAGCACGTACGTGGCAAGTTGGATCAAGGAGTGTATGATGGCCTTTCAGGGGGAACGCTGCATAGGATAATGTTAATAAAAATGTTATGGAAAGGGTGAGGGACCTGGGGCTCGAACCCAGGTCCTGGAGATTACCAACGTGTATGCTTGCCAACACTGCTGCTTTGTCTCTTTGTATATGATATAAACAACGAACATAATAAAACAAAACAAAAGTTAGTGCTTGTCTTTCGCGCGAGATTTCAAACAAACCAATCGCTGCTAGCCACATAGTCATCTTCTTCCTGGCTTTTGTTTTTTCCTGAAACATAAAGAATCAACAACGGTTTTGAACCGTTCCAGAATAGGCCCTTCCAAAAAATAGCGATTAGGCCGTCCGGCCGTATAAATTAGGCGCGAGGGTTAATTTGTTTTCGTCTGAACACGCTGAATTCGTTCATGGTATTGGCTTGTCCTAATTTTACAATAACTGGAAACGCCCAATTCAAAGCTTGCAAAACCCTAAAAGACAACAATGGCAGATTCTCCAATAGTGCATAAAAACTCAATTAAAATATAGGGTTAGCTTCAGAACACATCACTTAGTATGAATTTATAAACAAAATGCCATGAGAATGCCTGAAAATCAAGATACGAATATGCATTTATATGAAAAAAATTTGACTTCTGGATACCGATTCAAGGCGTTAGCATTTTTAGGTCATTTGAATCAATGTTGACTTTTCAAAATATCCAAAAATTTCCCAACTTCCACAAGGCATAACTTGCTCAATTTTTAAGCTTTGCTCATGTTCTTGGACATTTTGGAAATGTCTTTGAGTCCTCTAACCAATGTCTTTGGTCCATATCATTTTGATTTACCAATCTCAAGTTATGGCCTTTGACTTAAAGTCCTTTTTTGTTGACTTTTGAAAATGACCTATAATGTTGAAATTGATAACTTTTTGTGAGAGCATTTCTTGGACTTGAAGTATGAAGAGGAGTTGTAGGAAATGTCTTTATCTTCAAAATGAGCTTTGGATGGAATTTTTCTGATAATCCATGTGGAAGTTATGCCCTGGTCAATTTACAGTTGACTTTTTCAACTGTCCAAATATGGAAACTTTTGCATCTTGATGATTTTTGAGCCAAGCTTTGAGAATCATGATCAAGCATTGATAAAATGATGTTTGTGGCTTCAAAATGAGATGTTGACCAAAAATTTGGACTTTTGACTGTCAAATGACCATTTTGCCCCTACAGTTGATTGTAGTGCAATTAGGGTTTTTGACTGTGCAATTTTGTGCTGTAAGTCTTGAAACTTGGTATGAGGATGCTTGACCATATTTGTAGGCATGTGGGACTTGATTGGACCCTTGGAAACTTCATTTACTTTGTCAGAACCAAAACCCTAATTTTGACTGTTAGGAGGCCCTTGAATTGTGCAACCCTTGGGGAGATGTTTGAAGCTTTGACTTGGCAAATTCTTGAAGAATATGGGAGGGCAAATTTTGGGGTACAACACATACCTCTGTAGACCTTCTGTTCTACCTTTTTGCTTACCTCTTCTCTTTCCAGAATGCACGTGGGATGCATTGGAATCTTTGATGGATTACATTTTGAGAGGTCAAATTTCTTCAAAAGATCTCTAACATATTTGCTCTGATGAATGTAAGCTCCCTCTGGAGTTTGATTGATCTGAATTCCTAGAAAGAATTTCAGTTCCCCCATGAGGCTCATCTAAAATTCTGCCTGCATACACTTGGCAAATTTTCTTCCAAGAGAAGGATTAGTAGATCCAAAGATAATATCATCAACGTAAATTTGACAGACTAAGATGTCATTCTTAACTGACTTACAGAATAAGGTAGTGTCCACCTTCCCTCTGGTGAATTCATTTTCTAACAGAAAGTTACTTAGTCTTTCATACCAAACTCTGGGAGCTTGTTTCAGACCATACAGTGACTTCTTTAGTTTGAAAACATGTTCTGGATGTTTTGTATTTTCAAAACCAGGGGTTGGTGCACATAAACCTCTTCTTCTATATAACCATTTAAGAATGCACTTTTGACATCCATCTGATACAGAGTGATGCCTCTATTAACAGCAAATGAAATTAAAAGTCTGATAGATTCTAACCTGGCGACTGGAGCAAAGGTTTCTGTATAGTCTATTCCCTCTTGCTGACTATAACCTTGTGCTACCAGTCGTGCTTTGTTTTTGATGACTTTACCTTGTTCATTAAGCTTGTTTCTGAATACCCATCTTGTTCCAATGACGTTGAATCCTTTTGGTCTGGGAACAAGATCCCATACGTCATTTCTGGTGAATTGATTCAGCTCTTCTTGCATTGCTAGAATCCAGTCGTTGTCCAAAAGTGCTTCATCAATAGAAGAAGGTTCAATCAGAGACACAAGTCCCATGAGGGTTTCTTCAGAGTTTCTGAAGCTTGCTCTTGTTCTGATTGGATCTTCCTTTCTTCCTAAGATAGTTTCTTCTGGGTGATCCAAGCTGCTTCTGGGTAGTATTTTCTGAGGTTGATCAGCAGCTGTTGTAGGATTGCTAGCAGTGCTCCTTTCAGATGTTGAAGGAGTGTCTGTGTTGAGAGCTTCTGATGACTTGTCTTCAGAACCTGTAAATTCAATTTCCATATCTGCAAAAACTTCATTCTGCTTTGACTTTTCAGAGTCAAGCTTATCATCAAAACAAACACTGATTGATTCTTCCACAATCTGTGTTTCTGTATTGTATACTATGTACCCTCTTGAGCGTTCAGAGTATCCTAACATAATACACTTCTGTGCTTTAGAATCAAACTTGTTCAAGTAATTTTTTGTATTTAACATAAAGCAAGTACATCCAAATGGATGAAAATATGAAATGTTGGGCTTTCTGTTCTTCCACAATTCATATGGAGTCTTTTCTAGAATAGGTCTTATTGAGATTCTATTCTGAATGTAGCACGCTGTGTTTATTGCCTCTGCCCAGAAGATCTTAGCAACGTTTGTCTCATTGATCATGGTTCTGGCCATTTCTTGCAATGTTCTGTTCTTTCGTTCTACAACTCCATTTTGTTGGGGAGTTCTAGGACAAGAGAAATCATGCAGAATGCCTCTGTCATTAAAGAATGACTCAAAATCTTTGTTTTCAAACTCTCCACCATGATCACTTTTGACTTTAATGATTCTAAGATCCTTTTCATTCTGAACTTGTTTACATAAGGTAACAAACACAGAGTGTGACTCGTCCTTGTGTCTTAAGAACTTTACCCATGTCCATCTGCTATAGTCATCTACGATTACTAACCCATACTTCTTGCCACTGACTGAAGCAGTTTTAACTGGTCCAAATAAGTCAATGTGCAGAAGTTCTAATGGCTTAGAGGTAGAAACAACATTTTTAGATTTGAAAGAAGGTTTTGCAAACTTGCCTTTCTGACATGCTTCACACAGAGCATCTGAATTGAACTTCAAATTGGGAAGTCCTCTGACCAGATTGAGTTTGTTAATCTGAGATATTCTTCTCATACTAACATGCCCCAATCTTCTGTGCCAGATCCACTGCTCGTTGTTAACAGACAGAAGACACTTTACATTCTGACTTTTCAGTTCAGAAAGTTTGATTTTATAGATGTTGTTTTTCCTCTTTCTATTAAACAGGATAGTCCCATCTTTCTGACTAACAGCTTTACATGATTTTTGATTAAATATTATATCATAACCGTTATCACTTAATTGACTTATGGATAACATATTATGCATTAATCCATCTACTAGCAGAACATTGTTTATAGAGGGAAGATTTCCATTACCTACAGTTCCAGAGCCAATGATCTTTCCCCTCTGATTGCCTCCAAAGCCAACGTGGCCTCCAGGCTTAAGTTCCAGGCTTTGGAACATATGCCTTCTTCCTGTCATGTGTCGCGAGCAGCCAGAGTCCAGGTACCATGACTGGTGTTTCTGATTTGCTGCTAAAGATATCTGCAACATGTATTATTTTATCCTTAGGTACCCAGATTTTCTTGGGTCCTGATTTGTTAGATTTACCAAAACTCTGGTTGAATTTTGGTTTCACAGAATACTTACTGCTAGTGTATTTAATATCATGTGTGTGACCATACACAAAATGTGAGTTCAGAGGAGTGTGTTTAATGGTTAAATCCATGACATTCTTTGGTGTAGGAACCTTACCTTGGTATCCTATTCCCTTCCTGTCGTTTCTGCTAACTCCATAGATCATTGAAGCCATTTTGCTTCTATCTATGCTTTTAGCAAGGAACTTCTAGAAACTGTGATCATACTCCTTGATGATCTCACCAGCGCTACTGGGAGTTTCAGAAATTGGTTCCTTCTGAGAGTTTTGTAAAGTATTTTCTAATTTTGAAATTTTATTTCTCAGCTCAGAATTTTCCAATTTAAGACTCTCAGTCTTATCAGAGTCAGATTCAAGATTCCTTTTCAGGTTTCTGAATTTAACTCTAATCTGCTGGTACCCTTCCAGAATTTCGTTAAGGCTTTCAGCAAGTTCATCCTTAGTAAAATTAATTGCAAAGTCAGGAAATACCTCTTCAGTATCTAATTCTGAGTCTGATTCAGAAGCTTCACTGTCTTCTGAAATGTTGGCCATGAGAGTTATGTTTGCTCTCTCATCATCTGATTCTGAGTCAGCTTCAGACGAGTCAGAGTCATCCCATGTAGCCATGAGACTTTTCTTCTTTTCTCTTCCAAACTTCTTTTTGGGCTTTTCCCTCTGAAGCTTTGGGCAGTCACTCTTGTAGTGACCTTGCTCATTGCACTCATAGCAGATGATGTCCTTGGTGTTTGGCTTTCTGCTTCCTGAGGAGCCTTCGGATCTTCTGTATCCCGAGGAAGAATATGTCCTTCTGTATCTGGAAGAAGACTCGTTCTGATCAGATCTTCTGGGATTCCTGAACTTCCTTTGCCTTTGCTTCCACAGTTGGTTCACTCTTCTGGAGAGAAGAGAAAGTTCGTCTTCTTCTGATGAGGATCCATCAGATATTTCTTCAACTGCCTGCAAAACTTTAGACTCAGATTTTTTGTTAGATTTTAATGCTAAAGGCTTACCTTGCTTCTGAGGTTCATCAACTTCTAGCTCTATCTCATGACTTCTGAGGGAGCTGATAAGTTCCTCCAGATAAATTTTGTTGAGATCTTTTGCTAGCTTCAGAGCTGTAACCATTGGCCTCCACTGCTTTGGTAAGCTTCTGATGATCTTCTTGACGTGATCAGCAGTAGAGTATTCTTTGTCCAGAACCTTGAGACCAACTACCAGAATTTGGAATCTTGAGAACATTGTTTCAATGGATTCACTTTCTTCCATTTTGAATGCCTCATACTTCTGAATGAGCGCAAGAGCTTTAGTTTCTTTGACCTGAACGTTGCCCTCATGCGTCATTCTGAGTGAGTCAAACATGTTCTTTGCTGTGTCTCTGTTAGAGATCTTTTCATATTCAGCATAAGAGATGGCGCTGAGAAGGATGGTTCTGGCCTTGTGGTGATTTTTGAAGTCACGCTTTTGTTGGTCAGACATTGTTTTCCTATCAATCTTCTGACCGCTTGCATCCACAGGGTGTGTGTATCCATCTGTCACCATGTCCCACAAATCAGCATCATGTGCCAGAAAGAAGCTTTCAATTCTGTCTTTCCGGTAATCAAAATTTTCTCCATCAAAGACTGGAGGTTTGCCGCTGAATCTGTCTCTGTCTTCATTGTTGTCATTGCTGGTGTGTTAAAAAGTTCCTGCCATTGTGTTTTTCTGACGCTGGATCTTGTACTGACACGGTTAAGTGTTTTAGCTCAGAACCAGGCGCTCTGATGCCAATTGAATAAGTGAAAAACACAAGAAGGGGGGTTGAATTGTAAAAAACTGGAAATCAATTGCAATCAACACGATATTTTTATCCTGGTTCATTTGATCTCAAACTACTCCAGTCCACCCGTCAAGGTGATTTCGCCTCTCTCCAACGAGGTCTTAATCCACTATATTCAACTGAATATTATAATCTGCTTTAACAACTGCTAAAGCCTTCTTGATGCAAACCACAAACCGGTTTCTCAAGGAATTACTTTCTTACAAAGAATTGAAATCTAGGTGTGCAAATGTTTTCTACAAAACTGTTTATCACAACCGTGATACTACACAAATTAAGCTTATGGAAACTAGATTGCTAAAAATAATTGAGTAAGGAATTTTGGAGCTTTTAGCAAACTGAGAGTGAGGAAGATGATGAATAGCTTTTAGGCGTGTAGATTGGTGTAGAGCATTAGCCAATTCAATCTTCATTGACTTGTTTATATAGCATTGGAAATAGTGTACGTTAGAGTAATAATTCTGTTTCAATGCCAATAACAATCTTTCCTTAATAAGCAGATCTTGTCTGGAATGATGTCGTTGGTAATAACTCATCTTGAATGCACAGTACCGTTGCCACTTAAGCGTGTTCTGGCTTTGGCTCATTCTGACGCTGCTTAGGTGCTGATGAACTGTTGTTGTCTTTATCAGAGTTCAGAGTGTTGAGCGCAGATCTGTTCATCAAGCTTCAGCATAAGCGCAAGTTGATCTTCTGATTCTGGTATCTGATATAGCATCTTCTGATGTTGATGTTGATATCCAATTTTCTAATGCTGATGAGGATGTTCTCATGCTGATACCCATCAGAGTTTCTGTAAAACAGAATGTAATTTTTAGATAGCATATGTGTCTTACATGAATCATACAATTTAATGTATCTTAGCATTTTGTTATCATCAAAACTTAAACTTAGGGTAGTAGATTCAAACTTTGTTCTAACATAAAGCTGCATGGGATAAAGATGATAAGAAAAAGGTCCTTTATGATAAAAAGGCAATCAATATTATTTAAGGTGCACTTAGCATGAATATATTCTTCCGTGTCTTGGCATGCAAAACGGCGAAAGAAATATGGGATTCCTTGGTACAAACTCATGAAGGAACTGTTGAAGTTAAAAGATCAAGACTAAATACTTTGAGTCAAGAATACGAGTTATTTCAAATGCATCCCGGAGAAACCATCCTTGACTTACAAAAGAGATTTGTGCACTTGACAAATCATCTAAGTGCTCTTGGTAAGACTTTGACGAATGATGAACTAAATCTGAAAGTACTTAGATCGTTAACTAGGGAATAGCAACCAAAGGTAACGGTAATTTCCGAAAAGAAAAGTATTTCTTCAATGACTTCCGCAACATTGTTTGGAAAACTTTAATAATATGAAAAGGAACTCGGAAGACTTGAAAAACATGAAAATCAAGAGAATAAATCCAAGAATATTGCCTTAAAGATTGATTCCAAGGAAATTGAAAAGGAAGACAATCCGGAAGAAGATGAAAATTTCATGCTTCTTGTTAAAAGACTTGGTAAGTTCTTTTGGTAGAAATGACAAATCATTTTTTCATGCAAAAAGGAAGAAACAATTTAAGAAAAGGGAAGCTTCCACATCAACACAAGAAGTCACATGTTATGAATGTGGTAAGCAAGGTCATATAAAGCCAGATTGTCCGAAACTCTTCAAGAAAGGTGGCTACAAAGGAAAAAAGGAACTCAAGAACAAAAAGGCCTATGTTGCATGGGAGGATAATGAAATAAGTTCTTCATCTGATTCCGATAGTGATGAAAGTGAAAATCTAGCATTGATCGTCTCACACCATTCCTATAATGAAGATGATGATGTTAGTAATGAATTTTCTCTTTTTGATAGTGATGCACAAGGTGCTATAGATGAACTATTAAATGAATGCAAAATTATGTATAAAACTATTTCATCTCAAAAGAAACAAATTTCATCTTTAGAAGAAAATGTGAAACTATGGAAAAAGATTTCAAAGAAGAAAAACAAAAATTAAGTGATGAACAAAAACAGAATTTTGTATGCAAAAATTTTGAAACACTCTCTTTCCAAATTGTTCAATTAAAAAGAGTTATTGAGAGATATGAAAAAGGTCAAATTGGATTGGAAGGTGTTCTTAGACAACAAAGATATTCTAATGATAAAAGTGGACTTGAATATTCAAGGTTTTCAAAACCAGATTATAATAAAACTATCTTTGTTAAGGCTAGTGATCAATCATCCAAAGAGAAAGTGAACAAACCTAAAGTGGTTCATCATTATCCTAAAAAGAAAACATTTCCTAATAAGAAATATTACCCTTCTAGATATAGAAGTAAATTTGAACCTACTTGTATTTATTGTGGTATTAAAGGCCACACACTTAATGCCTGCTATGTTAGAAACTTTAGTGAGGCAAGTGGGCATTATGTGTGGGTAAAGAAAGGTACTAATTATGAAGGACCCAAATCAACTTGGGTACCTAATAAAACCTAATTTATTTTGTAGGTATGCTTGAAGACCACATGAAATCTTTGGTATCTTGATAGTGATTGTTCAAAGCATATAACGGGAGACTTAAACCAATTTTCAAATCTAGTACTAAAGGCCAAGGGTTTTGTCACTTATGGAGACAATAATAAGGGAAGAATTCTTAGCAAAGGCTAAGTTGGCGCTCCAAATTTCAAATCCATATAAGTGTTCTTTATGTTGAAGGACTAAAGCACAATCTTCTTAGTATTAGCCAACTTTGTGACAAGGGCTTCAAGATCAAGTTCACCAAAGATGAATGCTTGATAGTTGACAAAGTCGCACATGAGGTTATACTTAAAGGTAAAAGAATTAATAATGTATTTATGATTTCCCTTGATGATCCATCTTTGAAGGTAAAATGTCTCATGGAGAACAACGATGATTCATGGCTTTGGCACAAAATAATTGCTCATATTCACATGGAACACTTGAATAAATTAATCAAGCATGATCTTCTCATTGGGTTGCTTAAGAGAAATTTTGTCAAAGATAGACTTTGTGATGCTTGTCAAAAAGGGAAACAAACAAAATCAACTTTCAAATCTAAGAATGTGGTGTCTACTATAAGGCCACTACAATTGTTGCATATGGACTTATTTGGTCCATCAAGAACAAGAAGTTTCTGAGGTAATGTATATGCTTTGGTTATTGTTGACAATTTCTCTAGATATACATGGACATTCTTTTTAGTGCAGAAAAGTGATGCATTCAAGGCGTTCAAGAAGTATGCTAAACAAATTCAAAATGAGAAGTCTTTAACAATTGCCTCCATAAGAAGTGATCATGGAAGAGAATTTAAAAATGCTCTATATGAAGAATTTTGTGGAGAACATGGAATATCTCACAACTTCTCGGTACCAAGGACTCCTCAACAAAATGGAGTGGTGGAAAGAAAGAATAGGTCTCTTATAGAGCTTGCAAGAATGATGCTTAGCGATTCAAATCTTCCAAAATATTTTTGGGCGGATGCGGTGAGCACGGCATGTTTTGTTAGCAATAGAGTTAACATAAGACCAATCTTGAAGAAAACTCAGTATGAACTTTTCAAAGTGAGGAAAACAAACATTGCTTTCTTTCACATTTTCGGTTGCAAATGCTTTGTCCTAAACAACGACAAAGATAAACTTTGTAAGTTTGATGGAAAATACGATGAAGGTATTTTTCTTGGCTACTCTCTTTCTAGTAAGGCATATAGAATTTATAACAAAAGAACTTTAACAATTGAAGAATCAATGCATGTATCTTTTGATGAATCTAACCCCTCCAAGGAGGATAATATTGTTTGTAATGATGTTGATGATGAAATACTAGAAGTTCCTCAAGAAAATACTTCCAAATATGTCAATAAGGATCAACTAATTCAACAAGAAGAATAACCCCAACAAGAATCGAATTTCAATGATCTACCAAAAGAATGGAAAACTCATGGAGATAATCCTATCGATAAAGTCATCGGTGATATAAGTCAAGGTGTGACAACAAGACTAAATCTCAAAGATTCTTGTCTAAACTTGGCATTTGTCTCTCAAATTGAACACTACAAAGTTGATGAAGCCTTAGGCGATGACCAATGGATTATTGCTATGCAAGAAGAGTTAAATCAATTTGAAAGGAATCAAGTTTGGGAACTTGTCCCTAGGCTAAGCAACAAACACATTATTGGAACAAGATGGGTGTTTAAAAATAAACTTGACGAAAATGGAATAATTGTTCGCAACAAATAAAGGTTTGTAGCACAAGGCTACAATCAAGAAGAAGGAATAGACTTTGAAGAAACTTTCACTCTGGTTGCAAGGTTATAAGCTATTCGTCTTTTACTTGCCTATGCTTGTTCATTAAATTTTAGCTTTTCCAAATGGATGTCAAAAGCGCATTCTTGAATGGATATATCAATGAAGAAGTCTACGTTAAGCAACCCCTAGGGTTCGAAGATTTCAAGAATCAATCTCATGTTTTTAAATTGAGAAAAGATTTCCATGGTTTTAAACAAGCACCAAGGGCATGGTACGATTGGCTAAGTAACTTCCTATGCGAAAGAGGTTTTGAAAAGGGTAAAGTTGACAAGACATTATTTATCAAGAAAATTAAAGGTGACACTTTGCTAGTTCAAGTCTATGTTGACGATATCATCTTTGGCTCGTCAAACAAAGAAATGTGTGAAGAATTTTCAGCAATGATGCAAGGAGAATTTGAGATGTCCATGATGGGTAAAAAGAATTATTTTCTTGGACTTAAAATCAAGCAATTAAAGGATGGCATCTTCATCAACCAATCAAATTATTCCAAGGAACTGTTGAAACGATTTGACATGGATAACTGTGAGGCAATGTCTACACCAAATGGGTTTCGGTACATATGTTGAACAAGATGAATCAGGTGTTTCCATTGACATTACTAAATATCGAGGTATGATTGGCTTCTTATTATATCTGACGGCAAGTCGTCCCGACATGATGTTTAGTGTTTGTCTATGTGCTCGCTTTCAAGCAAATCCAAAGGAATCTGATCTCATGGAAGTGGAACGGATCATGAAGTATCTCAAAGGAAAAACAAATGTTGGATCATGGTATCCTAAAGGTAGTGTTTGCAATTTAGTTGGTTATTCTGACGCGGATTATGCAGGTTATAAAACTGATAGAAAAAGCACAAGTGGTACTTGTCACATCTTAGCATGGCCGAAGTAGAATGTATTGCTGTGGGTAGTAGTTGCACTCAAATATTGTGGCTCAAGCAACAACTTCGTGACTACGGACTCGATCTAGGATGCATTCCTCTACGGTGCGACAATACAAGTGCAATAAACATTACAAATAATATGGTCATGCATTCAAGAACCAAACACATCGACATACGACATCATTTCCTTCGTGATCATGTACTTCAAGGAGATGTCTAAGTCACATTTGTAGATACTCATAATCAACTTGCCGATATCTTCACTAAACCTTTGGCAAGAGAACTGTTTTACAAGATTCGATGAGAACTTGGCATTCTTGATGAACACGACATATAAGGTGCTTTCTATCCTTTTTTATGCTTTCACATACTTGTTTTATCTTTGTTATATGTGATATATATGTTTGTTTTCAATATTGTTTTATTATTATCCATTTTTATTGCATCTTTCTCTTCTTTTTGATAATGTCAAATGGGGAGAAGGATGTGGCACTTTATGCTTGTATATTTCATGTCTTGAATTTCTAAGGTACTCTTCAACCAAGATGAACAAATTCAAAGGATTCAAACCTTCTCATACAAAGGGGGAGTTATGCATCTTAGGGGGAGAAGTTTCTTTCCGAAAATTACAACACATCAAGCAAGATCATTTGTCATCATCAAAAAGGGGGAGAATGTAAAGTCAAGCTTCTCAAATGCACTTTTGTTTTGATGAAGACAAACCATTTTGACAAGAAGGAAAAGATTATTGATCAAGGTAAAAGAATCTTTGGATAAAGTCTTTGGTTCAAGCACTTAGAAAATTTCAAGGTATAATGATAATACTTACTTTGAGATTAAGACATAGAAGCTCAATGGTCAAAAGAAATATTGTATCTTGTCCAAACTTTTACTCAAGTTTTCTAAGCAAAAAAAACAATTTTTACTTGGGTGCAATCGCTTGCATGCTTCACGTTTTCAAAGTATTAGCTACTGCTTCTAAGTGCAATCGATTTGCATGTTTGTGCAATCGATTGCTCTCAATCAATTTTTGCTATTGACTTCAAGTGCAATCGATTGCTCACTCAAAATATTTGAATTTTTAGCTGTTGAAACCCCGTGCAATCAATTTAACACAAGGGTGCAATCGATTGCATGCTGAATGATTTTGAAAAATAGCAGCTTTACTCATGCTTGTTCATAACTCCATTTAGAGGAAACCTCTCACTTGATCTTGGCAATTGTTCATGATTCATTTGCAAAATTATATGGTATTTCAAAAGGGTGCTATGAACATATAAATACTCATTTTCAAAATCATTTTAAGTACATCTTCCAATCATATTTTCATAATTTTCAAAAATCAAACTCAAGCTTTTATCCACTTTCAAACACAAGTTTTCTGCACACTTTCACATATTGTCAACCAGAAAACTTTGATCATTATATATCTTGAGTCATTGTATAATATTGTTATTGGAAAAGAAGATCAATTCATTGATAAAATCACTCAAAGTGATCATTTCTACACAAACTCACTCAAATCAAATATTGCTATATACTTGCTTATTTTTCAGGATTGTTGAAAATAAGTTCAAGTGGTTTTGAAATCTTGTTTTTCCAGGTTTGTTGGATACAAGTAAAGTCACTTTGAGAGGATTGTTCTCATTGTTGACATAGTGAAAATTCAAGAGGAATGTTCTTATTTTTGGTAGTTCTTGTTTAAGTTTGCCAACTATAAGGAAATCTCTTTCATGTTGAAAGGGGACTGGAGTACTCTCTGACTGTAAGGGGAACCGGGATACATCGCTTGTGTCTCTTTATTTTTCTACACTTTAATCTTTCATAAACTCACCATAAACCAGAAAAATAATATTCATCATCACTAAAACCAGAAAAGTTTTAAAGTACCTAATTAACCCCCCCCCCCCCCCCCCCCCCTCTTAGGCGAACTTCGTACTTACATCATACATCTAAGTAGTCAATAATTTGCAGTAATTAAAAGTACGGAAATGTAAATCTTAAACTATTACAAGGCTTCGGGGAGGGGGATTAATTACATGTCCAAAAACTTGGGGGAAATAAAGTAGTAAACAAAATAAAGAGTCTTAATTAATTCTATTACATTCCAGTAAGCAATTAAAAAATATGAAAATAAAAATGTGAAAGGTAAGAACACGTGTGATTTGAAAATACGCCTAAAAATCCTAAGGTAAAAGAAAAATATCTTTTTGTTTGTTATGATTTAATAAAAATGGTTAAATTAAAATTAGACTAATTAATCAATTGAAAGAGAAGAACATTATTAATTAAAAAATTAATTCTAAACTAAACATAATATTTTTGGTATTTTTATTATTTAAGAAAACATCAAAAAATTTACCTAATTCTAATTGTTTTTAATTTATGAAAAAGAAACAAAATAATTAATTAAATTAATTTAGGACAAATTAAAATTGAATAAAATAAAACCTAGATCTAAGTTTTTATATTTTCTGCTTAAAAAAATAATTTGAAAATAAAACAATTAAATAAACAAAAATAAAATTGATAAAAGAATATGAATGGGCCTGGTATGTGAAGCTGAAAGAGGGGGGTGTGAGATCTGGAATTTGTAATGCCCACATGTTTAGCAAGCCTACAGTTGTTGCGTCTGATCTCATGTGTCTGGTTCCTTGAGGGTTCATCATGCACAAGCGTGCTTGGGGTGTTGGATCTCCATCTGTTGGCATCTGATGGTCTAAAGAAGAAGGCACATGATATACTCCCAGATCTTCCTTACACTGGATCTGCAGATAAAATATGAAAACAAAGCAAAACCTGGGGATTGAACCCAGGTTCTTCATACTTGCAAGCACACGCTTCACCCATCGACCAACATGTTCATTGATTAATATAACTAAACCCATAATATTATATATGAAAACTAATCAGAAAAATATTCAAATAAAAAACACGCGCGTTAGGTGGGACCCTGCTGTTTAAATGGACCAAACAGGAAATGGCCTGGGACCATGCATGACCTCGCCTGAGTCCAACGGAGTCAACGACCCCTGAGTCAAACTTTGGTCGTCTTCTCTAACCTATCAAAACTGCAAACCTGCGAAATTGTTAGATTAAGACCAAATTAAAGGCCTTGTCTTGCTTAAAATTTCACCCTGATCACGAATCTGGCCTTAGATTATCCTGAAAACTCAGGTATCTTGAGTTACGAATCCAAAACCCTAACACGGCTTGAACATGGAAATATGTGATCTAAGGCCCTAGCTTCTCATGTAACACGTTAGAATGCACGCAAACATCATCAATAACATGAATATATGCTTAGTATGGATTTAAATGGCATGTATTGAGAGTTTGAGATCAAGGAAAAATTACCAAATAGAGAGAGATCGTGAGAGATTTCTAGCGTGTGTTAGGCTTGCCTTAGGATTGAGAATGGTTCCTGGAACCTTCAGGAAGTGGATGGTATACTTGGTTTGGATGGAGAAGGCCTGGATTGCTTGATACGAATTTCAACCTTTCTTTGAATTTTTGAGAATTTTCTAGGGCTTCTTGGAGGCAGGTTGCGTGTGTCCCTTGCATCTGAGATTATTAGGTTTATATAGACAAAGGGTTTAGGTCAACAATTATGCATCATATCTTTGTTCATTTTGATGGATATATTTGATTTGATTTTTGCATGAAACTTCCTATATTTGATCCAATCATGTGTCAATCTATTTTATGCGTTTTTGCCAGCTTGCTATAAGTTGTTTAGGCCTCCAACTTGATAGAAACCAAAAGCTTACATGCCCTCGTAGATCCATTTCACATCAATTGGTTTCTTATTGGTTCTTTCGAAAAGCTCCCAATTTTTGTTCTTTTTGATGGCTCTAAGTTCTTCTTTCATGGCTTCACACCAATTAGAATTGCTCAAGGCTTCACCATCATGGCTTCTTCTATTAAGTCACCATCTGCATTAATTGCTTGATCTGGAAACCTCTGATATCCAATCAGCCTAGTCGAACTCGGTTCTTGTTCTTGTGGATCTTATTTCCTTCTGCACAGGTGGTTCTTCAATTCGATCAATCGAAGTATTACCTTGTTCATTTTAACTTGTCAAAGCTTCATTTTGTTCATCGTCTTCGAACAAAGTTGCAGAAGTGGTTCTTCGATTAGACTAGTCGAAGTATAAACTTGTTCATTTTGACCTGTCGAAGCTTCATTCCGTTCATCTCCTTTGAACACAGTTGCATATGTGGTTCTTCGACTCGACCAATCAAAGTATCAACTTGTTAATTTTGACTTTTCGAAGCTTCATTCTATTCATCTCCTTCGAACACAATTATGACTGTGTCTGATTCTTGTCGAACTAAACTTCGACTCCCATCCCACCTTTTGCTTTCATCTTCAAGTACATCTCTACTGATCACTATTTTATCTTCAGTCAGTGAATACAACTTGTATGCCCCATTCTAAGGATAACCTATGAGCACCATGACTTCACTTCGACCATCCAGCTTCTTTCTCAATTGTTCAGGTACATGTTTGAAATACATTGATCCAAAAAAAACTCTAAGATGACTTATATTTGGCTTCGACCCTGTCCAAGCCTCGTGCAGTGTCTTTTCGACCATCCTCTTTGTTGAGCATCTATTCAGAATGTATATTGTTGTTAAAGCTGCTTCGACCTAAAATCTCTTAGGCATATTTTTAGCTTTCAACTTACATCTCGTCAAGTTCAGTACACTTCTATTCTTTCTTTCAGTTATGCCATTATGCTGAGGCGTATAGGGTGCAATAACCTCCTGTAATGTATAAGCTTGTACCTTCCAAATGATGCATTTCTTGAGCTTGAGGATAAAAGAGAAGTTGTAGGGCATGAAACTTGGCATGGACAAACTTTAAGACATATTAGGACCATGGAAAACATTTGAGACCTTTGGTGCTCATACATCTTGGTGAAAAGTGAAACTAGTTGAAAGGCCATTGCTTAGGAGGATAATTTGTATGATCAATTCTTGGTCAACCTTGAGTAATTGAGGACCTTAATGAGCATACCTTGAATAAAATGGGAGGGAAAATTTTAGGGTGCAACAACTGCCTCAATCTTTTAGTAGCCCAAGCCAGCGCACAACAAGTTTTCTTGAGAAGTGAGTACCTAGTTTTGTAGTCAGTGAATTTATTATTGAGGTAGTAGATTGCATGCTTTTTCCTACCTATTTCATCATGTTGTCCCAATACACATCCCATTGATCCTTCAAGTACTGTTAGATACATGATTGTTGGTCTTGCAGGAACTCGTGGCATTAAGATAGGAGGCTCTTGTAAATATTTCTTTATTGTCTCGAAGACCGTCTAGAAATCATTATTCCATACCACCGTCTGATCTTTTCGCAGTAATTTGAATATGGGCTCGCACGTAGCAGTTAGGTGTGATATGAACCTTGAAATATAGTTCAATATCCCTAAGAAACCATGAACCTCTTTCTCTATCCTCGGTGCTGGAATTTCTTGTATGGCTTTTACCTTTGCAGGGCCCACTTTAATAACGTGCTGGCTTACAATGAAACCCAACAACTTTCCTGATCTAACATCAAATGTACACTTGTTTATATTCAACCTTAGTTTGAACCTGTGAGTACGTTCGAATATATTTTGCAAATGTATGATGTGATCCTCCTTCGTATGGGATTTGGCGATCATATCATCTACATAAACCCTCATCTCTTTATGAATCATATCATGGAATAATGTGACCATAACCCGTTGATAAGTTGACCCTCTGTTCTTCAGACCAAACGACATTACTTTGTAGCAGAAATTGCCCCAAGGTGTCATGAAAGTAGTATTTTCCATATCTTCGAGAGCCATTTTGATTTGATTATAGCCCAAGAAATTGTCCATGAATGAGAATACAGAAGCTTGATCTGTGTTGTTCACCAAAACATCTAAGCATGGTAATGGGAAATCGTCATTGGGACTCGCTTTGTTCAGATCCCGATAATCTACACACATGCATACTTTACAATCCTTCTTAGGTACTGGCACGATGTTAGCTATCCAAGGTGGATAATCTACCACCGCTAAGAACCCTGCGTCAAATTGTTTAAGGACCTCTTCTCGAATTTTGTTGGAGATGTCTGGACGAGTTCTCTTCAGCTTCTGCCTGACTAGAGAGCAACCTTCCTTGAGAGGTAGTCTATGCACCACAATGTTTGTATCCAATTCTGGCATATCTTTCTAAAACCAAGTGAATATATCCACGTACTCATGTAACAACTTGATCATCCTTTCTTTAACGCTTTTCTCCAATGTTACCCCTAGCTTGATCTCTTTTGGATCTTCCTTTGTGCCAAGGTTAATGGTTTCAATAGATTCCTGGTATGGTTGTGTATTGTCAGATTTTTCTCTATTTCCCTCGCCAATTCTTTAGAAAGTTCAAGATCTTCATCATCCTCCTCTTAAGCTAGGTTGATGGGTGCATCAAAATTATATCGGATAGCAATAGTAACATTATCGGTGATTTTAGGCATGGATCTATACATTTATCATGTTCTGGTGCAGTTTTTTAGTATGTGAATTTAAAAAATGCGTATGAAGAAAAGTATTACCATTTTTTAAATATGAGAGAAAAATGCAAGAGAAAGACATGGATCTTAATTGAATACAAAATATAACTTTTTATTAATCGTGAATATTGTTTGAAACAAAATGGGGGACCCTTACAAGAAACCCCTATGCCTTGGGCTCGACATAGGTTCTTTCAAAAACAAGAAAAATTACTTTGGAAAGAAAAAGATATCAGGAATCTCGACAGCTGTCCAATTCTTAAGTTCTTCGCCTGGGATACATTCATGGATGAAATTAAATTCCCTTTTGATGTTGTTCTTGTTAGATACCATTTCCACCTGTTCGCCATGCTCTACTCCATTATTGATGAAGGTCTTCCGGATTGGAGGAAACCGTTCTTTTCCTTTTAGAGTAGCTTTTGATAATTCGAAACCCAAACCAAAGTGATTCTTCTTCTCATGTATTTCTGGGAGCTTTCCCCAACCTTTTGAGGTACCACTCTCCACTTCTAATTGTAAATCTATCCACGAAGTCACAATAGGTTTCTTTATTTTTCCACCGGTAAGGTTATCATTGAGGAAACCTCTAGGACTTGAAATGGTGTGGCTATACAATCTTCATCAGCATTGATATACCTATATAATTCAATGTGACTTACAAAGATGTCCTCTTCACCATCGATTATGACCAATTTTCCTTCAACGAAAAACTTCAGTTTCTAATGTAAAGTTGAAGTGACTGCCCCTGCTGCATGAATCCAAGGTTGTCCGAGTAAACATGTATATGCTGGTTCTATATCCATGACTTGAAAAGTGATGTAGAACATGTGCGGGCCGATATTTTCAAGAAGGTCTACTTCTCCAAATACTGAACTTTGAGAATCGTCAAAAGCTTTAACTATTATAGAGCTTGGCCTTATCACGACACCATCTAGTGTTAACTTCATCAAGCTGGATTTTGGTAATACATTAAGGGAAAAACCAGTATTGATGAGTACCCTAGACAGGCTTGTAGTACCTATATGAATAGAGATGTGCAATGCTTTGTTGTGAGCTTGGCCTTACGGAGGTAACTCATTGTCATTAAAACCCAGATATGATCCATACGTCAGATTTGCCATAACATTGTCAAATTGGTTTACAGTAATTTCTTATGTGACATGAGCAGAACTTAGAACTTTCATTAGTGAATCTCGATGCGCTTCTGAATTGATAAGCAACGAGAGTATAGAAATTTTGGTTGGGGTTTCGTGAAGTTGATCCACCACCCTATAATCACTCCTTTTGATTATCTTCAGAAATTCATATTCCTCTTAATCAGTAAAGTTCTTGCTCTGAGGTTCTTGCTCTTGACATGCTTCCACCACTTATTTTCCTTGGTCTTTTACCAACATATTATTTTTATTTTTCACCACGGCATCATCCTTATTTTGCGGTTCAGAGCCAAAGATTCGACCACTACAGGTCATGCCCCTTGTTCCTACTATATTTGTGACTGTAGGTCCTTGACTTGTTCACGGCTCACATTCCTATTTTAAGACATTTATGTATACAGTTGAATCATAGCTCCATGTTACTACTTTAGAATTTTAGTAAGGGGTAGGAGATGGCCCCTTAATTACCATTGTATTGTTTGGAACTACTGGTATCCTCAGAGTTTGTCTTGGTGTCATTGTTGATGTTTCCATTGATTCTCCCCACAGAATCACAAGGGTCTTCTTGTTAAGTTTTTCCCCTTGGCAAGGAATTACCAATGGATTCTTCATGATTCCTTCAACTGCAACTACATATTCTCCTTCAGGGTATGATCGGGATTGGACTATCCCCTAGTCCACCAATTTTTGTAATGTTTCTTAAAAAGCTTCATTATGTTCCAAGAGGAACCCACATTCCAACAGATATTCCTTCAACAGATTTATTGGGGCCTTTACTTATCTGGCTGCCCCTGAGTCGGTGACTACTTGAATTGCATTTGTTGTTGGTCCACCATGCGGAGGAATGAGGTTTGACTTGATATTTGGTTTCTCAAAAGTGATATCTTGAGAATCCAACAAATCTTGAACTTTATGCTTGAAGGCCTAACACTTATCTATGGTATTCCCCAGAGAGTTGGCATGATATTCTCATTTGGAATTGGCATTGTATCTTGGTGGTGGTGGCCCAATTGGAGGAGCTAAAGGTTTTATCTCTACTAAAGATGCATTGGCCAAGTGTTGTAATAATTGACTGGGTGACATAGGGAGTGGATCCAACTTTCTTTGTGGCCTTTCAAATTTGTTTTGTTGCTTCCCTCGTGGAATTATTAATGGTTGTTGTGCCCTTGTTTGATAGGTTACAACATTAATTTCTCTATCCTTCCTTTTCATGAAGTTAGGAACATGTCTTTTTATATATTAATGGGTATTTGATGATCCCCCTTGTATCTTTCCACCTTTAACCCCAGCTTCAAACTTTTCTCCAATAGTCACTAAATCCGAAAATATGGAAGAGACGCTTCCTACCATCTTTTCATTGTATACCCCTTGCAAGGTTCCCATGAACATATCGACTTGTTCATTCTCCAAAAGTGGTGGTTGTACACGGGATGCCATCTCTCTCCACCTTTGGGAATATTCCTTGAAGGACTCCTCTTTCTTCTGAGACGGGTTATGGAGTTGCATGTGGGTAGACACCATGTCAAATTTATATTTGTACTATTTCAAGAAGGACTTAGCAAGATTTTCCCATGTCTGGATGTGAACCCGTTCCAACTGCATGTACCCATCCAAGGATACCCCACTTAAACTGTCTTGAAAACAATGAATCATCAGCTTCTGGTCTTGAGCATAAGCATGCATCTTTCTGCAATACATGCACAAATGGTTCCTTGGACAGGTGAGCCCCTTGTATTTTCCAAAGTCAAGTACTTTGAATTTCAGCGGGATCACCCCATCCAGATCTAGACCCATTTCGAGAGCATCGACATCAAAAGCATTGTACCCTTCCACAGCTTTCAATCTTTCCTCAAGAGTTTTATATTGGTTGAGCATCATGGTATTTTCGGTAGCATGTGTATGAGTTGTTCTTTGAGGCGCTTTATTGACATCCTTTAAGGCATGGTCTCCATATTGCAAGTCCAAGTAATTGTCTGCATTGTTAACTAGAATTTGCAAGGTATGGGATGCCCCTACCTTTGGTGGCGGTGGGACAAACCCTTCAGTGTCAGCTTGTCTTGCTTCTTGTTGAGCCATGGTGGACTTTTATGGTCCTGTTTATGGATCTTTCCTTGGTTGGTGACCTATTGATGCACTAATGGTATGGGTTATTTCTTCAAAGGCTACCTGTAACACGGTGGGAGGACTGACTTGGGATGTTTTACGTTTGATCGCAATTGTTGCAGATAGCAAGAGTCACCACCGACTTTTCTTTTATCCAAATAAAGGAAAGGGTGAAAAGAACAGGAAAGACCTTTGAGATTATTTTCTTGAGTTCGGGGGGTAGATTATGAAAAGGGAAGGTGTTAGCACCCTTTTCATCCATAATTTTCTATGGCCTCTTAGTTGCTTTGCTAGATCATTGCTTTTGTTTGAAAGTGTGCTTCGTGGTGGGTTTTGAAAGTATTTTTGAAAAGCGCCTTCGTTTAGGCAAACTTTGTAATGATTCTTATCTCTATAAGAATGTATACAAAGTGTTGGACTTTTGAAAATATTTCATGGAAAGTGTTGGTTCAATTGAAAAGGTGTTTGTTTTAAAAATGAGCAAGCAACGAAGAATGTTTCTACTTACTCAAAAGTCTTTTGTTCTTCTCTTCCTCCTTTAGACGTTGCTATCTTACCATTGATTGGTAAGAAGCCTTATCTTTGGACGTAAAGGGAAGGGTGTGGGTCATTGTATAGACATGATAGCAATGTTGTGAGATATCTTAGCATTTCTCTTGAGGGACTAAGATCATTTGCAAGGAAACATTTGAATCATCATCGAGGGACTATGATATTGTATTTTGATTGTTGTGCTAAGACATCTCACATGCATAACATGACCATTTTCATAAGGCAGCAAGTGGAGTTAACCCTAGGGGTGCATGTGTGAATAGTGTTTTTGATTTGCATGCATTTAGTCTTTGATTAGGGGTTGTCTACTTGTTGATTTTATCTTCCCATACAAATCCTAATTACTAGCATTTATATGAAAGCGATAAATTGTGGAAAGTAAATATCCTACGTTATTACAATCATTAAGGGGATGGGGTGTACAAATTTACAAATGGAGATTGCAAGAAATTAAAGTTCTAATTATCTATTACAACCATATTATACAAGAATTGAAATGTAAAATAGATTTGTTTTTTTTTTTTTGGTTAAGAGAAGAAATCAATTTACTTAAGAAAATATTTTTAGTCTTTTTGTTCTAAAAGAAATAAAGCAAAGTGTATGAATATAAAGTATTTTTGATGTTTTTGATTAATAAAAATAGAAGTGATGATAAAAATTATAAGAGGAAAAAGAATTCGAGTCAGCGCTTTGCTGAAAGAATAGAAATAAGGAGCAGAAGTTCTGACTCTGGTGCGCTTCAAATCAGAAAGAAAATGTTAGCAGAAATGGGGAAGGCCAGAAGTTCTGGATCCCGGTGCACTAAAGTTATGGTGTTACTGGGAACAAAGGAAAGCCTAGAAGTTCTGATTGCTTGAGAGATCCTAGAAGTTCTGATTCAACTGGAAACCTAGAAGTTCTAGTGTTACTGGAAGGTTAGAAGTTTAGATGATGGATCCATGAGGTGTCAATGCTGTTGGATGTGAATATTTAGAAGTTCTGGTCCAGGATCATTATTTTGACAGTCAACTAAAGGGGGGGTTTATCTAGGAGTTCTATTCCAAGATCAATGTTTGACAAATAATGGGGAAAATGTCAAGAAATAAACATAAAAGGTGTTTATGGGGCTAGAACTCAGGACCCTTAACACTAATTCCTTATGCGCTCATTCTCTACCACTGGGGTGGCTATACATCAGGTATTAGAAACAAAAACATAAACAAATATTACAAGGTAAGTTCTGATGATGAACTTTATCTCCTTATCCATGCCGGTCAGAGTATCTGCAACTTAGTCATTTCTCATAGAAATGGAAAATGCAAACATAGTAGTTATAGTAGATTTCATGGTTTCAAAAATACAAAGCATCAAAACTGTCAACTAGAAGCAAACATGAATTTTGTTAATCCTAATTTTGAATCCTAATTTCCTCAAGAAGTTCTTATCTGAAATTCTCTCTACTTAGGCAAAATACGTGAAATCTATAAATATGTACAGAATCAGAGCCATGATAGCTACATTGTATTTTTTAAAATGCAAGCCTGACAATGCCTAAGTAATAAGATAAAAATTAGAAGAAGCTTACCTTGCAGCTAGAAATTGTTTTGCGAATTAGAGCCTGGTTCCGATTGCTGTGATGTTCTGGTAAGCTTCCTCAAGTTCTCGGAAAGCTAAAACAACTCTTAACTTGAGCTGTGAATGGTGAGAAACTTCTGGAGCAGTCAAAATACAAAGTTCTGGTTTTTGAAATAGAGAGTGGTGAAGACTGTTTTATAGTTTGAAAACAGAATTTGGGAATGCTTCTATGTGTATACTAGAAACTATATGGGTGATTTGATCAGGGAACACACACAAGAAAGATTAGAGTTTGAATGCAGAAATCAGAAGCTAGTAGGTTTTGTGTTTATGTCTGTAGTTTTAGGCTCTTGGGATTTTTCAGCAAGGTTTCAAGGCTTTTTTCAATGTTTTTTAGACCCTTTAACAGTTGCAAATGAAGCTTAATTTATAGGCAAAGGATTTAGAGGCTTGGAGAAGTCAAGAGTACAGCCATCATGTATTATGGCTCGATGTCTTATTTTTGAAGCAAGTTTAGCCAAGCAAGGTAGGGTGGTTAGCAGCTTTAAGCACATCTAATCTGATTTTGTATGCATGATTTATGGAGAAGTACATTTAGAAGCAAAATTAAAGCATGGGCCCAACATAAACTTTGTACAAAAGTTCACTTTCCAAGGACAACAATTGTACTTCTATGGCACACGTGGGAAAATCTTTTGGATAAAGACTCAAAATTGGGTGTGAGAATTAAATGATGATGATATTTAACAAACCAGAAAATCTGCAGCATGAGATTATGCATCATAGCTTGAAACTGGATCAGAAGTTCAGCATAAACGTAACTTAAATTAAGAACAAATGTCTAACTTCTGATCTTTAAATCTCCATGTTCCAGCATGATCTGGAGGAGTTCTCAGAATTTCCATAAAGCTTGTAACATGCTTTGTAAACCTTCTTTGAATATCTTTTTCAAACTCTGATTGAACCAACGTGAAAACTGGCCCAGAAGTTCTAACCAAATTCTGACTGGGAAACGCTCAGAATTTACCAAGTGTTTTAGTTTCATGGACGCGTCTTTAAAGATTTATAACTTGAAATCCCAACATTTCTAGGAGAAGTTCTATTCTACAATGTTTTAGATCATGTTGAGATCTACAACTTTGTGTCATAAGTTCTTCCTGAATCATCTTGCATTATGATGAAAATCTGGCCAGAAGTTCTGAACTTATCATCTTTTCTTAACACTTAAAAAAATTTCTAAGTGTTTAGAATTTTTTACTCTTCCAAAAGAATTTTGAATTTTGATTTTCTTGATGAAAAAAACTTCATATTCTAACATGTCTTGATGAAATATAATTATTGAAACTTGATTTTGATCCAAAAGTCCAAGTTTGACTTTTCAGTGTGCATTTTAACCATTTTGCACTTGTGCCAATTCCAACCCTAAATTGATGTATTAGTGCTGCAAACTTGAGCCAAAGAAGATCTTGTGAGGAAATTCTTGAGAAATGAGAGGGAAAATTTTGGGGTACAACACTACCCTAGGGATTTGCTTCTGTCTATCAATGATGTTATTCAAGGCCAGGAGAACTTGACTCATATCTCCTCTTATTGAGTTGATGTTGCCTTTGACTTGCTCGATATCTTCTTCGAACGCAACTTGATTCTCTTTAATTTGTTCCATCACTTTATGTTGATGGGCTCTTGTATGATATGGTGGTCGGAGAGGTGGTGGTTTTCTTCTACAAATGGTTCAACTGGAGAAGGTTTTGGAAAATGAATTTTTGTTTCATGAATTTATGAGATGCAAATTTTATGAATGTGTATGAACATGTTAAGAATTTCGTTTTGAATTTCCTATTCATTTGGATACATATATTTTTTTTGTATATATTTTTTTTAGGTTTTGCTTTTTTATTGGTGAGTATCTAGAAAATAAATACGCCAACAAAATACGGAACAAAATGTCTTTATTGAAAGTAGTAATTGTCTTTAAAAGATAACATAATTAAGATATTGAAAAATATTACAACTTTAAAACAATAAACTCGCTGAAAGAAAATAAACAAAGGGAAACAGTCTTCTAACTGCGCATGCAGATGTCTTCTCTGAAACAATCAACCATTGTTCGTCAAAGCTTGAGAAAGTATTAAACATCTCTTAGAAGAGGAATCATAACATTTTCTGCTTCTCTCAACCTTCTAGGGATGTCTTCGATGAGATTGTTAGCTAAGAAGGTGAGTCTTTCATGCTTGTCCTTGTAGTATTGATATTCTCGGTAAACATTAGGAATTATCTTGTGGTTATCCTTTCCCGCTTTGGAAATCTTCACATACTTCTCTTCCCAATTAAATTTTCCAACCCTGATCTTTGTATAGAGTCTCCTTTGTATAAGGAAATCCTTTCGTAGGCCTTATAACTCAAGGCATACTTACTCATATTCTTCGGTTTTCTGGGAAAGAAGCCTTTCTTCCCTCATCCTTTCAAGGCGTCCCTTTATCTCTGATTCTTGGCTATCCTGGAGTCTGGTGGTAAGATACTTCATTTGCTCTTCTTGATCTAAAAAATATTGCGCCAAACTTTGGATTGGGCCCTTAGATCTTCTTTCAGCACCTTCTTGTGTTGCATTGCCTTATCATACCATCTGGTTAATCTCCCAATTTCACTAGAAGCATCTTCAAACCTCTAGTTGTAGGAATCCAAGTTGAAAGTAGCACTTAACAACCCTTCAGTCATACGCTTTTGTTTAAGACTCTCCTTTTCACATGCCTCGCGATCTCTCTGAATTTGTGGGTCTTTTGATTCAAGTATGTGATGCATTTGTCTTTTTTCTTTGGTTAAGTTATGGAGGTTAAGCTTCAATTCTTCCTTTTCTCTCTAAGCTTGTTTCAAGGCTTTCTTCAAACCGTCTATTTCTTCCAAGGACATAGGCGGAGCCTCCAGGACCTCTGGCTTATATTCAAGATCTATATCAAATGGTAGCTTAACAATTTGTACCCTATCCATAACCCATCGAGTCTAGGGTTCTTTTTCCTCATTATTCTTACTTTAAACTTTCCTTTTATTAACCCTATTCCAGGCCTGTATGATTTTGTTGAGCAACTCTTGGTCGTTTTTTCCTATGTCATGAATGATCAATTGTTGGAGTTGTTCCTCTAAAGGTTTATCTTCCAAATGATACCCTAGTTGTCGTAGGGCCAAGGTAGGGTTATAATTAATGCAACCTCGTGATCTGATCAATGGAATATTAGGAAAATCCCTACAGTTATAGGTAATATCTCCAATGTCCAGCTTTCTTGCATATCATAATACAAAATTAGTAGTAAGAGACCTTAGTTTTTGTGGCCACTCATACCTTGTCACATTCGGAACCATGTAATCTTCCTTGTAGATATAAGTCATAAACCAAGAATACAATAGAGGAATGCAACAATTCAGAGTACCCCTTCTTTTTTCGTACCGTGTACGAAGTGTATAATAGATGTCAGCAAGCAGAGCGGGAGTTAGATGCGTATTAAAAGCTTTTTCACCCCAAAACACGCTAATAGTCGCATGGTCAATATAGTCCAAATTCCATGGAAATAAGATTGCACTGAATACAAGTAGTCATAAACAATCAACACAAGACTCCCATTCTTTGTTATTAGCAAGATCAAAAGCCTTAGTTTCTACGTAGCATCTCTTAATCCCTCGTATGTCTCCTTATTTCTTGTAATTAAGAGACAATTCAGGATAAGGGATCCCTAAGACTTATGCCAATAATTTGATGTCAATAGTTTTCCTGATACCCACATAAGCCTTCTCTTTAGAAAAATTCAGAATTCTATCAAATTCTTCCAGAGTCGGTGCTAGGTGAAAGTCTTGAAAGGTGAAGCATCTCAGTGGAGGGTCGTAGAACTGAATTAGGGCGGAAATAGCATCCAATTGTATCTCTACTTTGGTTAAGTAAAGGGTATCGCCATAGCGACGAGTGAACATCTTCAAAGCTCTTTCTGAAAGTTTCCCTTTTATAGCCTTGATTTTTGACATATCCGGCTTGATGGAATTGATGCGGACAAGTTGTTTCCCTTTGGTATTCATTTTTCAAGACATTCACCAAAAACCTTTGTTATTACCTTTTTTTAACCATGTGAGTAAGACAAACAAAAATAAATAGAGGGTAATGAATATGTGAAATGCAAAAATGGATGAATGCATGGATGTATGGCTTAGTGATGCGATTTTATGAATTGTGTCCTTAGAAGGTAGGCTCCTAGTTTTGGCCTACGGATAGTCTATCCTCCCATAATTTGGTTTCCTTAAGGGTATCATGAATAACACTAGAGGGAACGGTACAAGGGCATCCCTTAAGTGGAGTCTCTTTACAGACCAAAAGTTTTGTCTCAAAGTCGCGAAAGGTCTCATCATGAGATTTTAGTTTAGGGTTGTACAAAGATTCATAGGTGTCATTCCAAAGTCCTACTTCCCAAGAGGATGTCTCTTGAGAGGTATTCCTTTCGCGGAATTCCACCGACTCTAGGTGAAGTCGTTATATAAACTCATAAGGTTAATGTATCCCCTTAGCTAATAGACGAACCTTCTTTCTAAGGTTTTTTTTGAAAATATTTTTTGCAAAATTTAAATCCCACCATAGATATAATAATATGATAAAATATAATAATCAAAATAAATGACTAATTAAATAAACAAATATAAAAACCCAAAAATTAAGAAAAACCCTAAAGCCAAAAGAAAAGGCTACTAGACCTAGGGTTGAGTCCCCAGCAGAGTCGCCAGCTATTGTAACTGGTTTTAAAATAAGAGTCGCCACCCTCAATTTTTATCCTAAGGAAGGGAATATAAAGGTTAACCCTAAAAAGTTTAGAGATTCTAGGTTTTTGACTCGGTTTTAGACGAAGGGAAGGTGTTAGGTACCCCTCATCTACCTTGCTCACAAGGATACTAGGGTTAGAAGTGAAATTTTTAGGAAATAGGGTTTTAATGTTTTATTAGAGGAACTTGCCACGATTTTACTCATATTCCTACGTATCCTCTTATGAGGAATCAGAGTCTCAATTCATGGTTCGCAGTTGGTTTATGTTTTTTTATGGATTACGAAGATATTTGAATTTTCCGCATACTTAGTCTAGGTGTGTGAATAGCGGAGTTTGTTAGACAAAGTGCGCAGTTAATAAAAATATATCCATAATCATTTTTGAAAATTAATTGTTGAATTAATTTAATTGTGAAAATGATTTTATTGTTGGTTGAATATTTTTTAGTATATTAATTGTAAAATATATCTAATTAATGCATGGTTAAAAAAGATTTAATGCAATAAAAATAATAAATATTTGGATGCATTTATATATAATAAATATTTGATTTAATAATAGTAATTATTAATATAATATTATAATTATAAAATATAAAGAAATATAAATAAATATAAAATAATAAATAAAAAAAAGGAAAATTAAATAAAATGCAGGGGGTGTGAATTTAGTTTAGCTAGTAAGAATGGGGGGTGCAGGTATTAGGGCCCTGAATTCATATATTAATTTCAGGCCCAAAGGACAGGGGGTTGCATTTTTGAACTCTATAATAAAACTGGGGGTGTGAGCAGTAGGGGCCCAAGTCTAGATTTTGGACTTGGCCCACTAGGCCTGGGGGTGGGGTTTTGCGTTGAAACAAAAAAACAGGGGTGTGTTTAGTTACGGGCCTAGCCCAGAATGGTTTGGGGAGTCCGCTTGGACTTCATGGGGGAGAGCGCCTGGTAATACCGTGGACGTGCGCTTTAGGATGTTTTGGTGATGATCGTGCGGTTGTAGTTGGGAGAGTATGGTAACAAATATAGGGTGGTATATATTGGATTTCAACAGAGTTATATTTTCTATTTTCTCTCAATTTTAAATTCATTTTCATTTGTCTTCCTCTCTCTTCCCGTCTCTCATCTCTCTTCCATCAACTGTGACAACAAACCCTACCCCAAATAAATTGCGATGGCGCAATGTTCACCTCTCCCCGCAATGCAACAACAAAAACATGACAAACCACAAGCCTCAGACCTCAGATCAAACACAACAACATCAAAAAAATAGAAAGCTAAGTTATTTGTTACCCCCTTCGTGAATTTGTTAGTCTTCCTTCGCTTCTGTCAATTGCTAACCCTTCTTCTAATGTTTGCAGGTGCGGTGGCAGATGGTGATGAAGATGACGACGGACGGTGATGAAGATGAAGGTAGTGGAGGCGGTTCAATAGATTTAGGGTTTCGAATTTCGAAACCCAAAAATCTCAAGCGAATATGTGGCAAGGCACCGGATCTTCTCTCTTCTTCTTCTTCTATAGTATCTCCCTCTCCAATTTTTCTTCCCTCTTTCTTTCCTTTGTACTAATTTTTTTCTCCTCTTTTTTTCTTTTTCCTTTTGTTTTAGTTCTTCGCTTTTTATAGTGTTTTTAGGGTTTATAGATTAGGAAATAATTTTATGAGATTCATTACTAAGAGATTTATTCATGACTATGTTGTAATTTGTTTATAATCTGTATTGATTTTGTTCCAATTTAGTCTGATTCTGTTTCTGTATTTGGTTAGGGACTATAACGATTTGATTCATCTTTAATGCAAAGTTTAATAATTTGATGAGTACATATCTGTTTCTGTTTTTAAATCGATTATGTTCTGGAAAATTTTGAATGCAATATCTGATTTGATTTCGTTGTAAAACCTGTGTTATTCTTTCAAATAATCCAAACAGTAATTGTTAAAAATACTAAAGCGTGCGTTTTTTTCTTTGATTAATACAGTAAACATTTTTTGATTTGAAACAAGAGCTTTTTTTCTCATGACCTAGATTTGGGCCTTGAAAGAGATATGACCGTGCATTTAGTAAGGCCTCTTTGTTTTTCAATCTGACTTTATTAGTCAAAAATAAAACAAACAAAATTTTAACTAAGCTTATAATATAACGTTTTAAAAAAATTTAGTCTAATTAATAACAGTAATAAAATAATACTAATGTTAAAAATAATGATAATAATGTTATAATTAAAACAAAACAATTTTTTTAAAACAAACCCAAAGTTGAACGGACCGTGTTGTATTAGTTATTGGGCCACCTAAAAATGAATTGCATATGCACTCTTCAACCTTATTTATCCTAAATGGTCCTTTCTGATTTTAGAAAAGGACAAAGTATTCTCCACAAATTAAACCCCCTTTTCACATTCGAAATGGGCCTAGCAAATGCCTTTCTCACAAAGAAATCGAATGGGTCCTTACTTCTATATGGGTCTTTCTGATTTAGAAAGTTCCAAATAATAACAATGTAAACCCCTCGTTGAAATGGATTGAAATCACAAGCATTGATTAAAATGCAATGGGCCTTTAATTGTCACCCCCCCCCCCCCCCCCTTTTTAAGAGAAACCAAATGAGCTTCAACAATTTATATGGGCCTTCTCTGATTTGGAAACGCCCATGACTTCTTAATAATAATTCTGGAAAATAAGAGATAGAAATCAGTAGGGAAAATTTGGGGTATGACAACTGACATAACAAAACATAAATAAAGGAAAAAATAAACTAAAAATTCATGCGAGTCAAGTCAAATATATGATATAATTTCGCGTTATCAATAATTAATATTCCAAGTGATATTGTTTTGTTTCAGAGACTTGTGGCTGTATTTGAGGAAATGTTTGACAGGATTGAGCATAGATTGTGTCTTACACACTTGTATGCTAATTTCAAGAAAAAAATTGGTGGTGGGTTGTGATACGGTGGCAGAACCGACTGTTTTCACTGGTTTGTGTTTTGTGTTTTTTATTCGCAAAATGTCGCGGTAAGCAAGAGTCGCCACCGACTTTTATTTCATCCAATCATGGAAAAGGAAAAAGAACAGAAAAACCTTTTTTCGAGATTTCTGAGTACGGGAGGTAGATTATAGAAAGGGGAGTTGTTAGCACCCTTTCTATCCGTGGTTTTCCACGGGCTCTTAGGTACTTGCTCATTTTTCAAATTGCTTGTGTGTGTTTGTCTTGAAAATTTTTTACTTCGTGATAACCCTTGCATCAGTCCTCAAGGATGTGATGAAGTTTGTTTTGAAAATTTATTTTGACAGGTGTTGGTGTGAAAAGTTTTCATTGAGCAAGTACTTAAGATTCTACCTACTCAAAAAAATATTATTTGTTCTATTTCCTTTAGACAACGCTATCCTACTATTACGGAGTAGGTAGCACCGTCGTTGGAGTTGTAAGGGACATTCGAAAGGGACGAGTACAATCACTAAAGCAATAGTTAGAAAACTTTAGTAGTAACCCTAGAGTCTTAAGATCTTTCTGAGGCAACATTTCTGAGACAACATTTCCGAGGAAACATTTTGATCTTTTAGACTGGAGAGCGACCACTAAAATTTCCTATGCTTAATTATTGTTTACCGAAGGCAATCAGAGTGAGGCAAACCCTAGGAGTGAAACATGTGCATATGATTTGTTTCAATTATTTAATCTTTGCACATTAGGTGATCTACCATTTAAAATTTCAAGCATTCTTTTCATATAATCCTATTAGCATACATCTAGACAGTTAAATATTTGCGGGAATTAAAAATACGAGTGTTGTACCCCAAAATTTTCCCTCCCATATTCCTCAAGACATGTCAAGAATAATCTTCAAGTTGCTCAAATTGGCTCAAGGGTTGGACAGTCAAATCACCTCCTAAGGCAGTCAAGTCAAAATTAGGGTTTTGTGTTGCATTAAGGTCCTCATATCCAAATGGCCTCAAGTGTTTCCCAATGTCTTAATATGTTCTTAAGTTCATCCATGTCAAATTTCAAGCCTTGTAGAGAAAGTTTGGTCAGTCAATTGCTCAAGAGGCCCAAAGATCGATTGTGCTAGAGCAAAAGTCAATTGTGTCCCAAATACAGTCAAACCTCAATATTTTTTGTCAACATTCTCATTTTGAAGTATAATTCATCATTTTATTAAGGGTTGATCATGATTCATCAAGGATTGCTCAAGATTCATCAAGATTCAAAAGTTGCTAAATTAGGGTTTTGTAGGAAAAGTCAACTCAACTTTGACCAAGCATAACTTTCTCATACTTTATGAGAAATGACCCATCCAAAGCTAATTTTGAATAGGATGCAATTTCTTAAAATCCATATTCACACTCCAAGATCAATAAATGCACTCACAAAAAGTTACAAATTTGGACATTATAGGTCATTTTTGAAAGTCAACAAAACACCTTTTTTTTCCAAAGCTTATAACTTTAGCATGGAACATCAAAATGATATGACACCAAACGGGTTGATTAGAGGACATCTCAAGGTTTCTAAAAAGTCCAAGAACACCTCAAAAAGTTCAAAATTGAAGAAGTTATGCATTGCTGAAGTTGGGCATTTTTCCAAATTTGCCAAAAGTCAACTATCCTCAAAACTCCAATTTTTGACAAAAGGGCCCACTTTTTTCCACTTGATATAGTCTTGTCATGCCACACAAGTGTCCCATATTTGATTTCATGGCCATTCATTTATTTTTCTATTTTATTTAATTTTTATTGATTTAATTCATTTTTAATCAATATTAAATCAAATAAAATCTAAAAATTGATGAAATCATATCTTTGTGATTGGTACAAGTTTCAATTGGCATGATTCATCAAATCAATTCGTATCAAGGCTCATTCATGCATAAAAAATCAGATTTGGCCTATTTTTGGAAGTTTGATAATGCTGATCAAAATCAAATCATGAATCTTTAATGCACTTGGATTCATACCAAAAAATAAAACCTAATTTATTCTATAACACTCACACAAGACACATAAAGCAACAACACGCACAAAACACTTCTGAAACGGCCATACCAAGTTTGGAAAAAGTGTGAAAAAGTGTGAAATCAAAAACAACATTAGAGCTCGATTCAAACAAAAACCTTGACACTAATCCCTTGCTGGAAATCCCCTGAAGCGATACCAATCAAAATCAAGCCTTCTCATTGCCTAAAACTCGTTGTAAGTGTCCACGAACCAAGCTCTGAACATGGAATCTGAATCTCCAATTCTTGCATCTTTTTTTAAATCTTGGCATATTTGTGTTTGTTGTTTGATTTAGAACATTTTGGCATTATTCAATTTTATTTTTAGAACCTGTATCATGATGCCCGATCCTAGGGTTCTTGTTCTTGTTTTTTAGGCCTTTTTGATACAGGCAAAATCAATGCTAATGGTGGGTATAGGGATAACCAGGAGGAAGAGACGAACGCATTGGTACTCTTAGGTTTCGTTTACATGGCCTGGAGAAGATTTTTGAGATACCCTACGAAACTTCCTGCGGATAAAAATCCGCAGGTAAATAACCAGGGTTATTTGAAGAAGATGATAGCGTGTCCCTGTGTTATTGGTCCATTCAAATCAGTGGCGCTCTTTTTTTATTATTCCAGGCTTAGTGCGTTGTTTCATATATTATATTTATTTCTTATTCCATTAACAATAATGCAGCATAGTTGGGTTGGTGAGAGAAGCATGGCAAAACCCCTTGGGACCTGGGTTCGAATCCCAGGTCCCCCAAAACTTTATTTGAATTTTTCTTCAGGTATTCATATGCAACGCTTAGAGTGTGGTGCATCATATGCCTCTAGATCTCAACTTCCAAGTGGCCCACCAGGCAGATCCAATGATCCAGATTGAAGGTTCACCATGAACCCTGGTCAACATGCGCCTATGGAATCACCAGAGTCAAGCAGGCTGGACGAAAATGGGCCTCAAAAATTGCAATTCAAACACCCTCTTTGGGCCCAATACCCCCTGAGTTTGTCTTCTTTTTATTTTCTTTTCATTATTTTCCTATTTTTGTTTTATAATTATTATTATTATTAAAAATTAACCAATTAACTCTTTTTCACAAAAAAAATCAGAAAACCCAAAATAAAAATAATATTTTTATTAATTTCACTATTCTATTTTTGTACATAAACAATAATTTATTTATTTAGTTTTAATTAGGTATAATTTTAACATATTTTACAATAAATTAAAATCAAGTTAGAATATTAGGTTTTTAATATTTTTAACCATTCTTATTTTATTGCCTTAATTAAAATAAAACCCAAAAATATTTTCATTTAATTAATTAATTCAATTATTAACTTAGAATAATTTTTAATTCAAAATATGCTTTATTTAATAAAAAGGGTCAAAACCCTAGGACACTCCGATTTAATTTTCTCGCGCGCGAATTATCTTTGATCCATATTTTGTAATTGCTTCAGGAATGTAATAGTTTAACTTAGGATTTATTTATTTATCGCTTTTATTTACTTTTCGCAATTTAATTTTAAAGGGTTTGTCTTTGGCGATGTAAATACCCGACGCCTTGTAATAGCTTAGATTAATTTCCCGCAATTTAATTTCTGCACAATATTAACTGTTAGATGTTTGATAAATAGGCAATGCATGACAAGATTAAACTTTGACCTAAAATCAACAGTAGTTCACCATTAACATGTACAAAGATAATATAACTGAAAAACAACACACTCGCACATGCCACTCCTAGGGTACACCTCACTTGGTTGCCTCGAACGTGGTCATTGAGTATAGGAAGTTTTAGAGGTCGTCCTCTTGTCCCAAGATCATAAGTTGCCTCGAAACGGTTGCCTCGGATAAAATGATCTAAGACATTAGGGTTACCGCTAAGGCATCCTAACATTGCTTTAGTGGCCACACGTCCCTTAATCGAATTGACCCTTAAACTCCAACGACGGTGCTACCTACTCCTCAATAGTGGGATAGCATTGTCTAAAGGACATTTGCACAGATTAATTCCTTTTTCGAGTAGGTAGATGGTTCTTAAGTACTTGCTCCTTTTAAAACAAAAACAAAACTTTTCGCACTTACACCCCTTTCAAAACAAAAACTCTTTTCAAACCCACAAACACAAAGAAAAGCAAACTTTTGAAAACATAATGAGCAAGTACCTAAGAGCCCGTGGATAACCACGGATAGAAAGGGTGCTAACACCTTCCCTTTCTATAATCTACCTCCCGAACCCGAGAAATATCTCAAAACGGAATTTTTCTGTGCTTTTGTCCTTTTCTTGTTGGATCAAATAAAAGACGGTGGCGACTCTTGCTTACCGCGACATTTTGCAAAAACAAATGCAAAACGCAAACCAGCATTCCAAAAATAGTCAGTTCTCATTCCCACCGATCACAGACCTGGCGACTCTGCTGGGGATTCTAATAAGTGAGGTGTACCTTAGGATTAGATTATTGTGTTTTCAATTGTATGCTTTGTATGATTTAATTTTGTGGGCTTGTATCGGAGTTCTATAGATCCTAACCCGGATCTGGGGATACCCTTTAGGTAAGTAGCAATAAACTGTGAGGGATCTGTCCGGCGTAGACCGACACGGATGAAGCAGTAGCTACGTTGTTGTGGCACCTTAGTCTGTACCGATATCCCTTGTGTTGGAACGAGGAGAATATGGGTCTTCTAAGGAGTCATTAAGCACCAACTGACCTTAGAACCTTTAAATTGACCAACTTGGCCATAGAACAGTAGCAATATGCTACACTCATTGAGACTAAACTCTCGCGATGATTTTGACCGCAAGAAAAGGTTGCTAAACTGGAATTATGACCGATTGAGGGTAGTCAGTGACATTGAGATCCTCTAGAACCCGGTTACTATTTTTAGGACAGGTTTAAACCAACTGAACTGAAAGAGGGTATTACCTAAGCTTCATGCCAGCCTGAAATCTAAGGGCTCTTTTGTGTGACTTGTGTGCCTTTACCATGTTTGCTTTTTGTGGATACTTGTGGTGTGCCTTTATCATGACATCATAACATCATAACATTGCATACATTTTTGCATAAAGACTAACCTATTTCAAAGACAAGAGGGTTTCATCTTTGCTCTGTTTTGTAGGTCATTATGATGCCCATGCGTAAGAATACTATCTGGATCAACTTTGTCCAAGTCCCTACCTTGCTTAAAGAGTTGGTTGTCAGGATTCCAGACACTACTTCCTTCATCAGGAGGCATGGTTCTCTTCTCAGTTTGGTCACCTCAAAATTGGACGAACAAATGATGAGTGTCCTGGTCCAATTATATGATCCGCTGTACCATTGCTTCACTTTTCAAGACTATCAGCTGGTTCCTACCCTAGAAGAGTTCTCTAAGCTGCTCGGTATCTCTGTTCTGGAGCAGACTCCATTTACTGGTTGAGAAAAGACTCTTAAGCCCGAAGAAATTGCTGCAGCCCTTCACTTGACCAAAGAAGAGGTAATGGCTAATTGGGAGACTAGAAGTGGAGCTAAGGGTTTTCTGACTAAGTTCTTGGTTGGCAAGGCTAATTACTTCTGGGACAGCTTAGACTTCAAGGCGTTCGAGGATATTCTGGCTCTCTTGATTTATGGTTTGGTATTGTTTCTGAACCCTGATAATTTTGTTGATATTAATGCCATAAAGATCTTCATTTCTAAGAACCCTGTACCCACTCTCTTAGGTGACATCCTTCATCAGCTTTATGCTCGTACTGCCCGAAAGCGGGGAACTTTGACGTGTTGTGCTCCTTTATTGTTGAGGTGGTTTATTTCGCACCTCCCTAAGTCCGTACTGAAGAACAAAGAAGGAATGGGCTGGGCTTATAGGGTGATGTCTCTTTCTAATAATGACATTATATGGACTCTCAAAGGTATGGATGAGGTGGCTGTCATTGATCGCTGTGGAGAGTATCCTAATGTTCCAATGATTGGAACCCATGGAGGGATTTCTTACAACCCATGCTTAGCTCTCCGTCAGTTTGGAAGAGCCAGAAGAGAAGGGCCTCATGAGATGCTGATGCCTCATATCATCTTTGATTTTCAGGGAGATAGCGACGAGCTGCATCGTAGATTCATAAGGGCTTGGGACAGAGTTCACCAATCTGACCCACATGAGTTGGGACCAAAGACTTCTCTGCCAATGGAGCCATATCTCAGATGGGTCCGCATCCGTGCTCAGAAGCTAGGTATGCCATATGAAGTTGTCAGGCCTGTTACTCTTGAAGTTGCTAATGAGGAGGGGGTTCTTCCAACTATTCTCCACCCTTATATGCCCACAGACATTGGGACACTGAAGAGGTCTTGGATGCAACTACGGGAAGAACGCGATTCTTATCGGGAGAAGTTCAATGAACAAGAGCAGAAGATCTAGAAGCTGACCAGGAAATTGGAGAACGAGCGGATCCTGAATGATTATGTCCGCACTGAGAAGAAGAGACCATGGGAGCATTGATAGACCTTTGATGATTTCTTTTACTGTTTTTATTTACTTTTTAGTATTTCCATTCTTGTAACACCTAAGGGCAGTTTGTTGAACAATTTAAATTTTGAAGTTTAAATCTAATAAAGTGTGTTTCTTTTCTTGTTTACAAATTTGAATCTCGATTGTCTTTGAAATCATAATCATACGCATTTCATCCCATGCACTCCATAAGCAGGTTCCCATTACATGTCTCTTATCTTCTTCGCTGTTTATTTCAGCAATCATCATGTCTGCTGAACCTTCCACTGAGCAAGCTATCAAGGCCCTCCAGGCCCAGAATGCCCAATTTCAATAATTGTTCATGAATCTAGCTAAGGGTCAGCAGGACCTGAAGACCTTGATTCTGAAGGAGAAAAAAAAGAAGAAGAAGAGGACCATCCTGTTCAATACTGGACGCAGGTTTGGAAATGGGCTGCATAATGAAGTTGATCTGACCACCTCATCTGGAGAGAAAGATAGTCCACAAGAAAGGAGGGCTCCTAGCCCTATGGTCTCCGACAACGAGACATACTACGATGAAGAACAGTATCCCCCTGCTGAGGATAAGTACAAACAGCTGGAAGACCGTTTGAGCGCTATGGAAATTCAGAAGGTGCCAGGTCTGGACTTCAGAGATCTAGGTCTATCCTCTGGGGTGGTGATTCCCCATAAATTCAAGGCACCTGCCTTTGCCAATTATGACACAGTTTCCTGTCCGAAGCTACACCTCCGGTCATATGTGAGAAAGATCCAGCCTTACACTGCTGATAAGAACTTATGGATCCATTTCTTTCAAGACAGTCTCTCAGGGACTCAGCTTGAGTGGTTCTATCAACTGGATGGAGTCAGTATCCGCAGCTGGGAATATTTGGCTACTGTGTTCTACAGGAAGTATCAGTACAACTCCGACCTCGCTCCTACGCGTACCCAACTCCAGGGTATGTCAATAGGAACGGGTGAAGGATTTAAAGAGTATGCTCAAAAGTGGAGAGACCTTGTCGGGAGGGTGCAACCACTTTTGGCTGATCGTGAGCTTGTTGACATGTTTTTGGGGACCCTGTCTGGTCCGTTCTTTAACCATCTGATTGGAAGCTCTTCAGCTGGGTTTACAGATCTTATTTTGACTGGTGAGAGGATTGAAGCTGGTATTAAGGCTGGAAAGATACAGAAGGGTGCCTCATCTAGCACTGAGAAGAAGTTGTTTAAGAAAGAGTTCAGTGTTGTCTACAGTTCAAGAAGACAGAATAGACCTGAACACCGCCAAGCTATCAACGCGGTTGTTATTTCAAAACCTGTTGGTGCTCCTCAGCATCACAATCAACAAAATGACGAGAGACCTCGAAGGCAATTCACTCGTCTCAGCATGACTTTGTCTCAGATTCTGCCATAGTTGATGAAGACCAATCTGGTGATTCTAAAAGAAGCTCCGAAGAATCCAAGTACCACATCACCAAGGTATAACCCTAATGCCCGCTGTGCTTTTCACTCTGATAGACCGGGGCATAATACAGATGATTGTTGGGTTTTGAGGAACAGGGTGCAAGACCTAATTGATGCGAAGGAGATTGAGTTTGAGGCGCCCGAGAGGCCCAATGTTGTAACTGCTCCCATGCCCAAGCATGGAGTGAATGCTCTAGAAGAGGACTTATTTGTAGTTTCTGTGGATGACATTGTTACCCCTCTGATGACTGTCAAGAAGAACCTGTTACTAGCCGGTTTATTTCCAGGTTGTGGCAAAGGTTGCCATATGTGTTCTGTTTTACCTACTGGTTGCCCATTCCTGATATCAGGTATTCAAAGACTAATGGATAATAAGGAGATCCTATTCGAGAAGACTGTTGTTCCTTCCATTCCTACTGAAGAAGTTGCCATCATTACCATTTTCGACAATTCTTCCAAGGCTCCCTCGAGGAAGCCTGTTAGAATTACATCTACTCCGAAGATCGCACCTGTGATTATCACTGTTTTGGGGCCCATCCCCTATACCTCTGACAAAGCTGTCCCTTGGCACTATGGGGCATATGTTTATGTTCTAGGAGTTAAGCAAGAGTTGGATGCTGATACCGGCGTCAGCAACATTACTGGACCTGCTAAAGTCACCCGCAGCGGTAGACTTTTCACACCTGATATTGCTCCACCAACTGTCCGAAGACCTGTTGTCATTACACCTGCCAGTGTACCTATCATTATTCCTGATCAAGTTCCTATCCTTACCCCTGTCTCCGAGTCATCTGACGCTAGGGGGAAAGGGATCACCACTGATGTGCCTGCCCAAATGGAGGCACCAAAGACTATTACTGTTGAAGCTTCCAAACAGGAGATGGAAGAGATTCTAAAGATTATTAAGAAGAGTGATTACAACGTAGTGGAGCAACTGGGGCAAACCCCATCCATGATTTCTATGTTATCACTGTTGTTGTGTTCAGAGGCCCATGCTAAGGCTCTGATTACCTTCCTGAAGACTTCCCATGTGCCGCAAGAGACATCAGCTGATCAATTTACCAATTGTGTGGCCAATTTAACTGCTGATAATGGGTTGGGTTTCTCCGATGCTGATTTGACTGTTAAAGGAAAGAACCACAACGATGCCCTGCATGTCTCCATTTAATGCAAGGGCACTACTCTTGCACATGTATTGGTTGACACTGGTTCCTCATTGAACGTCTTGCCCAAGAAAGCTCTAGACCGATTGGATTGCGAAGGGTTGGAGCTAAAACCAAGTAACATCGTAGTCAGGGCCTTTGATGGGTCTAAAAGAATGGTGCACGGTGAAGTTGATATTCCAATTAAAGTTGGTTCTCAGGTCTTCAATTCTACGTTCTACGTGATGGACATTCGGCCATCCTATTCTTGTTTGTTGGATCGTCCATGGATCCACAAAGCTGGAGCTGTGACCTCAACGCTCCACCAGAAGCTAAAGTACCCAATCAGAGGGAAGATTGTGACAGTACAAGGGGAGGAAGAGTATATGGTCAGCCACCTCAACTCGTTCTGATACGTAGAGATGGATGGGGAGTTCATTGAGACCCTATTTCAGCATTTTGAAGAGGTTCCTCAGACACTGGCATCAGCTGAGACTGTGGTTGAAGATCCTCCTATGAAGATGGCTTCCTTAAAGGATTCCCGGGCTGTTATTGAGAAGGGTGAGTGTGCATATTGGGGCCGACTTCCTGATTTCACTCAGAAGACTAACAAGTTTGGTTTAGGTTTCACTGCAGAAGCCCAAAAGACTGTTCGTAATGCAAGGATCGGAAGACCTCCCGTGTTTATCAGCAACTCGGGAGTAAATGCCATTGAAGATGATGTGGAGGAGTCTAAATTCGACAGCTGGATCTATCCTACGACCAATGGTGGACCAAGCAACTGCACAGCAAAGGACTTCATCCCTATTACTTTTGTTACCCAGTAATGAACTCTTTGTTTTGAATTTGTAACAAACAATGTTTGGAAATTTTTATGGCCCGGTGTCTTACCCGGGGCACCGGGGCTTCATTTGTGAGGGCTTTTGTATGCAATTTTCATATATCATTAATAAAAGCATTGGACGTTTCTTGCATTTCAAATTTTGTGCTCCTTGTTTTTCTTTATTATATATTGCAAAACAGCTATTTTACACACACTCACATATACAGGTCCACATCCACTCTGGATCTCACTGGTAACGACTCTGCTACTTCCAGTTATGACTTTGAAAATCCGATCAACCTAGCCGAAGACGAAGGTGAAGATGATTGCGAAGTGCCTGGTGAACTTGCAAGACTGCTACTCCAGGAAGAGAGGGCCATTCAGCCACATGAAGAGCCGGTGGAAACAGTGAATCTGGGTATTGAGACAGACAAGAAGGAAGTCAAGATCGGTGCAAATTTGGAGCTTAGTGTGAAGCAGCGGTTGATTCAGATGCTGCATGACTATGTTGAGATTTTTCCTGGTCTTACGAAGATATGCCTGGGTTGGATACTGACATTGTGGTTCATCGCCTGCCTACCAAGGAAGACTGTCCTCCGGTAAAACAGAAGGTTCGCCGTATGCGCCCAGAGATGTCTGAGAAAATCAAGGCCGAAGTTATGAAACAGTTTGACGCCGGTTTTCTAGCAGTGACTTCTTACCCTCAGTGGGTTGCCAATGTGGTTCCGGTACCGAAGAAAGATGGTAAGGTTCGAATGTGTGTTGACTACAGGGATTTGAACAGGGCAAGTCCTAAGGATGACTTCCCTCTACCTCACATCGATGTTCTGGTTGACAATACTGCTCAGCATAAGGTATTCTCCTTTATGGATGGTTTCTCCGGATATAATCAAATCAACATGGCTCCCGAGGATATGGAGAAAACCACTTTTGTTACTCAGTGGGGTACCTTTTGCTATAAGGTCATGCCTTTTGGGTTGAAAAATATTGGGGCAACATATCAGCGTGCCATGGTTGTTTTGTTTCATGACATAATCCATCATGAGATTCAAGTATACGTCGACGACATGATTGCAAGGTCCCAAACTAAGGAGGAACACCTTGACCATCTGCAGAAGCTGTTTGACAGGCTGAAGTTGTACAAACTGAGGTTAAACCCGAACAAGTGCACCTTCGGGGTGAGATCTGGTAAGCTGCTAGGTTTCGTTGTAAGCGACAAAGGTATTCAAGTGGACCATGCAAAGGTGAAAGCCATACAAGAGATGCCAACTCCCAAGACAGAGAAAGAGGTCAGAGGCTTTCTAGGACGTCTGAACTACATTGCCCGATTCATCTCGCACCTAACTGCTACTTGTGAGCCAATCTTCAAGTTACTGAAGAAAGATCAAGTGGTACGTTGGAACAATGAATGTCAGGCTGCTTTCGAAAGGATCAAAGAGTATCTCCAGGAGCCACCTATTCTAATGCCACCAGTTGAAGGGAGACCTCTAATCTTATACTTGACAGTACTTGACAACTCAATGGGGTGTGTGCTGGGGAAGCATGACGAGTCTGGCCGAAAAGAGCATGCTATTTATTACCTTAGCAAAAAGTTTACCGACTGTGAGACCCGATACTCACTACTTGAGAAAACTTGTTGCGCTTTGGCATGGGCTGCTCGCCGGCTAAGACAGTATATGCTGACTCACACTACTCTATTGATTTCAAAGATGGATCCAATCAAGTATATCTTCGAAAACCCCGCCTTGTCCGGAAGAATAGCAAGATGGCAGATGATCTTGACTGAGTATGACATCCAGTACACGACTCAAAAAGCAATCAAGGGAAGTGTATTGGCAGACCATTTGGCACATCAGGCAGTGGATGATTATCAGTCTATGAACTTTGAATTCCCGGACGAGAATATCATGTTGATAACTGACTGTGAGACACCTGGACCAGATGAAGGACCTGAGGAGGGATCCCGATGGTCTATGTACTTTGATGGAGCTTCGAACGCTTTGGGTAATGGCATTGGCGCTGTGATCATATCTCCTAAAGGCTCTCATACTCTGTTTACCGCTCGACTATGTTTCAACTGCACCAACAACATGGCAGAGTATGAAGCGTGCATCATGGGTCTTCGAGCTGCAATTGACCTAAGGATTAAGTTTCTAAGTGTCTTTGGAGATTCCGCTCTTGTGATCAGTCAGATCAAAGGCGAGTGGGATACGAAACACCCAAATCTTATTCCTTATAAAGAGTATGTATTAACGTTGCTTCCCCATTTTGAGGAGATAACCTTTGAACACTTCCCTAGAGAGGAGAATTAGTTGGCAGACGCGCTAGCTACGATGTCTTCTATGTTCAAAGTCAATTGGGACAACGAGGCTCCCCGGATCATTATTGAAAGATTGGACGAACCTGCACATTATTATGATCTTGAGACTGAAGAAGTAACAGGAAAGCCCTGGTATCATGAAGTAAAGAGGTACCTTGAAGCTCAGGAATACCCCGAGGGTGCATCTGTTAATGATAAGAAGTTCCTGAGGAGGTTCGCGGAAAAGTTCTTCATCAGCAATGACATCCTTTACAAACGTAACCATGATTCGACCTTACTACGTCGTGTAGACAAGAGTGAAGAAGAAAGAATCATGATAGAGCTGCATGAAGGTACCTTCGGAACTCATTACAGTGAACATACCATGGCAAAGAAAATCCTCCGGGCAGGATATTACTGGTCCACAATGGAAGCCGACTGTTATCAGCATTCTCGGACATGTCACAAGTGCTAGGTCTATGCTGATAAGGTGCACATACCTCCAGTTCCTCTGAATGTTTTGACAGCGCCTTGGCCTTTTGCAATGTGGGGCATTGATATGATTGGCGAGATCATACCTACGGCATCCAACGGGCACCGTTTCATCCTGGTAGCGATTGATTACTTTACAAAGTGGGTTGAAGCAGCTTCCTTTGCTACCGTAACCAAGAACGTCGTGGCACGGTTCATTCGGCACAACCTGATATGTCGATATGGTGTACCGGAGAGGATCATTACGGGCAATGGTACCAATCTTAATAACAAGATGATCACTGAGCTCTGCGAGCAATTCAAGATACAGCATCACAACTCTTCTCCCTACCGGCCGAAGATGAATGGGGCTGTCGAAGCGGCAAATAAGAACATTAAGAAGATTGTGCAGAAGATGACAGTGGCATACAAAGACTGGCACGAGATGTTACCATTTGCTCTTCATGGGTACCGTACCTCAGCACGAACGTCAGCAGGGGCAATACCCTGTTCCTTGGTTTATGGCATGGAGGCAGTCTTGCCGATTGAAGTTCAGATACCCTCTCTTTGGATCATGAAGGATGCAGGTTTAAGCGAAGATGACTGGATTCAGACCCGACTTGATCAACTAAACCTAATCGACGAAAAAAGACTTACTGCTATTTGCCATGGTTAGACATACCAAAAACGGATGATCAAGGCATTTAACAAGAAAGTTAGACGACAAGAATATCAAGTTGGGGACCTGGTAATCAAGCGCATTATCTTACCTCAAGGTGATCCCAGGGGCAAATGGACCCCCACTTATGAAGGGCCATTTGTGGTTAAGAACATCTTCTCAGGAGGAGCTATGATTCTAACCACCATGGATGGTGATGACCTTCCTCACCCCGTCAATGCAGACATAGTGAAAAGATACTACGCATAATCAAAATACCCGATAGGTTGACTGGCCTAGGCAAAAATAAGGGCTTCCCGGCGAACCAAAAGGGTTCGGGAAAAAATAAGGGATGAAAATGAAAAAATCTATACACCCGGCAAGTCGAAAACCTGAAAAGGCGGCTTGGGCAAAAAGGGGTATCCCGGTGGAATGAAAACCCGAAAGGGCGGTCCAGGCAAAAATTAAGGATTAAAGCGTAATACTATGTCTCATTGGATCACCTTGCATCCAGACTTCGGTATCAACTATCAGGCTCGAACGGCACCAATCAATCAGATTCATCTTCAACTAAGCAGCAAAGTGATGAGACGCTTGAAGATATAAAGGCAATAGCAGAGTTGGAACCCAGTGGGATTATTCACATAGCTGTTTTGATTTCTTTTCACAAATTGTACAAATTCTATTTGTTCGGCGGTGTTCTCTTACTAGGACGTCAGCCTCTTGTACAAAAACGCTTATTTACAGGCAAACTTCGAAATCAATACAAATTCATTTTCAAACAAATTTCAAATTGTTTTTCCTTTATCTGTTTTGTTTTGAAAAGAACGTCCAATGTTCATTTTTGATATATGCATTTGACATTAATTGCTGCTCATAAATATTTACATGCGAAACAAAGGACGAATTACGGGTGATATCAGAAGTAGGGGCAATAAGAATTGTCCGAGCGGTCTAGTTGCTCTGTCCACCAAGGTACCAAGGTAGGTTCAGCTGAAGAATATGACCAAGATACCGTCACTCCTCGTAGAGTAAAACAGTAAGGATAGATTTCCCAGCTGAGACTTGCAGCTATGTACAAATCAGTAATACTCTCCCCAAGCAGAGTTCATCCACCATCAGCGCTAAAAAGGGATAGGTATCCCCAGAAGATCTTAATATTCCCCAGCGGAGTATAAAGATATTCCCCAGCAAGTATAAGAGTATCCCCGGCAGTCTTAATATTCCTCAACAGAGTATAAGAATGTTCCCCGGCGGAATACAAGATACCCCTGGTGGAGCCATTTCCCCAGCGTAGTCTAAAAAAGCTTCCCCGCCAGAGTTGAATCATCTTACCCAGTAGATTCTGGAAGATTATCCCCTGTGGAGCGCAAATAAATCTCCCCAGCAAAATTCAGAAGGTTATCCTCACAAGAGCCTAACTGGGTTATCCTCAGCAAGTTGCAGCTGAAAGATCATCCCCCAGTGAAGTTCTTTCCTTTCACAAGCAGGAATTCAATCCTCAACAGATTCAATATCACCAGCAACGGTAATCCATCCCCAGCGGAGTTTATCGTTGAAATCCCCAACAGAGCTTATCAACGGAATCCCTAGTTGAGTTCATCACTAAAATCCTCAGCAACGCATCAGTTCCCCACAGAGTAATTCCCCTCGGAGTAATCTCTTCATCAAGTTTATTCCCCAACGGGTTTCTTTTCTCCTGCAGGTTTATTCTCACAACCATCTTCGTTCATCATCCCCAGCGGAAACGAAGAACTCAACTTTATTCTCCAGCAGCTCCGGGATTTATTTTCCTCAGCTAAAACATCACATTTTCATACATAATGATACATGCCAATATGCATCATATCATACAATCTCATTTATGTTGAGAACATCATTGTTTGATCCATATCATGCATTGCATATGACTGACCTTTACCTTTCAGGAAAGATACAGTTAAAGTTCTCAGCTTAGTCGAAGACCTGACCAGTTCTTAAATCTCAATTGAATTATTCTCGTTTGAATCTTAGATAAGGTCCTCAATCTCGACAGTTTCCCTACGTCGTAGTATGGACGAGTATTATAACCTCGACGGTATACTATGTTGAGCACGAGTCAGTTCCTAGATCTTGATGTTTTCCTCCGTCATAGTGTGGACAAGTTCTATAACCTCAACGGTATACTATGTTGAGTACGAGACAGTTCCTAGATCTTGATGAAGATGTTTCCCTACGTCATAGTATGGACGAGTACTATAACCTCGACGGTATACCACGTTGAGCACGAGTCAGTTCCTAGATCTTGATGTTTTCCTCTGTCATAGTGTGGACAAGTTCTATAACCTTGACGGTATACTACGTTGAGCACGAGACAGTTCCTAGATCTTGATGAAGATGTTTCCCTACGTCATAGTGTGGACGAGTACTATAACCTCAACGGTATACCATGTTGAGCACGAGTCAGTTCCTAGATCTTGATGTTTTCCTACGTCACAGTATGGACAAGTGCTATAACCTCAACGGTATACTACGTTGAGCACGAGACAGTTCCTAGATCTTGATGAAGATGTTTCCCTACGTCATAGTATGGACGAGTACTATAACCTCGACGGTATACTCCGTTGAGCACGATTCAGTTCCTAGATCTTGATGTTTTCCTCCGTCACAGTGTGGACAAGTGCTATAACCTCAACGGTATACTACGTTGAGCACGAGACAGTTCCTAGATCTTGACGAAGATGTTTCCCCTCAAGTGGATTATGGACAGGTTCTTAAGACTCAACCGAGGCATTCTCTCAGTTGAAGTACAGGCAAGTTCCTAAATCTCCACAAAAGTTAGGCTTCCCCAGCGGAATCTTCTACAACAACAGGTATGCAAGTTCTCGCTAAGGAATCCCTTATGCGATCGAAACTCCTGCAGATGGCATCTGTAAGCCCATCCTCCTACCAACAATCTCTAAAATGGCATTTGTAAGCCCATTCCCGACATCACAATGTTGATACTACACCATGCGAGTGCAAATTTCTGGGCAATCTAGTGTTCAATCATCTTTCACCTTCGGATCACGAAAGGCCCGAACGCCAATCTATATCCTCAGGTTTAAGAAGATTGAACAGGGGCAACTATTGTACCCCAAAATTTGCCCTCCCATATTCCTACAGACATGTCAAGAATAATCTTCAAGTTGCTCAAATTGGCTCAAGGGTTGGACAGTCAAATCACCTCCTAAGGCAGTCAAGTCAAAATTAGGGTTTTGTGTTGCATTAAGGTCCTCATATCCAAATGGCCTCAAGTGTTTCCCAATGTCTTAATATGTTCTTAAGTTCATCCATGTCAAATTTTAAGCCTTGCAGAGAAAGTTTGGTCAGTCAATTGCTTAAGAGGCCCAAAGATCGACTGTGCTAGGGAAAAAGTCAATTGTGTCCCAAATACAGTCAAACCTCAAGATTTTTTGTCAACATTCTCATTTTTAAGGATAATTCATCATTTGATCAAGGGTTGATCATGATTTATCAAGGATTGCTCAAGATTCATCAAGATTCAAAAGTTGCTAAATTAGGGTTTTGTAGGAAAAGTCAACTCAACTTTGACCAAGCATAACTTTCTCATACTTTATGATAAATGACCCATCCAAAGCTCATTTTGAAGAGGATACAATTTCCTACAATCCATCTTCACACTCCAAGATCAATAAATGTACTCACAAAAAGTTACAAATTTGGACATTATAGGTCATTTTTTAAAGTCAACAAAAACACCTTTTTTTCTAAAGCTTATAACTTGCGCATGGAACATCAAAATGATATGAGACCAAAAGGGTTGATTATAGGATATCACAAGGTTTCTAAAAAGTCCAAGAACACCTCCAAAAGTTCAAAATTGAAGAAGTTATGCATTGTTGAAGTTGGGCATTTTTCCAAATTTGCCAAAAGTCAACTATCCTCAAAACTCCAATTTTTGACAAAAGGGCCCACTTTTTTCCACTTGATATAGTCTTGTCATACCACACACGTGACCCATATTTGATTTCATGGCTATTCATTTATTTTTCTATTTTATTTAATTTTTATTGATTTAATTCATTTTTAATCAATATTAAATCAAATAAAATCTAAAAATTGATGAAATCATATCTTTGTGATTGGTACAACTTTCAATTGGCATGATTCATCAAATCAATTCGTATCAAGGCTCATTCATGCATAAAAAATAAGATTTGGCCTATTTTTGGAAGTTTGATAATGGTGATCAAAATCAAATCATGATTCTTCAATGCACTTGGATTCAGACCAAAAAATAAAACCTAATTCATTCTATAACACTCACACAAGACACACAAAGCAAGAACACGCACAAAACACTGCTGAAACAGCCATACCAAGTTTGGAAAAAGTGTGAAAAAGTGTGAGATCAAAAACAACATTAGAGCTCGATTCAAACAAAAAGCTTGACACTAATCCCTTGCTGGCAATCCCCTGAAGCGATACCAATCAAAATCAAGCCTTCTCATTGCCTAAAACTCGCTTTAAGTGTCCACGAACCAAGCTCTGAACATGGAATCTGAATCTCCAATTCTTGCATCTTTTCTTTAAAATCTTGGCATATTTGTGTTTGTTGTTTGATTTAGAACGTTTTGGCATTATTCAATTTTATTTTTAGAACCTGTATCATGATGCCCGATCCTAGGGTTCTTGTTCTTGTTTTTTAGGCCTTTTTGATACAGGCAAAATCAATGCTAATGGTGGGTATAGGGATAACCAGGAGGAAGAGACGAACGCATTGGTACTCTTAGGTTTCGTTTACATGGCCTGGAGAAGATTTTTGAGATACCCTACGAAACTTCCTGCGGATAAAAATCTGCAGGTAAATAACCAGGGTTATTTGAAGAAGATGATAACGTGTTCCTGTGCTATTGGTCCATTCAAATTAGTGGCGCTCTTTTTTTATTATTTCAGGCTTAGTGCGTTGTTTCATATATTATATTTATTTCTTATTCCATTAACAATAATGCAGCATAGTTGGGTTGGTGAGAGAAGCGTGGTAAAACCCCTTGGGACCTGGGTTCGAATCCCAGGTCCCCCAAAACTTTATTTTATTTTTTCTTCAGATATTCATGTGCAACGCTTAGAGTGTGGTGCATCATATGCCTCTAGATCTCAACTGCCAAGTGGCCCACCAGGCAGATCCAATGATCTAGATTGAAGGTTCACCATGAACCCTGGTCAACTTGCGCCTATGGAATCACCAAAGTCAAGCAGGCTGGACGAAAATGGGCCTCAAAAATTGCAATTCAAACACCCCCTTTGGGCCCAATACCCCCTGAGTTTGTCTTCTTTTTATTTTCTTTTCATTATTTTCCTATTTTTGTTTTATAATTATTATTATTATTAAAAATTAACCAATTAACTCTTTTTCACAAAAAAAAACAGAAAACCCAAAATAAAAATAATATTTTTATTAATTTCACTATTCTATTTTTGTACATAAACAATAATTAATTTATTTAGTTTTAATTAGGTATAATTTTAACATATTTTACAATAAATTAAAATCAAGTTAGAATATTAGGTTTTTAATATTTTTAACCATTCTTATTTTATTGCCTTAATTAAAATAAAAACCCAAAAATATTCTCATTTAATTAATTAATTCAATTATTAACTTAGAATAATTTTTAATTCAAAATATGCTTTATTTAATAAAAAGGGTCAAAACCCTAGGACACTCCAATTTAATTTTCTCGCGCGCGAATTATCTTTGATCCATATTTTGTAACTGCTTCGGGAATGTAATAGTTTAACTTAGGATTTATTTATTTATCGCTTTTATTTACTTTTCGCAATTTAATTTTAAAGGGTTTGTCTTTGGCGATGTAAATACCCGACGCCTTGTAATAGCTTAGATTAATTTCCCGCAATTTAATTTCTGCACAATATTAACTGTTAGATGTTTGATAAATAGGCAATGCATGACAAGATTAAACTTTGACCTAAAATCAACAGTAGTTCACCATTAACATGTACAAAGATAATATAATTGAAAAACAACACACTCGCACATGCCACTCCTAGGGTACACCTCACTTGGTTGCCTCGAACGTGGTCATTGAGTATAGGAAGTTTTAGAGGTCATCCTCTTGTCCCAAGATCATAAGTTGCCTCGAAACGGTTGCCTCGGATAAAATGATCTTAGACATTAGGGTTACCGCTAAGGCATCCTAACATTGCTTTAGTGGCCACACGTCCCTTAATCGAATTGACCCTTAAACTCCAACGACGGTGCTACCTACTCCTCAATAGTGGGATAGCATTGTCTAAAGGACATTTGCACAGATTGATTCCTTTTTCGAGTAGGTAGATGGTTCTTAAGTACTTGCTCCTTTTGAAACAAAAACAAAACTTTTCGCACTTACACCCCTTTCAAAACAAAAACTCTTTTCAAACCCACAAACACAAATAAAAGCAAACTTTTGAAAACATAATGAGCAAGTACCTAAGAGCCAGTGGATAACCACGGATAGAAAGGGTGTTAACACCTTCCCTTTCTATAATCTACCTCCTGAACCCGAGAAATATCTCAAAACGAAATTTTTCTGTGCTTTTGTCCTTTCCTTCTTGGATCAAATAAAAGACGGTGGCGACTCTTGCTTACCGCGATATTTTGCGAAAACAAACGCAAAATGCAAACCATCATTCCAAAAACAGTCAGTTCTCATTCCCACCGATCACAGCGAGAAAATAAACTTAGCTATTACAAGGCTTCGGGGAGGGGGATTAATTACATAACCAAAAATGGTGGAAAAGCGGTAAATAAAAACCCTAGTTTAAAGCTATTACATACCCTTAGCAGTTACAAAATAATGGCAAAATAATTAACAAGCGCGTGACGAATTAAATACAAGGACGGTTGAAAAGATAACCTAAAACTCTAATTGAGAGAAAAAAGATTTTTGTTCTTGTGGATTTTTATTTGAGAAAACATTTAATTGCAAATTAATTAAACCTAATTTCTAATTGTTTTTAAATTATGAAAGAAATTAAATTAACCTAATTTTCTAATTAAATAACTTCAAGAAAAATAAAATATTTTGTACAAAGAGATTTTGTGTATTTTTGGTTTTTTATTTGAGAAAATAAATATAATTGTAAAATTAATCCTAATTTCTATTTTATTTTTAATTATAAAAGAAATCCACTTAACCTATATTTCTAATTAAATTAAATAATTTATTAAATAAAAATGCTTTTTTTGGTATTTTGTGATTTGTTGATTTTATGTTTTTTTTTTAAAAAGAGTAATTAATTTAGTGAAAAATAATTAAACAAAACATTTAAAATAAAAGAAATAAATAGAGAAAAGAGAATATGGGTCTGTGTTGTTAGCAATTCAGGGGGGTGAGAATCAGAATTTCCAAGCCCATTAAGCTGAGTCCAGTCAACCACACTGGATTTTATGCAAGCGTTGCATGGAAGGCGTGTGAGGGAGTGGAGCATTGGATTTTCCTGAAATAAATAGGAAAATAACAAAATGCACATGCCTGGGATCGAACCCAGGACGTGTGCATCAAAGGCGCGTCTCTCAACCATCTGTGCTACTTGTTCTTTTGTTAATATATATATATATATCTATATATATATATATATATATATATATATATATATATATATATATATATATATATATATATATATATATATATGAAATATAATATAATACAAAAAGCGCATGATGACCAAAGAAACGCGCAAAATTCAAATCAGCAGGTCATGGGCTGCCACGCATAATCTTTTTCACTGCAACTGTTGTCTTAGGTTAAAGACTTATACCTATGGACGTTTGCTGTAACTACAGCCCTGCAAAATTCAAAAATCTTATACGAGCATGATAAATTAATTGTGATGGTACCAATCTACTCGTCTTGGTCTCACGAGTATCATGGTACCTCATTCATGGCCCAATTTTTCCTTTACCAGAAATCCCCAAATCATGACCTTAAACCCTAACAATGGTAAATATGGATTCCTGAATTGTTAGTACAATTAAGTGATACAGAAAGCTTGCAAACATGATTATGAACAAGAATATATGGATAAAATGGATGTATCATGCGTAAAACATAGAAATCGAATTTGAGTTTGGGATGCAAACCGTGATGTGTCTAGGCGATGATTCTTAACGTTTTGAAGGCTGCAAATGATGTTGTTGGCTTCAGGAGATGGCTAGGAAGTGATTAGAGTCCTTCAATCGCTTGGAATCGTCCTCTAGGGCAGAAATCAAGTGCACACTTTTTATCCAATTTTTGAGTTTTGGTTCTTGCTTCCTACAACTGCAAAACCTTGTCTTTTGATCTGCAATTGTTGTATACATATAGTAGGCTGAATTTGGTTAATAAAATTGGTATGAATTTTGAGGAATTATGGAAATTGGATTTGATTTGCTTCATGTATGATATCTTTCTAAAACAAGCTTCAATCCAATCTTTTCCAACCCTAATGAGTCTTGCACGAATTGATCATCATGCTAGATGTGCATGGACTCCAAATGTGCACAAAAATCCCAAGATTTGATTTGTTTTCATTATTTTACCATTTAATTTGATTTATTTTGGTTTAAATGAATAAAAAATCAAAATAAATGATAAAAGTAATAAAATAATGGGTAGAAAAGCTCAGGATTCGTGGGTCCTATTAGAAACATGTTTTAAACAAGAAAACATGGGCCCCTTTGGAAAAAATGCAAATTTGATCAATGTTGACTTTTGACAATTTTCCAAAAATTGCCAACTTTGACAATGCATATCTCTCTCAATTTTGACCCTAGGAGGGGGTTTCTTGACTTTTTAGAAATCTTAGGATGTCCCCTAAACAACCCTTTTGGTTTCATCTCAATTGGGTCTTCCATGTTCATGTATGGCGCTTTGACCCAAAAGGTGTTTTTGTTGACTTTTCAAAAGGACCTATAATGTAGAAATCTGTATCTTTTGATGAGTGCATATTTTGAACTTTGGGATAAATATGAGTTGTATGGAATTGAATCCTCTTTAAAATGAGCTTTGGATGGAAAATTTCTGATAAAGCATGTGGAAGTTATGCTTTGTCAAAGTTGGGTTGACTTTTACTAAGAAACCCTAATTTAGCAACTTTTGGGTTTTGATGAATTTGGAGCATTCCTTGGGGAGTCATGGTCAACCCTTGATTAAATGATGAAAGTTAATTCAAAATGTTAATGTTGGCCAAAAATATTGAAGTTTAACTGTCTGGGTTACAGTTGACTTTTGACCTAATATAGTCGATTCTCAAGCATCTGAGCAAACTTCTTGTGCAAGGCATGAAACTTGTCATGTAGGGTCTTGAGAACATATTAAGCCCATGAAGAGCATATGAGGCCTTTGTGGTTCACCCATCTTGATGAAAATGGAAACCCTAATTTGAGGTATACTGCCTTAGGAGAGAGTTTGTCTGGTCAACTCTTGGGCAAGCTTGAGCAAATTGAGGATCTCAATGGACATGTATTGAGTAAAATGAGAGGGAAAATTTTGGGGTACAACATGGATCCTTGATTAGGGATCTGATGATGGGAGCTGCTAAGGCTACATACTATCAGGAATGGGTCTAAAAGATGAATGAATTGAAGAAGGTAAATCTCATTGATTGGACTTGGTTAATGGTAGTACCTACCAAAAGTTGGTGTAAGCATGTCTTCACTTTTTACCCTAAGTGTGATGTTTTGATGAATAATATTTCAGAGTCTTTTAATGCTACGATTCTAGTTGCTAGGGACAAACCTATACTAACTATATGTGAATGGATAAGAAAATATCTTATGAATAGGTTAGCAACATCTGCCACTAAACATGAAAAGTCGCAACATGGAGTGATGCCAATACCTAAGAAGAGACTAAGCTATGAATGGATAATGAATTTTTAAATAGTGGACATTGGTTTCCAACTTGGTCCATGGCTGAGCAGTTCTAGGTGTAGCGGCAGAAATGTTGAGACTAAGCTATTGGATTGACTTAACTCATACAAATCAAATAAAAATCGCCACCGTGATTTATTTTTTCCAAAAGAAATGGGAAAAGAGTGAATAAACACAAAATAAAGGGGGGTATAATCTAGGTACAGGGGTTGGTTGTGAAAAGGGGAGGTATTATCACCCTAAACATCTATGGTACTCTGCAGGAACCTCTTTGAATATCTGCGTACTTTGGCTATAAGAGGTGTATACAAAATAAGATAGTGGAGATGAGAAAAGAAGTATTTTTTACAATTTTTGCACCTTCCACAGTTACGAACCTTTAGTGCCTACTTACCACCTTTCGCGTAATTGGGGATCAGGGTACTCGTATTTCACCTTAAAAATTTTAAAACACATGTGTGTTGGTTAATTTTAAAAGAAGAGGCATCATTGTCATATCCGAGTGAAAAAAATCCTTACTATCCACAATTATGAGAAAGCAGCATTTGCATCATCTCAAAATGGAGGACATAGTCTTGGATTTAAAATCAACAAGACATCACTCAACATCTAAGTGGAAAATGGCTCACTTCACTATATATCATAGAAGTATAGTAACTTGCATCACTACAAGAATCAACAAGAGTCTAATTTTTTGAGAAAAGTTTTAAAGTAAAAAGCCAAAGTGGAAAATGGTTTGAGTAAGGTTAATGACTTTTAGTCTTAAAAAAGATGTCAAAGTATGATTAAATTGATTAAAGGTTTGATTAAGAAAAAAATTTTGAAAATGCATGGACCTAAGTCTAAGTTTATTATGAAAGCGGTTCAAGTTTGAAAAAAAACAAGAAGAGTTTTAAAAAGGAGGGAGAAGATTTTTGAAATTGAAGAAGATGGGAAGAGAAGAAGGGACTACCCTATGTACACAATGTAAAAGCTAAGGCAAAGAACGGTCTAACCCATAAGAAGTCAACACTTGACATAAAGAAGTCAATTTAGAATTCTTATCCTTTGGATTAAAACCAAGCAATCAAAATACTAAACCCCAGATGAATACCAAGATTCAGATGAATTAAGAACCAAGCAAAGTTTTCACTGATAAAAAATTGGTCGGAGTAACAAATGTATATAGATAAATTCCCAATCACAGACAAAGCATGAAAATCAGAATAATCCACACACACAAAAAAATTCAAACTAATGCCTTGGATTAAACCTCAAGGACTTCAGAAGATCTTCACAAAAAAACCAACCAAAGATCACAGAGTCCAAGGTCTCAGGGCTTCTAATCCTAAGTCTCAGGAACCCACAACTCCAAAGTGCCAGGGATAGAAACCAGATAGTCCAAGTTTATTATTAAGTATATTTACAAAAGAAAATAAATCTCAAGTGAGCAAAGATAAAAAGACAGAAAGTAAATACTCAAGTGAGTAAACGGCAAGTAGAATGAGATGTAAATGTTTAAAGGTAAATGACATAAAGTAAAGACATAAAATAAATGCATAAAGTAAAAGCATAAAGTAAAGTTAGTGGTTAATAGTCAATGGTTAGAAGTTAGTGATTAATAGTTGAAGGTTGAATGATTTTTTTAGAAGAGTGATCCAAGGTGATTTGAACATTGAGCCTAGGTCAAATTTGATGAAGACTAGCTAGAGGATTGATAGAATCAAAGTCTCTTAACAATGAGATTTCAAGGTTATTGGCCATAGCTCAATATTTAATCATCCTTGGGCTTACAAACACAAGGTTTGAACCACTAAGAATCAATCAAATAAAAGATGAAAAGGGAGATTCCAAATGATATAATCCATGATGGTTTGAGCCTTGAATAAAGGTCAAAGTTAATGAAGACTCATTAGAGGATTGATAGAATCAAAGCCTCCTAATAATGAGCCATCAAGGTTTTTGGCCATAGAACAAAGCTTAACTATACTTGGGCTTGCAAACATCAAGTTTAGGCCACTAAGAACTAATCAATAGGAAGGAAGAAAGGGGATGAGATGAAGGGGAAAAAGGGAAATCACAATATAACCAATACCTCAGATGAATTGAATTAGGGTTTGAAATATCATCAACATCATTCATCCATTTTGGTGGATTTGGTTTTTCAACCAATCAACATCCAATATCCAATGAGGTTGAGGAACTTGTCCCAAAATAACACTCAAGTGTCTCTAAACCAGAACCAATCACAAAAATAATTAAAATATAATTAATAAAAACAATATTTAAATGATTAATAAAAAAGATGTAATTGGTAAAATACACAAAGTGTATTAAAACACCAAATAAAAATCCCAAAAAAATATCACAGCGCAAACATGAGTCAACAAGTGTTGATGAAAAATTTTAGAATTTTTTTAAACTCATGAACTATTTTCAAAATATAAAGAAATGAGCAACAATAAACCAAAATTCGTAAAAAAATAATAAAATCAAAAATAAAAATAAAACCAGGTCACCAATATTTTTCCAAAGGCCATTGGATCCTTCCATAATTTTTTCAGAATTTTAAAAGGTCTAAAAATATTTTTAAACATTTAAAATAAATCAAAAGATGAGAAAAATCATAAAAAAATATCAAATCAGAAAATAATATTATGAAAAAATAAGAATCAGAAAGAGAATATTCAAAAATATTTTTAGTAATTTTTTCATAATTTTCAAGTCAAAAATGATTTTTTTAATGAATTTTTGAAGTTTAAAACAAATAAAATAAAAATCAGAAAATAAAATAATAAACCAAAAAGATCTGGACCATTAGATCGGTGTAAAAACGCGTTAGTAAGAAGATCCAATGAATCTGACGTGTTGTACATGATATGGTCTTCATTTAGTAACACACCAGATCTTTAATAAAAATCAGAAAGTAAACATTAAAACCAAAAGATGTGGACCATCGGATCAATGTCAAAACGCATTAGTAAGCAGACCCAAAGGACCTGGCGCTCTATGTGTGATATGGACCTTAGCAAGAAACATAAATTTTATGAAAAATGAGACAATCAAAATAAAACAAGTGTCAATGATCATTGGTTGAAGAATGGCGTGTAGGTCGTCTTCAACCTCCAGACACGTGCGTGTGGGAATTCTATGAGTTTATTCAAAGGGAAAAATTAGAAACTCATAGTGGTATCATTGGATTCATCTATTCTAGACGATCCTAACCCTACCCTCGCGAAAAGTTTGTGTAAAACACAGCATAGTCGATTTCAGAAAAACCAAAGCAGAATTGCAAAATTGATTTTATAAATAAATGCTCAATTCTTAACGAAAATGAAACCAAAAGAAGTATGAGAGTCAGAGGAAGAAGGATTACAGGTTAGTAACTTGTTTGGATCGATTTGGTTAAGAATACTACCTAAATGAAGCTCAAGAAGTTTGCTTTGAAACTGAACTTTTGTTGCTCGAATTATGGCTCAATTTGCTTGGTTTAAAATATGGAGAGTTTGTATAATTGTGAAGAATGATGAATCAGAAAATAATTTGAGGCGAGAAGGCTTGAAATTATGAAATGGATTTTAAAATTTCAAGCTTCGAGTGATACTTTGGCAGGTTAATTTTGGTTGTTCAAGCTTGCCAAAATGATTGGAATATGGTATGTATTTATAGGAGAAGTGAATGGAATCAATAGGATGGGTGAATGATACAGTTTGAGTGGAAATCATGCACACCCGTGGTCATGAAGAAAGTGTGATCACCTGTGCATCAAAACTTATCCAAATGATGTGTTTTGACACGCTAAATGATCCAAACATCTCTCTTAATCATGTTTAAGGGGAAAACACACACAAATTTGGTGATTAGAAGTCACATTATGGAAATTGCAATATAAATACCATGAGAAACTTCAATCCTAAGGTGCCAACTTTGAATTCATGGTGCACACAACTCAGGAGGATTTATGACATGATTCTTGAGGCATTTGATAGACAAGGTCACAATCTTTACAATGTGACAAGAAAGACTCATTTGGAAAATTGAGCTGGAAGTTATGTCCTCTTGAAATTGTGAAAAACAAATTGTCTTTTGTACTTAGAAATATTTATAAGTGTTGAGCTTTAAAATGACCTATAATATCTTGAAAACTTACAAGGCCTTCCACTCATAATTTGGTCTTGATCCTTGAAGATGAAATGAAAGAGTTATGGCCTTTGGAAGATGATGAACAAATTTGGAGAAATCTACAAATGACCTATAATCTTTTCAATTATTTAAAGACTCTCCATATATTTTCAAGCCTTGCACCTTGAAACAAATATGTAGTAGACATCCTCAAATTTATTATGAAAAAAGAATGAGTTCAAGGAGATAAAATATGACCAAATTATGATCCTTTGAAGTCACACAAGAGAATTCCATAGTTTTCCAAAGGACTTGTAATCTTCTTCAAACTTAAATGGTCTTCCATTCAAAATTAGCCTTAGATCCTTGAAGATAAGTTATTAAGGACTCTTCAAAGAGAATCATGGCTTTGGAATAAACCTAAAATCTCAACAAAAAAAAATGAGCAACATATGGTCTTTTGAAGTCAGCCTAACCTCACTCAGAGAGTACCAAAATGACTTGTAACCTCTTTCAACTTTTGATGACTTTAAAGGCACAAATGGACCTTGACATGTAAAAAGAAGTTGTTATAGATAATGATAATAATCCATAGCAAAAAGAACCAACTCAAAATGTTGAAAATTGAGTGAGTTATTCACTTGTGATCACTGAATCAAGTACTTGTTCAATTAGGTCAAACTTATTGAATCAACCTTGAATATTTTGAACTTTATTTGCAAAATAAAGTACGATGGATCACATTTAGACCTTGGAATGATGTTATCTTGAAGAACACTCAAAGATCGAGCTTAATTCTCAATGAAACTTGTTGTAGAAGGCATGGAAATAAACACATGAACCTATGAATCTTCTTGATGAATGCCATTCTCTTTGTAGCAAAATTGACCTTAAATGAAATTGAGAGAGTTATTTAAACCAAATAAATGGGATTTCATCAACATAACTTTAAAGCTCAAACTCCTGGACTTCATTGAACAACCATTTGACTGAGGACTATCCCTCAAAACCCTAGGTTAATGGTGATATGGATGTAATTATGTCATCACCTACAATATAAACATCCAAAGAAACATATATACATATTTTGATGTTAGTTAAGAGTTAATCAACATAAGATGCACATGTGCAAGGTACACAATTTAAGGTTCTTGGTGATCCCTCAAGAGAAAACTTAAAAGATAAGATGAAGTAGAAGAGAGAATCAACCCTAATAAGTGATCTTGATGTATTGATGATATGAGATGATGAGAGATCTTAGGGGGGGAAATTGGAGTATCACAACTGCCCTTATTTAAGTGTCTTCTATCCAGAGACACGAATATTGGAAACTTCGTCTCAACGCAATTGAAGATACTTAAATACAAAACAAACCTGATTTTTGACCCTAAGATACCATGAAATCCTTATGATTATGAATGTAAAATATAAACTTCACACGGGTGACACAAAACACCACTGGGGATGCAAAATAATAGACAGCCTAATAAAGAGAGTTCAAAGAGGAAAATAAATTATTGGGGAAAACACGATTCTAGGGATGACTATGAATAGGAAACACCAAAATCACAACTAAAGAATAAAAATGCAGAGTAAGATTCCAACGACCGAAATTACTAACAATGCAAGTAACAAGCCAACAGGAAATAATCTTTAAGAATGGATTACCGACTCGATTGGGGGAAAGAAACTTGAATCCATTGGAGACAAAATCAAATCCGCTGGGAGAAAAGGACTCAACTCTACTGGGGTAAATCCCAAAGTAGAGACAAAGTAACATCATCTCAAAAAAATGAGGAAAAAACAATGGGTAACAATGACTGATAGGTAACTGTGAACTACCCACTCGCAGAGAAGATAGTAAAAAGAGAGTAACGCTGACTCATAAGGGATCGTAAACTACCAACCCGAAGGATGAGGGTAGAAACGATAAGATGACACAAGTTCAGAGATGCCGGTAAACATCGGTATTGAGGCTGGTAATGAATGATTGACATCCATACTTATGACTGGGAACAAAATATTGACATCAGTACTTATGACTGGGAACAAATGATTGACATCAGTACTTATGAATAGTAACAAATGATTTACACCAGTACTTATGACTGTTAAAAAATGATTGACATTAATACTTATGAATGGTAATAAATGATTGACATCAGTGCTTATGACTGGTAATAAATGATTGATATCAGCACTTATGACTGGTAACAAATGATTGGCATCAGTGCTTATGACAGGGAACAAAGGGTTGACATCAGTACTTAGGACTAGGAACAAATGATTGACATCAGTGTTTATGACTGGGAGCAAAGGGTTGACATTAGTACTTACGAATGGAAACAGCTCAACTCTATTGGGGTAAAGTCCAATGAGGAGAAAGTGGTAAATACCGACTAACAAATGACGGTGAACTACCAATTTAGGGATGAAGGTAGAAAAAACATAGAATAATAATAAGTTTCTCACAATTCATGAATTCCACCTAGAACGGATATCAACTTCTTCTTTAATCAAGGCATTCCTCCTGGAAAGGGTAACAAATTTTACCATTTTCAGGATTTCGCCGAGAACAATAACAATTTCTTCTTTGATCAAGATATCACTTGAAAAGGGTAATAACTGCTGTAAAGATCTTTCAATGAACTATCTTTGGCATACTAAAAAGACCATACATCCATTAGAGACACACATTAGCAACATTAGAACTGTCACTAGATTCTTCACCACTTGAGGATTCATCATCACTTTCCCAAGCTACATAGAATTTTCTAGATTTACCATGATTCTTTGTTTTATCTTTATTTTTCTTCTTATCAAGGCTTGAATCTTTCTTTTTTGTTTGTTTCTTCCTTTGATGTTGAACCCTTTTCTTTTGTCTCAATATTTCTCTTGTTGATACTTTTATCCTTTTTCTTTTCCATATACTTATGATATCTTTTTACAAATAAGCACATTTCTCCGTCTTCCAAAACATGTGAGTTATTACCATCTCTTTTATAATTGTAGTACTCTTATTTTGAGGATTTAGAGCTAGAAGCCTTAAGAGCTTTGGACTTCATAACTTCCTCCTTGTGACTTTCCTTATTCTTCTTTTTCTTCTCAAGCTTCTTTTCATATTTATCCAAGCAATTGAGTTCTTGCTCGTGTTCTTCAAGCTTACCAAAAAGTGCGGTCAGATCAAGTGTTTCAAGATTGTTAGCTTTATTGATCATGGTGACCTTAGGTTGCCAACACCTAGTAAGACATCTCAAAAGTTTATTAGTAGCAATAGCATTGGAGATAGGATTACCTAGTAAGTTCAAACCATTAATAAGATGGGAGAATACTATGAGAAGTATCATATTCTTCAACCCAAATGACAAGCAAAACTAATATATCAAACAAAGGACATTTTTCAAATAAGCTACATAAAATAAAATAAGTCAAAATCCTTTAACCAAAACATAACATGGTTCAAACACATAATTCAGAATACAGGAACATAAAACAAAACACAACATTGATCATGATATGGAAATGTGGAAAATGATAACTAATGAATCAAGACACATTTAGATAACATGCACTAACGGTCTTGTGAACCACCACCACCATGTCTTTGATAATTCCTTCCCCTTCTAAGCATTTTGTCATAAAATTCATAAGCGTCATCACCTTGGTGCATGGACATTGAGTGGAGATTATTGAGTTTTCCTTGCAAGACTTCGTCTGACTTTATAATGTTTTCATGAAGAGATTAAAATTGTGCATCGGCTCTAGAAGAGAATAGCTCTAAATTTTATTCATGATTGTCCATCCTGGAATTCAACATTCTAAATTTCTCATCTTGGGATGTTTGAAATTCATTATGCCACTCCACTTGAGCATTACGTCATGCCACAGATTCTTTACAACAAATATCTTGCTGAATTTGCGTGCTTCAAAGCATTGTGAGAACTTCAAAGTTGTTATCCATATTGCTGTTAGAATCATAGTCATGGGAATTTCCTCCATCTCCAGTGTATTCATTTCCTTGGGTACTCCAACAATTTTGTTTCCAATTTTCATTCCAAGGCTGCTCATTGTTGTGCTGTTGAGCAGGAGTTACATTCAGCAAAATTGTATCTTCTTCATGGTTTACGTCAGCCATTGGAATATCACCTTGTGGTACTCCACTGATGTCTTCAGGACCATCATCAATATCTTGATCCTCACCATACATATACACAGCAGGATCATCATAATTGCAAATTCTTCTCTTTGTTTGGAGTGTTTTATAGTAGTACACCTCCCTAGTAGGATCCCAATTATACCACAAGTTATGCATTGTTCTCTTGGTAAATTCCAAAATAGGACTTGGATAAGTCATTAAAAGATTTGGAAATCCAATATTGAATAAGTTTATGATTTTCACTATCATTGGTAGATAGCATAAAGCAGTCCCTTTGTTGCACTCCTTGATAGCAAACATTCTAGTCACGAAGTAGTAGGGCCAATTGATTTTGATGTTATTGAGAAGAACAAATACAAGATGTATCTCAGAGTTGTCTACTCGTAAGAAACCACCACTCTTGGAATGCAAAATATTAGAAACAAACCAATGTAAAATGTGAGGCAACCTTTTGAGACATCCCGTAGTGATTGGAGCATTATATGTTTCATCATGCAATTCCTTCAATTGTTCATTGGAGTGCATTATCCACTTGAAGTCCGGATGATAACTTGAATCTCTAACCCATAGCTCATTTCTTATGGTAATGTCAAAAAGAGATTTCCACATTTCTTTAGCGAAGGTATAGACCTTACCTCCAATTTCAAAGGTGAATGCAACACCATCCCTTTTAAGAAGTCCCTCATAGAAGATGTGAATCAAGTCCTCATTGTATTGTTGGGTCAATTGAAGAAAGTAGTTGACCTCTTGATGATCAAGCCTGCTACGAACCTCAAGAATGTGATATTCATCTACAGTTCTCACCTTGTAGTAATGTTGTTGGGTGACAAGTCTTCCACAACACTTTTCGTCAAAGAATTCATAATTTTCTTCACTAACCAGACTGAATACATTTTCAGCAACATTTGATGATGACCCTACCTTTCCTTTACCTTGGTCTGCACCTTTTTCTCTTACAATCTTAGGACCCATTGACAATATCACAATTTCATGGTTTCCTGTAAGGTGTTTGATGAAATTCTCAAACCAAAACAGTTTGAGTTTTATAATTTGATGCTACTAGACCTTATGAATATGATAACATGTAAATGATAGATGCATAAAATCTGGAAATAACAATCAATTTATACTAATATGCGTGAAAAGGAATGAAATGCCATGAATGAATGTACCTTGAAAGTAGACACCTTTGAATGAAGAATAAATTTGGAGTTTTGGCCATAATGAACACAAGATTGATTTGTGGAATAGATTTGACGAATTTGCTTGGATAAAGGAGTGTAATTTTGATCAGTTTTTCAAGAGGTGTGAAGGAGATATGTTTCTATTTAGGGTTTTGGTTGAACAATAAAGGAGGTGAGAGAGAAGAAGATGAAGAGATCAGATTTTCGTCTGCCCAGTGTACACGTGTCAACACGAAATGATAATGTGTCGACACATTCAACTTATGAACCCGGCCTATACTAAACTGTTTGAGAGAAACCCAAAAAGAATTAATTTATGTGTCAACCTGTACAAATTTTTTCTTGATGCATACTGAAGAGTTTGATCAGTTCTTGAATAACTCATTACACTTATGAACTCTCCTTAATGCCAAGACTAATTTCTTGATTATGAAATGTGATGCATGTATATGCCATGATGTATTGAATCATAATGAACAATGTAATTTGTAGTTATGTCTAATAAGTAAGAATAGCACTATGGTACAAAAAAATACACATAATAGGCATACTAGTCATTAAGTTCACTATAAACATGTAAAATTGAAACAATCACATATTCAATACAAAAATTTTGGAAGTGAAATTTAACTAAAGGACACACATTATGTCATGAACAAAATATCAAATATTCTGCAACAACAAAAAATAAAGTGAAACGATACAACCTCACCGACCAAGTGGAGCAAAGCACAAGCATTTGCATGATACTCAAGAACATGAGAATCAACTTACAGCTAGGTGTGCAATGAAAATGAAAGAATTACAACTTCTTATCACTTTAGATTTGATGTATAGTTAAGATCACTTTATCACGGAGTCACCTGTTAATGTTTATATGAAACGCATTTGATCACTTTGCCACAAAGTCAATATGACACAAACATATTATAGCACAATTGTCTTGATGATATATCTTCATTGATGAAATATAAGTCATTTTCCAATCAAGACAATTTTCTTGCAAACTTTTAAAAAGATGAACTAGGTACCCAATTTTCATTGGGTCCTTGAGGGTGAGTAACATAATCATCACACTTAGGTTTCAATTGAGGATAGCCATTTAATCTTAAGATTTTCTTAAGTTTTCACTCCGCAAGTTTATGTCCCTTCATGCGACAGTGATAACAAGTTATATCTCGAAAGACCTTCACTTTATTCTTAGTTTTCTTTTTAACAAAACTATATTTAGCATTGGGAGGATTTAAGGATTTATCAAACTTAGTTAAGTCTACAGCAAGAGTGAATTTTGGTTGTAGAGCTTTTGTCATTTTAGTCTTAAAAGTTTTCACTTCTTTTTGCCAAATATGACAAGTACCACAACCAAAATTAAAGGGATTGTTATCCATCCTATTCCTAACCGTTAGAATACCTACAAGGGAGTTCTTTAGAGCTTAAATTTTATTTCCATTTTATAAAATCTTTGTTTCCAAATGCGAGAAAATCTTTCTATTTGAAGCTAACACTTTAAAAGCTTCAATAGATCTCTTATATAGTTTTTCAAAGGCGTCAAGTAGATCAACGTGAGATTTTTCATTTGATCTGTTATTTTGACAAAACTTTACCTCGTGATTCTTACCCTTATGATTACAATGATGATGAACATAGTTGCTTGCAAGAGCTATTGTTCTTTCCTTGTAATCTTTATGATAATAACTTGAGAAGCATATATCATCATACTTAGATTGTTTGAGTCTTCTATTTTCTCTATCATTTGAATGAGTTAATAGACACACATTAGCAGCGTTAGAACTATCACTAAATTCTTCACCACTTGAGGATTCATCGTCACTTCCCCAAGCTACATATACTTTTTTAGATTTACCACGATTCTTTGTTTTATCTTTATTTTTCTTCTTATCAAGTCTTGAATCTTTCTTTTTGTTTGTTTCTTCCTTTGATGCTGAACCCTTTTCTTTTGCCTCAATATCTATCTTGTTGAGAATTTTCTCGTTTTTCTTTTCCATATATTTGTGATATCTTTTTACAAATAAGCTCATTTCTTCATCTTCCAAAACATGTGAATTATTACGATCTCTTTTGTAATTGTGGTATTCTTCTTTTAAGGATTTAGAGCTAGAATCCTTAAGATCTTTGGACTTCATAACTTCCTCCTTGTGACTTTCCTTATTCTTCTTTTTCTTCTCAAGTTTCTTTTCATATTTATCCAAGCAATTGAGTTCTTGCTCGTGTTCTTCAAGCTTACCAAAAAGTACGGTGAGATCAAGTGTTTCAAGATTGTTAGCTTCCTTGATCGCGGTGACCTTAGGTTGCCAACACCTAGTAAGACATATCAAAACTTTATTAGTAGCAATAGCATTGGAAATAGGATTACCTAGTAAGTTCAAACGATTAATAAGATGAGAGAATCTCTTTTGCATATCCGCAATGGTTTCACCATTTTTCATGTGAAAAAGTTCAAACTCTTGAGTGAGTGTATTAATCCTAACTTATTTGACCTCATTAGTTCCCCAACTTGTATAGTCTCCCACATAGCATTAGCGGTTTGACAATGGGAAATACGATAGAACTCATCAACACCAAGTGCGGATATGATGATGATCTTAGATTTTCAATCGTAAGACCACTTTTTATTATCATTCTCATCCCATAGATTTTTCTGCTTAGGCATAGTAATACCATCAACATCATATGTCACCATTGTTTGGCCATTTTGAATGGCTTCTCAAACACCTTTGTCATATGATTTGATATAATTTGCATACAAGTTTTCCAATAAGTATAATTTTCTCCCTTGAAAATTTGAGCTCTCTTATGATCCCCCTTAGGTTCGTAAGCCATTTTCTAAAGAGTGTTCTTAAGGCATAATGAATCGGGATCTTGATGCCACTTGTTAGACGACGCGTATCTAGAGGGGGTGAATAGAGGCGCAAAAAATATTTCTAGACATAAATCTAGAATTTGATTTGTTTTCAAAACTTTTTGATGCGGAAGCAATTAACTGGATAAGTTGTCTAAAAAACAACTTATTGGAAACTCGGATATACAAATTATGAAAGATAAAATTGAGTAAATCGATGAATACAAACTCAAATCAACAATCCACTTATTTATTGTTTTAACACAATCACTTTGAAATGCTATTTCCATGGCTAAATAATCAAAGAACTAACTTGATCGTTTTATCAAACACTTGGCGTGCAAGTGAATTTTCAGAATTTCCCTTTGAGTAGTGTTGATATACAACACCACTTATATCAAACACTTGAAAATTGAGTGAGTTATGCATGTGTGATCACTGAATTAACTACTTGTTCAATTAGGTTAAACTTGTTGAACTAACCTTTAATCTTTTGAACTTTCTTTGCATAATAGAGTATGATGGGTCGTATTTAGACCTTGAAATGATGTTATATTGAAGCACACTCAGAAATGGAGCTTAAGTCTCAATGAAACTTGTTGAAGAAGGCATGGAAATAAACACATGAACCTATGAATCTTCTTGATGAATGCCATTCTATTTGAAACAAGCTTGGCCTTAAATAAAATTTAGAGAGTTCTTTAAACCAAATAATTTTGATGTCATCAACATAGATTTGAAGCTCAAACTCCTGGACTTCATTGAACAACCATTTGACCGAGGATTATCCCTTAAAACCCTGGGTTAAATGGTGATATGGATGCAATTGTGTCATCACCTACAATATAAACATCCAAAGAAACATATATACATATTTTGATGTTAGTCAAGAGTTAATCAACATAAGATACACATGTACAAGGTACACAATTGAAGGTTCCTGGTGATCCCTCAAGAGTAAACATAAAAGATAGGAGGAAGTAGAAGAGAGAATTGACCCTAATGTGTGATCTTGATGTATTGATGATATGAGATGATGAGAGATCTTAGGGGAGAAAATTGGGGTATCACACCAGGTCACACATAGTTTCAACACTCAAGAGTTTATAGTTGACATTGCAAAAAAGTCTTGTAGTTGTAATTTTTGGGAATTGGTAGGAATTCCTTGTAGGCATGATGTAGCTGCTTTGAGCTATAGGAAGCAAAACCCTAATGACTTTGTTGATGAGTGTTATACAAGAGAAAAGTTTGCATTATGTTATGGTTTTTCTATAAGTCCTATCAATGGTCAAGATATGTGGCTAGATGTTGAAGTGGAAAACTCCTACCACCTGCATATAAAAATGGTCCAGGTAGACATAGGAAGGTTAAGATAAGAGAAAGTGGGGAGGATGGTGAAAGGAAGAGAATACATGGGGTTGCATATAATTGCACCAAATGTGATAAGTTTGGTCACAATCATTAACTTGTAAGAGCAAGACACGAGACTCCAATGCACTAAAAAGAAAGGTAAGCAATTAATGTAAATTGTATGTTTCTTGCTAAGAAATATTTGTTTGTGCCTACTAATGACCTATTGTATTTTGCATGTGTAGAGAAAATTTAAAATTGAACCAAAGCCAGTTGACTTGCAATGTCTACTGATGACCATACTAATGGCCAGACTAATGTTGTAGATCATATTGATGGCCAGACTGGTGTTGCAATGTCAGTTGATAGCCTGACTGATGATGTAAATCATATTGGTGGCCAGACTGATACTGCAATGCCAACTGGTGTAGAAGCCATGAACCTGACCCAATTACCAATAGCTCATAGTCAAATTAGATCTTACGTTGTAGACTCAATTCAACCAAAAAAAAAGTAAGGAAAGAAGCCAGTCATGAAAAGAAGGCAATGTGAAAGGATTAAATTGAATTGGTTTAAAAAAACCAATTATAGGCCAAGGGTCTTCTAGTGACCAGCCAATTACTATAACAGAAACTGAAGATAAAGCATGTGCAAAAGAATCTAAGCTTAGAGTGTTTACTAGGTTTTTAAAGAAATGGACGGCCAAGAAAGTGAGAGATTAAGTAGTTGTTCTTGTGTGTCACTCTGTTTTATTTGTGTAATATTGTAACAAACATATGCACTATATGTGCCTTTTGTGTCATTTTGTGTTTGTGTCATTTTGGGCTTGTGTCATTTTTTAATGTTGGAACAGACCTATGCACGAAGTGTGCTTGTAACAGACATATGCATCGATTGTGTTTGTAATAGACTTGTGTACCGATGTTGCATTTTGTTAATCTAATATGCACCAAGTTTAGTGTCATTGAATTATTATATATTATACACAATCTGTCCAACATATATGTAGAATATAACAACATCTTAATTGAAATGGAAAACATAACATTGCTTATTGATACAAAATCAATGATACATAACATTGCTTATTTATACAAAATCATTTATACAAAATCTTGAAAATCAATTCAGGTACAATAAACCTTAACAACTATTATTGATAACCTTAACAATTCTATTACATTAACTTAAACAATATTGCAAACACCATCCATGACAAACAAAGTGCAAGCATCAGCCAAAGGTTTTTTCTCTTCTTTATTACAAGCTTTTTCTTTAATTTTTCTGACTTCTTTGGGCTTCCTTCTACTCCCCATTTCTTCCCAACTCCATAATCAATCTCTCTAACAATCTCCTTCGCAAATTCTCTCAAATAAACCTTGCTGATTTCTTATTGACAACATCTTGAGGGAGGATTCATGTTGTTCCCTTGAAGCTCACTAGCCAAATCGTCCCACACGAACAATCCACTCCATTCTACAAATATAATTAAAATTAACACACATACTAATAGATTCTGGAAATATAAAATGATTACAATCTTATACAAACACTTACCAGTGAATTTATACATTTCCTAAATTTTCTATTTGGGTTATCAATGGTGTTGGATACCCACATCTTCATCATTTCATTTCACCTACATGTTGGCAACCCCCTTCCAAAATTACCAGCTAATAATGACGATTTTCTTCCACCCATGCTTGAGATGGTGGCGGAAGAAGGCGGGCGATGGTGGAAGAAGAAGGACGAAGAAGGAGGAAGAAGGACGATGACGAAAGAAGAAGAAGAACGAAGAACAGTCGAGAGCAGATGAAGATAGAAAGGGGGAGAAACCCTAGAGGGGAACAAGTTAAATGAGATTATGTCATGCTGTAATGTGAAGGTGGATCCAATTTCAAAAAATAATATTCATAAAATCCACGAGTGAAAAACCAGATGAATCTTCCAGGTCACTTTGCATTTGAGGGGTTCTGTGAGGGGATCTAAATAAGATAAGGGGATTAAAAAAAACTTTACCAAGGACTAAAAAAAATCTCGTTAACATTATAGGGGGTTGTGTGATACGGTGGGAGAACTGAATTTTGTTTCGCGTTTGATCGCAATGTTGCGGACAGAAAGAGTCGCCACCGACTTTTCTTTTATAGAATAAGGAAAGGTGAAAAAGCACATGAAAGACCTTTAGAGATGTTTTCTTGAGTTCGTGGGGTAGATTATGAAAAGGAAAGGTATTAGCACCCTTTTCATCCATGGTTTTCCATGGGCTCTTTGTTACTTGCTAGATCACTTGCTTTTGTTTTCAAAAATGCTTTGTGATGTGGGTTTTGAAAGTATTTTGAAAATGTGACTTTGTAATGATTCTCGTCTCTATAAGAATGCGTACAAAGTGTTGGTTTTGAAAATAGTTCAAAGATATGTGTTAGTGTATAAAAATGTTTTTATTGTGAGCAAGGGAGAAACTAGGAGCGAATCTACCTATTTAAAAGGTCTTAGATGTTCTTTTCCTCTTACTTTAGATGTTGCTATCTTACCATTGATTTGGTAAGAAGCCCCATCGTTGGATGTGAAGGGACGAGTGTGGGACATTTGTATAGTCATAGAAGGAAACCTATGGAAAGTTTTAGCAATGTCGTGTTAGGGACTAGATCGTTTATCGAAGGCAACATTGAGGGTCATCGAGGGACTACGACCTTTTATCGAGGGTCTTTTGCTAAAACGCCCATGTTCGAGGGACATGACTATTTTTCCGATAGGAAACAAGGGGGGATTAGCCTAAGGGTGCTAGTGTGCAAGTGTATTTGATTGCATGCATTATAGTCTTGATTAGAGTGATCTATTCGTTGATTTCATATCTTGCCATACACATCCTAATTACTAGCATTTTATATTTGGAAAAGCGTTAAATTGCGGAAATATAAAAGTCCTATGCTATTACAATATTTTAGGGATGGGGGGTACATATTTACAAATGGGGGTTGCAAGAATTTAAATCTTATTTAATTATTACAACCATATTGAAATGTACAACGCAAAAGAGAAAAAGGACTTGTTTAGAAAATGGTTTTTTGTCTTAATGAATTAAGAAAAAGAAATAAATTAATTAATAAAAGAAAATATTTTTATGTCTTTTTTATATTAAAAAAGGATTAATATTGAAAATGATAAAAAGGAAAATAAATGAAAGATAGAAACAGTGTGCTGTTGCAAGCAAAACAACGAGGATCAGAAGTTCTGAATCCAGGCGCGTGGTGACTCAGAAAGGAAGTGGAATCAAAAGTTATGGATTGATACAGTCTAAGGCCCTATAAGAAACGTCAGAGGAAAAGGAAACAGAGGTTTTGTGTGGTATTCAGGCAGTGAGCCAAAAGTCATAAGTTTTGTACTATGCTAAAATAGTGAGTGAACATCAGAGATTCAGTGTGTTGTCAGCGTGTGAAAAATCAGAAATTCTGAGTGTTAAAACATCGAGTGGAAGCATCAGAGGTTCAGTTTGATTAACAGTAAGAAAGCCTAGAAGTTCTGTGTGTTTAACGTGTAGGGAGAACTCAGAAGTTATGTGTTGTGCTAAAACAGTGAGTGAGCATCAGAAGTTCTGTGTGTTAAAACAGTAAGAAAGCCTAGAAGTTGTGTTAAAATGGTGAATGAAAGACAAAAGCTATGTGTTACATTTAAACTCTTTCCTCATATTAATCAGCGCATCAGCAATTTATTCAGTCCTTAACAGCAAATCAGGAGGATAAAAGTACAGTAGTTTATAGAAGTTTTAATCCTAATTCTGAGCCTAGCCATAATTAAGAAGTTCTGATCCACAGTTTTTTATGCAATGATATGGACAACATCAACACTATGATATTTACATATTTAATGATGTTATAAATGAGAAGATGCAAAGTCAGAAAGACTTACCTTGAATTTGGAGTGTGTGCTTGGAACATGAACTGCTGCCTTCAAATATTCTGGAGTCAGCAAGAGCAACGGAAGAGAAAATGCCAAGTTCTTTGATTCAAAGGGAAGAACAAAGGTTTGGTTTTCTGTTTGGGAATTCTGGATTTTTACGAAGGTTTCAGAGTTTTTCTTTTCTCTCTTTTGACAATTTTCTCTCTCAAAAGACCAGCCTCTTGAACGTGTGATGGAGCCAAATATTTATAGGTGGTTTTGTTGTGGTTTTGGGGGGGAAAGCAAATGGGATTCAAACCTTTTTGGTATACTGTTCCATTGCTTTTTAATCACAGTTTTTGTATGCTAATTTGGTGCAAATATAGGGTTTTAGAAACTGCAGGCGTGGACTGGATCAGCAGCTGATTGCAAGACTGGGATATAGCAGGGAAGCAGGTTGCTTAAACGAGGTTTTGGGATTTGGTGATGTTTTGATCACAGAAGATCAGAAAAATAACCTCCATATGCTGAAGAGTCATGTTCTGATTGAAGAACTATGTTCTGAACCATGTTTGCAACTTCTGACTGCACTTGCGTGGAGGCTGGCTCAGAAGTTCTGAAGCATCATATTCTCTTAGCACATAGAAAAATTACTAAATGTTTAGAAATTTGATTTTTTTCAAAGTAATTATTGACTTATGATTTTTTTTTATGAACTAATTTCATGTCTTGAAGGAATATAATTGTTGAAACTTGATTTGACCTAAAAGTAAAAGTTTGACTTTTCAGTGTGCTTTTGAACATTTTGCCCTTGTGGAAGATTTTCTTGAAAAGTTGTAATTCAAGACTTGGAACTTGATAGAAGCAAACCTGAGAGTCTAGGATGATCCTTTGAGAAATGAGAGGTCAAATTTTGAGGTACAACAGCTGCCCCTGTTCAATCTTCTTAAGCCTGAAGATGTAGATTGGTTGGTCTGCCTTTCGTGATCTGAAGGTGGAAGATGATTGAACACTAGAGTGCCTAGAAATTTGCACTCGCATGAAGTAATGATGATTAGTGATATCGGAAATGGGATTATAGATTCCATTTGGAAGGCAACGGGGAATCATCGGATATGGGCTTAAATATGCCATCTGTAACACCCCAAATCTACCCCATAGTTATATTAAACTCAGAGTGCCAAAATTTTCGCAAACATGGGGCATTACATTCTCATTTCAAAAAACCAACAACATAAAAACCTATCATAATAGATACATAGAACATATTAATCCAAAGAACTTATAACAATTAATTAGTCTTCCAAAATGTTTCAACTTGATTCTATAAATACGCAGCGGATTCACAACTTTAAAACTTCAAAAGAAACATAACATCTTTTAAACAACTTAATTCAAAGATAACAACTTCTTAAAAAAAAGACTTATATTAAACTGAAAACATCATAAAATCAAATAAGCATTCATCCCCCCCGAGTGTTATGTATCAGAGCGACGACACCAACAAGCTACTAAGTCTCTACTCCTCGTTACCTGCACGTTACCAGTATAAAGGCAACAGCGAAACAAATAAATGGGTGTGAGACATCGAATAATATAAATAAGATTATGATAATTAATATATTAGCAACAACATTATGAATTTCACCGCTTCTCAACAACACACAACAATCAATAAACATTCACAATTATCATTAGCGATTAAAAATGTAATTCGAATGCGACACAACTGTGCATATGCATGTGGTACCAACAGGGCTTCAGCCCTCTTCACTAATTACCAATTAATAGAGGCACAAGGCATAAGCCTACTTCACAAATCCGCCAATACAGGCCTTCAAAATTGCAAATGTATGAATGTACAACACATACAACAATATCATTAAAACGCTTCATGAGGCATACGCCTATATCACTAATATTACCAATTAATAGAGGTAAATCTTCGTCATAACCATTCATGCAACTTCACAAAAATATTTGCAACATCATAACATCAACGTACATCACAAAGGAAAACACAAACATGATAGTCGTTTCCAAAACGCTCCCATAAATCTCTATGTATTAATCCTTCATTATTGAATTATTCTCCTAATATTCACTTCAAAATAACTAACTGGCAATATATATTTTCTTCTGCTATTTAATCAATCCTCTAAAATAGTTACTACTACTTTACTAATTATTTCTAACTCTAACTTATTACTACAGACTGTTAAAATCAAATTGAAACTACTAAATTAAGGTTACTGACATATAGACTTCTTCTATTAAAGTTGCTTCTACTATAGCATACTACTGATAAGAATAGTTTAATTCATTTGTATTTATAAATTCTATGCTAAAATATGTAGGCTACTGATAATATATAGTTAAGCTGTAGGAAAATAAGTGTCTGCCTAACAACCAGTGTCGAATGGCACACCCTTTCAACAACAACACACAGTGTCGAACGACACCCTTCATCCACCCAATGCCCAGTGCCGAACGGCACTCTTCTCTCTCTCAAGGCTGCCGACCGACAAACTCTACCCACACACCTTGCCGATCGTCACTCTCCATCCCCACCTTTCCGAACGGCATCCAACAACAACGCGATCGGCATGCCCTATTATGAATAATTTTCTGCAACTTCCTGTTACTTCTCCAATTTTCATTCGATTCACATACTAACCAACGTATAACTCAGGAACATAAAATTTCACCAGCAATCAACATTAATTAATTCATAGCATCCATTGCCATAACAAACAAAAACAATAATAAATTCACGCCCTAAATCTCCACATACTAACCACCATATTCTCGGTTATAAAATCTGAACCCCACCCTTACCTTTGGTTTTCAAGTCGGTCGAATTCTCCGGTTAAAACTGCAACTGGTTTGACGGCGACTTCTCTAAATTTTCTTGCCTCCCTCTTGGTGCCTCCAAACCCTTGTTTCTTCTACTGCTACATGATAATTGTTTTTCTTTTGGTTTTTGGCTGCTAGCCTATATATATCACAATCTAATATAATAACAATAGGTCTATTGGTAACTTTATGGGCCTATTAATTATATTCCTAATCTTGCTATTTCACACACCTCACTTGACCCAACTAATAAAATAACATTCTATTAAAATCAACATTATTTCCAATATTAATTTCTCTTGACTAAATTGTCTAATTATTCGATTATCAATTCTAACAATATATATTTAATCCAATGATGCTCCTTATAATTATTTCGATAATTCCTTCTTCGACTAAATTCCAACAATTGAATCCTCAGTAATTCATTTAAATAATTTAATGAATTTTCGGGTGTTACAACTCTCCCCCACTTAGAATATTTTCATCCTCGAAAATTCATCTGACACCACTTTCCTTAACTTCGCTTCCACCTCTAGCCTTCCGATATAATGAAAACTTACTATAATTAAAATCTAACGCACACGTGCAATTCTATTTCAACTCATCCAACAACAACAATAATAACTAACGAAGTTCTATCGACGAAAAACGTACCTCTGGTACCTCTGTCCTCGTTGCCCGTTGGAGTTTCCACCAATGCGGACACAAACAATGGTCAAAAAATAATTAACAATACTCGATTGTTAAAGACTCAACAACTTTGGCCGGACGGACCGACCTGCTCTGATACCACTAATGTAACACCCCAAATCTACCCCACAGTTATATTAAAATCAGAGTGCCAAAATTTCGGCAAACATGGGGCATTACATTCTCATTTCAAAAAACCAACAACATAAAAACCTATCATAATAGATACATAGCACATATTAATCCAAAGAACTTATAACAATTAATTAGTCTTCCAAAATGTTTCAACTTGATTCCATAAATACGCAGCGGATTCACAACTTTAAAACTTCAAAAGAAACATAGCATCTTTTAAACAACTTAATTCAAAGAAAACAACTTCTTAAAATAACGACTTGGATTAAACTGAAAACATCATAAAATCAAATAAGTGTTCATCCCCCCAAGTGCTACGTATCAGAGCGACGACACCAACAAGCTATTAAGTCTCTACTCCTCGTTACCTGCACGTTACCAGTATAAAGGCAACGGTGAAACAAATAAAGGGGTAAGACATCGAATAATATAAATAAGATTATGATAATTAATATATTAGACAAGAACATTATGAATTTCACCACTTCTCAACAACACACAATAATCAATAAACATTCACAATTATCATTAGCAATTAAAAATGTAATTCGAATGCGACACAATTATGCATATGCATGTGGTACCAACAGGGCTTCAGCCCTCTTCACTAATTTCCAATTAATAGAGGCACAAGGCATAAGCCTACTTCATAAATCCGCCAATACAGGCCTTCACAAATGCAAATGTATGAATGTACAACACATACAACAATATCATTAAAACACTTCATGAGGCATATGCCTATATCACTAATATTACCAATTAATAGAGGTAATTCTTCGTCATAACCATTCCTGCAACTTCACAAAAATATTCGCAACATCATAACTGTTAGAACATAGTTTGATTCTACAACCCTTGAGTAAAGTTTTGATGATAACAAAATACAAAGAATAAATTATTTCAAAGATAAATATAAAGAACAATTATGCTCCTTAAAATTATGCTTTGTATATGCAGAAGTTCTGATAGAATCAGCATCAGAATGAAATGAGCATCAGAAGATCAGCAACCTATGGTACACGCTGAAACCACCATACCACACTAAAAGTTTGATGACTAGAAACTGCGCCTAAACAGATACACTCTGACTCAAGACATCTTTACCAAGTCATCAACACTCTGAAGCGTTATCAGCAGATACAGCAAAGAAGACATTGAAGCGTTACTGGTTATTCAAGACAGAATTAAATGCTAACGGCTTTCTTCAGACAGAGATCTTCTACAAAAGGAAAGTGCATTATTATCATTAAACCTTCTTTATGGACAACGTATCCTTGCTTGCCTATATAAACAGGACTGCTTGTGAAAAGAAGCACGTACGTACGCACTCAATTTTGCTAAGCTATCCAAACCACGCATATTCAAAGCTTAAGCAAAGTCATTTTATTCCAAGCTTATTTAGTGTAATTATCACAGTTGTGATATACAGTTTTGTAAGAAAACAAAAACACACTTGTTCAATTCATTTGTAAAAGAAGTTCCTTGAGATTAACCGGATTGTGGTTATACTCAAGAAGACTTTAACAGTTGTTAAAGTAGCTGGTGTAATTCTTTGAGAATAGTGAATTAAGACCTCGTTGGAGAGAGGCGAAATCACCTTGAAGGGTGGACTGGAATAGTTTGAGATCAAACGAACCAGGATAAAAATACTGTGTTGACAAGCCATTTATTTTAAGTTTTACAATTCAACCCCCCCCCCCCCCCCCCCCTCTTGTGTTTTTCACATCTTCAATTGGCATCAGAGCGCCTGGTTCTGAGCTTTAACACTTAACCGTGTCAGTACAAGATCCAGCGTCAGAAAAACACAATGACAGGACCAAGTCAAAACATCAGCAATAACAACAATGAAGAAAGGGACAGATTTAGTGGCAAACCTCCAGTCTTTGATGGAGAAAACTTTGACTACTGGAAAGACAGAATTAAGAGTTTCTTTATGGCCCATGATGATGATATGTGGGACATGGTAACTGATGGATACACGCACCCATTGGATGGACGTGGTCAGAAGATTGACAGGAAAATGATGTTTGGTCAGCAAAAGCGTGAGTTTAGAAATCATCACAAGGCCAGAACAATTCTTCTCAGCGCCATCTCATATTCAGAATATGAGAAAATATCAAACAGAGAAACTGCTAAGAATATGTTTGATTCTCTGAGAATGATGCATGAAGGCAACATTCAAGTCAAAGAAACAAAAGCCCTTGCGCTCATTCAGAATTATGAGGCATTCAAGATGGAAGATAGTGAATCAATAGAAGCTATGTTTTCAAGATTTCAAATTCTTGTTGCTGGTCTAAAAGGTCTTGACAAAGGATATTCCACTGCTGATCATGTTAAGAAGATCATCAGGAGCTTGCCAAAACAGTGGAGACCAATGGTTACAGCGCTTAAACTAGCCAAGGATCTCAACAAAATCTCTTTGGAGGAACTTGTCAGCTCTCTCAGAAGTCACGAGATACAGCTAGAAGCAGATGAACCTCAAAAGCAAGGTAAGCCATTAGCTTTAAAATCTAACAGGAAATTTGACTCCAAAGTTTTGCAGGTTGTGGAAGAAACCTCTGATGGATCCTCATCAGAGGAAGATGAATTGTCTCTTCTCTCCAGAAGGGTGAACCAACTGTGGAAACAGAGGAAAAGGAAGTTCAAGAATCCCAGAAGATCAAAAAATCAGAATGAATCTTCCTCCAGATACAGAAGGCCGGAATCCTCCTCTGGATACAAAAAATCAGAAGGCTCTTCGGGATACAAAAAGCCAAACTACAAAGACATCATCTTCTATGAATGTAACGAGCAAGGGCACTACAAAAGTGATTGCCCAAAGCTTCAGAAGGAGAATCCCAAAAATAAGTTTGGCAAAGAAAAGAAGAAAAGTCTCATGGCTACATAGGATGATTCTGATACATTTGAAGCTGACTCAGAATCAGATGATGAAAGAGCAAACATAGCTCTCATGGCAAACATCTCTGAAGACAGTGAAGCTTCTGGTTCAGATTCAGAATCAGATTCAGAATCAGATACAGAAGAGGTATTCCCTGACTTCACTATAAATTTTACTAAGGCTGAATTAGCTTAAAGCCTCAATGAAATTCTGGAAAGGTATCAGCAAATCAGAGTCAAATTCAGAAACCTGAAAAGGAATCTTGCTTCTGACTCTGATAAGACTGAGAGTCTCAAATTGGAGAATTCTGAGTTAAAAGATAAAATTTCAAAATTAGAAAATCAATTGCAAAACTCTCAGAAGGAAACAATCCCTGAACCTCCCAGCAATGCTGATGATATCATCAAAGAGTATGATCACAGCTTTCAGAAGTTTCTAGCTAAAAACATAGACAGAAGCAAAATGGCTTCAATGATCTATGGGTTTAGCAGAAATGGCAGAAAAGGGATAGGATATCAAGGTAAGGTTCCTACACCAAAAAATGCCATGGATTTAGTTATAAAACGTACTCCACTTGATTCACACTTTATATATGGGCACACACATGACATAAAATATACAAGTAGTGATTACTCTATCAAACCAAAATTCAACCAGAGTTTTGGTAAAACTAACAAATCAGGACCCAAGAAAATGTGGGTACCTAAGGATAAAATAATACATGTGGCAGATATCTTTAGCAGCAAAGCAAAGACACCAGTCATGGTACCTGGACTCTGGCTGCTCATGACACATGAAGGGAAGAAAGCATATGTTCCAAAGCCTAGAACTTAAGCCTGGAGGCCACGTAGGCTTTGGAGGCAATCAAAGGGGAAAGATTATTGGCTTTGGAACAGTAGGTAATGGAAATCTTCCCTCTATTAGCAATGTTTTATTAGTTGATGGATTAATGCATAACCTGTTATCCATAAGTCAATTAAGTGATAACGGTTATGATATAATCTTCAATCAAAATTCATGCAAAGCTGTTAGTCAGAAAGATGGGATTATCCTATTTAATGGAAAGAGGAAAAACAACATTTATAAAATCAAACTTTCTGAACTAAAAAGTCATAATGTAAAATGTCTTCTATCTGTTAACAACGAGCAATGGATTTGGCACAGAAGATTGGGACATGTTAGTATGAGAAGAATATCTCTGATTAACAAACTCAATCTGGTCAGAGGACTTCCTAACTTGAAGTTCAATTAAGATGCTCTATGTGAAGCATGTCAGAAAGGCAAGTTTGCAAAACCTGCTTTCAAACCCAAAAACATTGTTTCCACCTCTAAGCCATTAGAACTTCTGCACATTGACTTATTTGGACCAGTAAAAACTGCCTCAGTCAGTGGCAAGAAGTATGGGCTAGTAATAGTAGATGACTATAGCAGATGGACATGGGTAAAGTTCTTAAGGCACAAGGAAGAGTCACACTCTGTGTTTGTTACCTTCTGCAACCAAGTTCAGAATGAAAAGGATCTTAGAATCGTCAAAGTCAGAAGTGATCATGGTGGAGAATTTGAAAATAAAGATTTTGAATTATTCTTTAATGAAAAAGGAATTCTGCATGACTTCTCTTATCCTAGAACTCCCCAGCAAAATGGAGTTGTAGAACGAAAGAACAGAACATTGCAATAAATGGCCAGAACCATGATCAACGAGACTAATGTTGCTAAGATCTTTTGGGCAGAAGCAATAAACACAGCATGTTACATTCAGAATAGAATCTCCATAAGACCTATTCTGGAAAAGACTCCATATGAATTGTGGAAGAACAGAAAACCCAACATTTCCTACCTTCACCCATTTGGATGTACATGTTTTATTTTGAATACAAAAAATTATAGTGCATAATGTTAGGATACTCTGAATGCTCAAGAGGGTACAGAGTATACAATACAGAAACACAGATTGTTGAAGAGTCAAACAATGTTCGGTTTGATGATAAGCTTGACTCTCAAAAGTCAAAGCAGAATGAATTCCTTGCATGTATGGAAGTTGAACTCACAGGTACTGCAGACAACTCAGAGGCTCTCAACAGAGACACTCCCTCAACATCATAAAGAGTCACTACAAGCAACCCAGCACCTTCTATTGATCAACTCCAGAAAAGACCATCCAGAAGCAGAATTGATCACCCAGAAGAAACAATCTTAAGAAGGAAGGAAGATCCAATCAGAACAAGATATACCTTTAGAAACTCTGAAGAATCCCTCATGGGACTTGTTTCTCTGATTGAACCAACAACAATTGATTAAGCACTTTTGGACAATGACTGGATTCTGGCAATGCAGGAGGAGCTAAATCAGTTCACAAGAAATGACGTATGGGATTTGGTTCCCAAACCAAAAGGATTCAACGTCATAGGCACAAAATGGGTGTTCAGAAACAAACTGAACGAATAAGGTGAATTCATCAGAAACAAAGCACGGCTGGTAGCACAAGGTTATAGTCAGCAAGAGGGGATAGACTATACAGAAAACTTTGCTCTAGTCACCAGGTTAGAATCTATCAGACTTTTAATTTCATTTGTTGTTAATAAAGGCATTATTCTGTATCAGATGGATATCAAGAGTGCATTCTTAAATGGCTATATAGAAGAAGAGCTCTATGTGCACCAACCCCCTGGTTTTGAAAGTTCCAAAAATCCAGAATATGTTTTCAAACTAAAGAAGTCACTCTATGGTCTGAAACAAGCTCCCAGAGCTTGGTATGAAAGACTAAGTAACTTCCTGTTAGAAAAGGAATTCACCAGAGGGAAAGTGGACACAACCCTGTTCAGTAAGACAGTTAAGAATGACATCTTAGTATGTCAGATTTATGTTGATGACATTATATTTGGATCCACTAAACCCTCTCTGGGAAAAGAGTTTGTTAAATGTATGCAGGCAGAATTTGAGATGAGCCTAATGGGGGAACTAAAGTTCTTTCTGGGCATTCAGATTAATCAAACTCCAGAAGGAACCTACATTCATCAGAGAAAATATGTCAGAGAACTTCTGAAGAAATTTGATCTCTCAGAATGTAAGCCCTCGAGGATTCCAATGCATCCCACGTGCATTCTAGAAAAAGAAGAGGTGAGTAACAAGGTAGAACAGAAGGTCTACAGAGGTATGATTGGTTCTCTTCTCTATCTGACGGCTTCAAGGCCTGACATTCTATTCAGTGTTTGCATTTGTGCTAGATTCCAATCAGATCCTAGAGAATCTCACTTAACAGCAGTTAAGCAAATTTTCAAGTATCTGAAAGGTACTACTAATCTGGGTTTGTTTTATAGAAAGTCAAGTGATTACAGCTTAGTAGGATACTGTGATGCTGATTTTGCTGGAGACAGAGTAGAACGCAAAAGCACTTCTGGAAGCTGCCAGTTTCTGGGAGAAAATCTGATCTCATGGTCCAGTAAAAGACAATCCACAATAGCTCTATCAACAGCAGAAGCTGAATACATAGCAGCAGCTGGATGTAGCACGCAAATGCTCTGGATGAAAAGTCAACTTGAGGACTTCAATATATTTGAGAGTAACATCCCTATCCTCTGTCACAACACTTCTGTTATTTGTCTCAGTAAAAATCCTATCTTGCATTCTAGGGCTAAGCATATAGAAATAAAACATCATTTTATTAGGGACTATATTCAGAAAGGGATTCTCAATTTAAAATTTATTGACACAGACCATCAATGGGCTGATGTCTTTACAAAACCTCTTTCTGAAAATAGGTTTAACTTCATTCTGAAACATCTCAGCATGAAGCTTTGCCCAGAATAAAACAGTTTATTTTCATATCTTAACCTTCAAAATTTTGGTTATCTTCTGTGAACTACTGATCAACCTGCCTTCAGATCTTTAGAAGTACAGATTGTATCAAAATCTATTCATGAAGATCTGAGCGCTTCATTTCAAGGATAGAAATGTGTTGTTCACTCAAGCAAACAGTTGTCATCCATTCATCATCTACTTTCTAAGGCTGAACACGCGTTCGCTTTTCTGAAAGGTCAAAAGCGCTGATCGGATGCATTGGGACACATGTCATGGGTAACCGTTCCAATATCTTTCTGAATCCCCCAAAATCAGCTGTCATTAATGCTCATAATCATTATAATTTATTTCTCTTGCCATTTACGTTTTCAAAATCTTTTTCAAAATCTATTTAAACATATTTCTCATTCTTTACGTTCTTTCACTTTCACTTTCTTCTCAAAACTTTCTGTGTGAACATGGCTTCCTCAAGCAACCCAACTTCTAGTACTCAGAGAACAGGTTCCTCAGAACAATATGAAGAACCTTTCAGAACTCTCCTCACGCCCATTAAAAATCTAGAAGTACTCTCAGAATTTATTGTGGACTTTAACAGTCTTCAAGAGAACGGGTTCAATCTCTCTGAAGAGGTAAAGGCTCAAGGATGGAACAGGTATTTTGACCGTCTGGTATGTCCAACGTTCCCAATCCTTGTGAAGGAATTTTGGATTCATGCTTCATCTTCTAACCATCAAGTTACTTCGTATATAATGGGGAAGAAGATAGTCATAACTGAAGACCTTATTACAAGATTGATAGGTTACAGTGGTGGTGGTGGTGTAAGATGCATAGACATGGATGAAAGATGTGCTGATGTCGCCCTAATTGCTAGAGAAATCTTCACTCTGGGTCTTCCCTCCAGCAAGATAAGGGATCTGAAAGACTATCACAGAATATGGGCTAAGATTATTCTGGGATGCATAAACCACAGGAAGCCAACCAGCTCTCCTGACTACATCAACATTGATCAGCAGTTTCTGATCTACTTCATCTCACGGAAGATTAAGGTGAATCTGGCTCATTTGTTGTTCAACCATCTAAGGACTAGTGTTAAGGAAACCAGAGAAGAGGAGCGCACAAAAAGGGACTGGATACCCCTAGGAAGGCTCATATCAGATATTCTAACAGAGAATAAGCTGATAGATCATCTAACAGAAGCACGGAAATCAGCACTTTAGAAGCAACTGTTGGCAAACAGTTGAATGCAAAGAATCTAAAGAAGATGAAGATCATTGAGAACATCAAGAAGGAACCCAGTGTCACTTCTTTTTCAACCATCTCCAGCAGAAGAATCCCTCTAGATAACTTTCCCATGTTCTCAGAAATTGATTCCAAACCTGAGATAATAGTCAGATATTTGGATGCATGCAAGTTAGATGGTACAGCACCAGATTTAAACATTTAGGATCTGCAGCAGAAGGCTCCAGAAGTTGTGTTGAAGAAAAACAAGAAAAGGAAGGCTGCAGCAGAAGGATCATCCCAGCGGACTCCCAAAGCAGCTAAAAAGAGAGGTAATCATTCTTCTGTAACTGTTTTAGATTCAGTATCTGTATCAACATCTGTACCAATCCCCACTCAATCAGAAAATCCTACTCCATAAGCACTTGATGATTTTGACATTGAATTTGACCCCTCGGAAACTTTAACTCTTAGAGGATCTCACTCCCTACCTATAAATCCAAATATTGAAGTAACTCCACAAGAACTTGCAAAAGTTCTATCAGATATTGAAACCTTTGACCAGCATATATCTGCTCCCATACCAGTAAATCCAAACTCTGAAACCATTTCAGAAGCACCTCAACCAGAAATTTCACTCTCTCCTCTACCAGAAACTCATCCACCTTCTCCATAACCTGAACCATTACAACCAGAAGTGCAAACTTCTGAGGTCCAACCCCCTGAATCCTGCGAAACAGAACTTCATCACCATCAATCCAACCAAACTATTGATTCTGATCCCATTCTCATTCCTGGAATCACTGAACCTCTGACCATCAGTATACCCCTGACCATTCTGGATATTCCCCAAATTCCCTCTTCACTATAATCAACTCCACCAAACTCCCCAACTACTCCAATAATCATTCCAGACTCTCCCACTTCCTCAACAAAGATCAATCCAAATGACAACGCCAAAACTGTCATTGATTTAACTGTTTTTAAACGCCTGGCTGCCATAACCAACAAAACAGCCATTCCAAAACCAAAACCATCTGAACCCACACCAGATGTTGGTACCAGTTTATTGATATTTGAAACAGAAATGAAGAAGTGGATAACTTCACTGAAGCAAGCTAGTCTTGAGCTGATTGATCCTGCTGCATCAGATTATCTTTGGACAAGTTTCAGAAAATGGGTATGTTCTGAAACTCATAAAATGCAAGAACAGAGCTACGGACAAGTTCAACAGAACTTCAGTAACCTGCTAAAAGTTTTTGAAGATCAAGTTCTGAGCCAGCTGCTCAAGAAAGAAGTTCTCCCTCTGGACAATGCTCCCTGGTCTGAATATCGTCCAGCAGATAAAGTTCAACCAGAGTCAGAAGATCTCAATCTGACTGATACTCCAGAGCAGATGATTCCTGCTGAAGAACTGGGTCAAAAAGAGGACATTTCAGAATGCTCTGAGAAGCATCCAGTTGCTGAAGATCCTCAAGCTTCCTCCTATGAAAGGCAGACTTTAGAAGACCTGAAGAGATCTGATATTTTGATGCAGGAAAGAATGGATAAACAGGATGACAAAATTTCGGAAATCAAGAGCATGTTAACCAAGCAAGAGGAAATCAACATCCAGATCAAGGGCTTGTTGTAAGATTTGTTCACGCGTCTTCCTCCTCCCTCCTAGATTTTCCTCTGTTTTCAAATTTTGTTTATCTGTAATATTCTCTACATAGCTCTGAACTTATCGTTGATTCTGATTATAATATAAACTAATTTTGGCTCTGATTATTTGTTCTTTTTGATAACTAGCAAAAAGGGGGAGAAAGAAAAAGATATTTTCAATAACGGATTACTGAGACATAAGTCTCAAACATTCTAATCTACCTAAATTATCTCTTCTAAAAAGCTTGAACAGGTACAAAACTCTGCTGAAAAGATACAGTAAGATTCTGATGCTCAAAGACTCATGGAATTAAAAGGAAGTAATCAACTCAGGGGGAGTTTTTCTACTTAACTCTATACTTTTTATTCTTTATTCTTTATTGAAAAATCTGGTTTTTGTCATCATCAAAAAGGGGGAGATTGTTAGAACATAGTTTGATTCTACAACCCTTGAGTAAAGTTTTGATGATAACAAAATACAAAGAATAAATTATTTCAAAGATAAATATAAAGAACAATTATGCTCCTTAAAATTATGCTTTGTATATGCAGAAGTTCTGATAGAATCAACATCAGAATGAAATCAGCATTAGAAGATCAGCAACCTATGGTACACGCTGAAACCACCAGACCACACTGAAAGTTTGATGACCAGAATCTGCGCCTAAACAAATACACTCTGACTCAAGACATCTTTACCAAGTCATCAACACTCTGAAGCGTTATTAGTAGATACAGCAAAGAAGACTCTGAAGCGTTACTGGTTATTCAAGACAGAATTAAATGCTAACGGCTTTCTTCAGACAAAGATCTTCTACAAAAGGAAAGTGCATTATTATCATTAAACCTGCTTTATGGACAATGTATCCTTGCTTGCCTATATAAACAGGACTGCTTGTGAAAAGAAGCACGTACGTACGCACTCAATTTTGCTAAGCTATCCAAACCACGCATATTCCAAGCTTAAGCAAAGTAATTTTATTCCAAGCTTATTTAGTGTAATTATCACAGTTGTGATGTACAGTTTTGTAAGAAAACAAAAACACACTTGTTCAATTCATTTGTAAAAGAAGTTCCTTGAGATTAACCGGATTGTGGTTGTACTCAAGAAGACTTTAACAGTTGTTAAAGTAGCTGGTGTAATTCTTTGAGAATAGTGAATTAAGACCTCGTTGGAGAGAGGCGAAATCACCTTGACGGGTGGACTGGAGTAGTTTGAGATCAAACAAACCAGGATAAAAATATTGTGTTTACAAGCCATTTATTTTAAGTTTTACAATTCACCCCCCCCCCCTTCTTGTGTTTTCACATCTTCAATAACATCAACGTACATCACAAAGGAAAACACAAACATGATAGTCATTTCCAAAATGCTCCCATAAATCTCTATGTATTAATCCTTCATTATTGAATTATTCTCCTAATATTCACTTCTAAATAACTATCTGGCAATATATATTTTCTTCTGCTATTTAATCAATCCTCTAAAATAGTTACTACTACTTTACTAATTATTTCTAACTCTGTCTTATTACTACAGACTGTTAAAATCATATTGAAACTACTAAATTAAGGTTACTAACATATAGACTTCTTCTATTAAAGTTGTTTCTACTATAGAATACTACTGATAAGAATAGTTTAATTCATTTGTATTTATAAATTCTATGCTAAAATATGTAGGCTACTGATAATATATAGTTAAGTTGTAGGAAAATAAGTGTGTGCCTAACAACCAGTGCCGAATGGCACACCCTTTCAACAACAACACACAGTGCCGAATGGAACCCTTCATCCACCCAATGCCCAGTGCCGAAAGGCACTCTTCTCTCTCTCAAGGCTGCCAACCAGCAACCTCTACCCACACACCTTGCCGATCGTCACTCTCTATCCCCACCTTTCCGAACAGCATCCAACAACAACGCAATCGGCATGCCCTATTATGAATAATTTTCTGCAACTTCCTGTTACTTCTCCAATTTTCATTCGATTCACATACTAACCAACGTATAACTCAGGTACATAAAATCCGAACCCCACCCTTACCTTTGGTTTTCCGGTCGGTCGAATTCTCCGGTTGAAACTGCAACTGGTTTGACGGCAACTTCTCTAAATTTTCTTGCCTCCCTCTTGGTGCCTCCAAACCCTTGTTTCTTCTACTGCTACGTGATAATTGTTTTTCTTTTGGGTTTTGGCTGCTAGCTTATATATCATAACCTAATATAATAACAATAGGTCTACTAGTAACTTTAATGGGCCTATTAATTCTATTCTTAATCTTGCTATTTCACACACCCCACTTGACCCAACTAATAAAATAATATTCTATTAAAATCAACATTATTTCCAATATTAATTTCTCTTGACTAAATTGACTAATTATTTGATTATCAATTCTAACAATATATATTTAATCCAATAATGCTCCTTATAATTATTCCGATAATTCCTTCTTTGACTAAACTCCAACAATTAAATCCTCAGTAATTCATTTAAATAATTTAATGAATTTTCGGGTGTTACAACTCTCCCCCACTTAGAATATTTCTGTCCTTGAAAATTCATCTGACACCACTTTCCTTAACTTCGCTTCCACCTCTAGCCTTCTGATATAATCACAACTTACTATTATTAAAATCAAACGCACACGTGCAATTCTATTTCACCTCATCCAACAACAATAATAATAACTAACGAAGTTCTATCAACAAAACACGTACCTCTGGTACCTCTGTCCTCGTTGCCCGTTGGAGTTTCCACCAACGCGAACACAAACAATGGTCAAAAAATAATTAACAATACTCGATTGTTAAAGACTCAACAACTTTGGCCGGACGAACTGACCTGCTCTGAGACCACTAATGTAACACCCCAAATCGACCCCACAGTTATATTAAAATCAGAGTGCCAAAATTTCCGCAAACATGGGGCATTACATTCTCATTTCAAAAAACCAACAACATAAAAACCTATCATAATAGATACATAGCACATATTAATCCAAAGAACTTATAACAATTAATTAGTCTTCCAAAATGTTTCAACTTGATTCCATAAATACGCAGCGGATTCACAACTTTAAAACTTCAAAAGAAACATAGCATCTTTTAAACAACTTAATTCAAAGAAAACAACTTCTTAAAATAACGACTTGGATTAAACTGAAAACATCATAAAATCAAATAAGCGTTCATCCCCCCAAGTGCTACGTATCAGAGCGACGACACCAACAAGCTACTAAGTTTCTACTCCTCCTTACCTACAAGTTACCAGTATAAAGGTAACAGCGAAACAAATAAAGGGGTGAGACATCGAATAATATAAATAAGATTATGATAATTAATATATTAGACAAGAATATTATGAATTTCACCGCTTCTCAACAACACACAATAATCAATAAACATTCACAATTATCATTAGCGATTAAAAATGTAATTCGAATGCGACACAATTGTGCATATGCATGTGGTACCAACAGGGCTTCAGCCCTCTTCACTAATTTCCAATTAATAGAGGCACAAGGCATAAGCCTACTTCAAAAATCGGCTAATACAGGTCTTCGCAAATGCAAATGTATGAATGTACAACACATACAACAATATCATTAAAACGCTTCATGAGGCATACGCCTATATCACTAATATTACCAATTAATAGAGGTAAATCTTCGTCATAACCATTCCTGCAACTTCACAAAAATATTCGCAACATCATAATATCAACGTACATCACAAAGGAAAACACAAACATGATAGTCGTTTCCAAAACACTCCCATAAATATCTATATATTAATCCTTCATTATTGATTTATTCTCCTAATATTCACTTCTAAATAACTAACTGGCAATATATATTTTCTTCTGCTATTTAATCAATCCTCTAAAATAGTTACTACTACTTTACTAATTATTTCTAACTTTGTCTTATTACTACAAACTGTTAAAATCATATTGAAACTACTAAATTAAGGTTACTGACATATAGACTTCTTCTATTAAAGTTGCTTCTACTATAGCATACTATTGATAAGAATAGTTTAATTCATTTGTATTTATAAATTCTATGCTAAAATATGTAGGCTACTGATAATATATAGTTAAGTTGTAGGAAAATAAGTGTGTGCCTAACAACCAGTGCCGAATGGCACACCCTTTCAACAACAATACACAGTGCCGAACGGCACCCTTCATCCACCCAATGCCCAGTGCCGAACGGCACTCTTCTCTCTCTCAAGGTTGCCGACCAGCAACCTCTACCCACACACCTTTCCGATCGTCACTCTCTATCCCCACCTTTCCGAACAGCATCCAACAACAACGCAATCGGCATGCCCTATTATAAATAATTTTCTGCAACTTCCTGTTACTTCTCCAATTTTAATTCGATTCACATACTAACCAATGTATAACTTAGGAACATAAAATTTCACCAATAATCAACACTAATTAATTCATAGCATCCATTGTTATAACAAACACAAACAATAATAAATTCACACCCTAAATCCCCACATACTAACCATCATATTCCCGGTTATAAAATCCGAACCCCACCCTTACCTTTGGTTTTCCGGTCGGTCGAATTCTCTGGTTGAAACTGCAACTGGTTTGACGGCGACTTCTCTTAATTCTCTTGCCTCCCTCTTGGTGCCTCCAAACCCTTGTTTCTTTTACTGCTACGTGATAATTGTTTTTCTTTTGGTTTTTGGCTGCTAGCTTATATATATCATAATGTAATATAATAACAATAGGTCTACTAGTAACTTTAATGGGCCTATTAATTCTATTCCTAACCTTGTTATTTCACACACCCCACTTGACCCAACTAATAAAATAACATTCTATTAAAATCAACATTATTTCCAATATTAATTTATCTTGACTAAATTGACTAATTATTTGATTATCAATTCTAACAATATATATTTAATCCAATAATGCTCCTTATAATCATTCCGATCATTCCTTCTTCGACTAAATTCCAACAATTAAACCCTCAGTAATTCATTTAAATAATTTAATGAATTTTCGGGTGTTACAACTCTCCCCCACTTAGAATATTTTCATCCTCGAAAATTCATCTGACACCACTTTCCTTAACTTCGCTTCCACCTCTAGCCTTCCGATATAATCACAACTTACTATAATTAAAATCTAACGCACACGTGCAATTCTATTTCAACTCATCCAACAACAATAATAATAACTAATGAAGTTCTATCGACAAAACACGTACCTCTGGTACCTCTGTCCTCGTTGCCCGTTGGAGTTTCCACCAACGCGAACACAAACAATGGTCAAAAAATAATTAACAATACTCGATTGTTAAAGACTCAATAACTTTGGCCGGACGAACTGACCTGCTCTGATACCACTAATGTAACACCCCAAATCGACCCCACAGTTATATTAAAATCAGAGTGCCAAAATTTCCGCAAACATGGGGCATTATATTCTCATTTCAAAAAACCAACAACATAAAAACCTATCATAATAGATACATAGCACATATTAATCCAAAGAACTTATAAAAAATAATTAGTCTTCCAAAATGTTTCAACTTGATTCCATAAATACGCAGCGGATTCATTACTTTAAAACTTCAAAAGAAACATAGCATCTTTTAAACAACTTAATTCAAAGAAAACAACTTCTTAAAATAACGACTTGGATTAAACTGAAAACATCATAAAATCAAATAAGTGTGCATCCCCCCAAGTGCTATGTATCAGAGCAACGACACCAACAAGCTACTATGTCTCTACTCCTCGTTACCTGCACGTTACCAGTATAAAGGCAACGGCGAAATAAATAAAGGGGTGAGACATCGAATAATATAAATAAGATTATGATAATTAATATATTATACAAGAACATTATGAATTTCACCGCTTCTCAACAACACACAACAATCAATAAACATTCAATATTATCATTAGCGATTAAAAATGTAATTTGAATGCGACACAATTGTGCATATGCATGTGGTACCAACAGGGCTTCAGCCCTCTTCACTAATTGCCAATTAATAGAGGCACAAGGCATAAGCCTACTTCACAAATCCGTCAATACAGGCCTTCACAAATGCAAATGTATGAATGTACAACACATACAACAATATCATTAAAACGCTTCATGAGGCATACGCCTATATCACTAATATTACCAATTAATAGAGGTAAATCTTCGTCATAACCATTCCTGCAACTTCACAAAAATATTCTAACATCATAACATCAACGTACATCACAAAGGAAAACACAAACATCATAGCGTTTCCAAAAGGCTCCCAGAAATCTCTATGTATTAATCCTTCATTATTGAATTATTCTCCTAATATTCACTTCTAAATAACTAACTGGAAATATATCTTTTCTTCTGCTATTTAATCAATCCTATAAAATAGTTACTACAACTTTACTAATTATTTCTAACTCGGTCTTATTACTACAGACTGTTAAAATTATATTGAAACTACTAAATTAAGGTTACTGACATATAGACTTCTTCTATTAAAGTTGCTTCTACTATAGCATACTACTGATAAGAATAGATTAATACATTTGTATTTATAAATTCTATTCTGAAATATGTAGGTGTTGTACCCCAAAATTTTCCCTCTCATTTTATCAAGATTTCCCCTCACAAGACTCTTTGAACTCAAGACCAGATTAGGGTTTGCTCAGCTCAAGACATCTCCTTGCACTGATGACCTGAAATTAGGGTTTGAGTTTGCACAAATATTTTTGGACTTTCAATGCTCAATGTGACTTTCATGCTTCATGTTGTACCTCTAAGATTGCTCATACCAAGTTTCAAGCCTTGAATCAAATTTTTGCCCAGTCAATTGGACAGTTGACCTAAAAATCAATTGTATTGGAGAAAAAGTCAATTCTGTCCAATTTACAGTAAAACCTCATAATTTTTGATCCACATCAACATTATAGACTCATATGAACCATTTGATCAAGTTTGGACCACAACTCCTCAAGAAATTTGATCAGATCATCAAAAGGGCAAAATGGTCAAAATTAGGGTTTTGACTGTAGAAGGGCAATTTCTGATGTTTAACCTAGCCAATGGAAAATTGGGTTCAATCATGGTTTCAAGGACTCAATGGCATCATCTTGACCTAATTACAAGGTTCAAAAGATCTCAAATGCATTGGATTGACAGATGAATTTTCCAGTCAACTGATCAAAAATCAACTGTACACTGAAAAGTCAAACTTTGACTTTTTGGCCAAAATCAAGTGCCAAAGGTCATTTTTCATCAAGATGTGTTAAAACATGAAACTTGTTCACCAAGAAACCTAATTTTGGAAATTAGGGTTTAAGATTGAAAATTTTAAAATTTTCTAAGTTATGAAAATTTCTTATTTTTTCCCAACTTTTTCACCAAGATGCAATTGGATTCAAAGAAAACTTCCAACATGAAAGTTGTAGTCCTCCACAAAATATACAACTTTTATGCACAAAGTTTTCCCAAAAGATGCTTGGATCTCAAGTTATGATTTTGTGAATAGGGGTCCAAAAACTTTCTAACTTAGTGAAATTTTACCCTAGTTTAGGCAGGATTTTGACCTATCTTCATGGCAACTTTTCACATAGTTCCAAGTGGAATCTAAAAATTCATTTAAAATATGTATTGTATAGCATGTTACAAGCTTTCCAAAATGTCTAAGAACTCTCCAAAATCATTTGTGGTTAGAGAGAATCGAAAGTTTGAAAATGGCAAATCATCACTTTTGGCCAAGGCATTTTGCACATTGCTACAACTTGCAAATTTGTCCAAACCTTGCTTGTACTTGGTTTACAGGTTCTAATCCTTTCTACACTCATAAATTAAATGCAAACACATTGGATTAAGGCTTTATTCTGAGCTTTAAAGCATTGTACAAAGAACTATTCCAAAAATGGCAAAAAGATAACAATGCTACTTTGATAAAGGTCACTTTTAGCAACTTTGTTTATCTTGAGCCAAGGACCCAATCTTTTGCAGAAAACAAAGTCCATGAATATCAGGCAATTGGTACCAACTATGTGCAGGCTTTGAGCTAGCCTGTAAAGGCCTTGGCATTGTCAACTCACCTTTTGCTTCGAAAACAAGCAAGTGTGCAAAAACTCCAAAACTTTGGTATCTGTTAAAACCAAGCTTTGTACATATTTCAAACAACTTGAGCATATCACACCAAGCCTATAACATGATTCCATAAGCTCTCAAACACCCAAATATACAAAAACTCCATTTTCTGCCCAAAACAGGGCAAGCCCTGCAGAACTCAAGCCAAAACCAATTCCACTTGTGCGTTTCATTCCAAACCACTTCAGACACATTGCATACATCCCATCCAAGCTACCCAAGTCCCTGTCCAGCCACTGTAAATCCATTTTCACACTTCACCATTTTTACTTTGAAGCTTTGCAGGTTGAGTTCTACAAGCACATTCAGGCAAGTTCAAAGCAAGCCAAGCATTGGGGAAGGTTGAGTGAACTTCAGGCAAGCTAACACGACCTTCAGGCCTCATCCAAAACTCCTACATTGTCGTATCCAAACTTGACTGAAACAGGTATTTCTTAAACTTCTATCTCCTTATTTAGGAATCATTAGGCTTAGGTTTGTGAAGCAAAAATCTAGCCCTTAATGTCCTTGAACTGTACATATGCATAGAATTCATTTATGTTAACTGAGCTATGAGAATTTGGGTGTTGAAGTTACTGAAAAAACTAGGTCATAAATTAGGGGCTCTGAAATTCTCCTTGGTTTCTTAGAGTTAGATCAAGTTTTTTATATCATTGAAATTGTGATTGAAAATGCTATAACTTTTATGTTGTGAGTTTTTGATTTCATGCAAGAACAAGAGAGAACATGATTTGAACCATGGCGCGCTCATTTTTGTTCAGAGGTCAGGGATGAAGCTGGAACGTGGGTTGGGCTTGTTTGCTTCTGCTTTTGACACCCCCTAGCTTACTTTTTACACCCCCTTGGCCCATTTATTATATTTTATATATTTTTTCATTTCTTTTACATTTATGACTTTTATTTATTTTTTCTAAATATTAAAAATCACAAAAAATATTTTCTTAAATTTTCACATTTTATTTTATTATTTTTATTATTTTTTTGGCATAAGAATAGTTTATTAAATAATATATACTTTTATTTTCTTAAATAAAATTATAAATAATACAAAAATATTATATTTTTTCATTTTTATTATTTATACACTTAAAAATAATATTGTCATACATTTTAATTTTTTTTAACACTTTTGTATATATTTTTATTTATTTTTCTTGTACATAAATGATAATTAAAATATATATTTTCTTTTAAACAAAAAAACTAGGGTTTCCACCCTTTCCAAAAAATAATCATTAATATTTTTCTTATTCTTGAGATATAAATAATTTATTTTACATACATAAAATAAATACAAAAAAAAAACATCCTTTGCATATTTATGTTTATTTGTACATTTAAATATTTGTCTATTTATTTATTTATGCAATATTTCAATTTGGTTGTAATAATAGTTTTAGGGTTTATTTTTGAGCAATATCCCCTTATTCAAACTTGTACCCCCTCCCCATAATAATATTGTAATAGTCTTAGATTTACTTTTACGCATTTATTGCTGGTATATGCATGATTAGTAAATTAGGGTTTTGTATGCAAAGACCAAAATCAAAATAAATAGCATGACTAAACACAAGACAAAAATGCATGAAAAATGACAACACAATACACACAAACACCCCTAGGGTTTCATCCACTTGTTGCCTTAAAAATGGTCATGATATGCATGCTAGGTATCTTGGCAAAATCAATCAAAAACAAAAAGATCATAGTCCCTCGATGACGCTATCTTGGTTGCCTAAACAAAAATGATCTAGTCCCTCAAAAAACATGCTACGATACTTAGCAACATTGTTATCATGGTCATACGATGACCCACGCCCATCCCGTTTAACATCTAAATACAAGGTTGTTTACCAAATACAATGGTAAAACAACAATGTTAAAGGGTTAAAAATTTGTAGGAAAGATCTTTGAGTAGGGTAGACAACTCCTAGTTACTTGATCAATTTGCAAACATCCTTGCTAATTTCAAAAACACACACACAATTTCAAAATATTTCCCAAAACAAACTTTAAAACATTGAAACATTTTTCAAAAGACAAACACCTTTGTATACATTCAAACAAGAATCATTACAAAGGTTGCCTAAACGTAGGCCTCTTTTCAAAATATTTTCAAAACCACACACAAAGCACCATTTCAAACAATTGAAAAGCAAAAGCAAGTGATCTAAACAAGTAACTAAGAGCCCATGGAAAACCATGGATGAAAAGGGTGCTAGCACCTTCCCTTTTTATAATCTACCCCCCGAACCCAAGAAAACATCTCAAACGTCTTTCCTATGCTTTTTGACCTTTCCTTTGGATAAAATAAAAAGTCGGTGGCGACTCTTGCTAAAACGAAACATTTGCGAACACAAACGCAAAACCTCAAGTCAGTTCTCCCACCGTATCACAGAACTGGCGACTCTGCTGGGGAGAAATTCTAAAAGTGGGGTTACCTTAGGGTTTAGATCACCTTTACATGCTTACCTTGTTTTCTTTGATTGCTTTACATTTAGTTCTTTTGTTTGGGTTTGAAATCCTCTACCCAGATTTGGGAAACATTCATAGGTAAATAGCAATACGTTGTGGAAATTGTGAGGGGTATACCAACATGGTTGAAGCAATAGCTATATTAGTGCGACATATTTGTGGGTACCAGTAGCCTTTGAGTCAATCAAAGAGAATACGGGGCCGCTGAGTGATGTCATGAAGCACTAATGGACTATTAGAACCTTTACTTGACCAACTTGGCCTTTTTAGGGGTAGTGAGATGACCGGCTTTGGCGCAGTCCAAAGTTGGTAGATACTCGATACTATACTCATTGAGGGTTGTTTTCTTGGAATATTTCGGTCGCCAGTAAAGTGGCTAAACTGAAACAATGAACACAAAAAATAATCCAATGATAATGAGCTCCTTAGAACCCGGTCACTATTTATAGGACAGGTTGAGCCAACTAAACTTCAAGAGGGTACTTACCTATGAAACCCCATGCAAGCCTGAAACTAGGAACTTGTGTGATTTGTTTGTACATATACTTGTGCATACATCATGAGCATCATGAAACATCATGTGCATCCACTAACCATTTCAAGGATTTGGATCTTCATCTTTGTTCCTGTTTTGTAGGTTATGGAATCACTCCGCAGGAAAACAATCCAAGTCAACCTTGTGAGAATTCCTCCTCAACCCAAGGAGATTGCTTCCAAGATTCCAGAGTATTATCCATTCACTGAAAGACATGGTAGACTTCTCAACTTGGTCAACTCCAACATAGAGGAAGACATGGTGAAATTTATCTTCCATTTCTTTGATCCCCTACACCACTGCTTCACATTTCCTGATTACCAGCTAGTGCCTACTTTGGAGGAATTTTCTCAACTCTTGAGGATTCCTATTCTCAATCAACTACCCTACAACGGTACAGAAAGAGATCCAAAGCCTGAAGATGTTACTCAAGCCCTACACTTGCAACCATCTGATGTCATAGGTCATTGGGAAACCAGAAGTGGTGTCAAGGGTTTCTTGGCAAAGTTCTTGTTTGAGAAGGCCTAAGACTGTTGGAATTCTCTAGACTTACAAGCTTTTGAGGAGATCGTGGCTCTTCTCATCTATGGGTTGGTCTTGTTCCCAAACCCTGACCAGCTTATAGATGTCAATGCTGTCAAAATCTTCATGGCTCGCAACCCAGTGCCTACATTGCTTGGAGATATCCCCCACTCATTTCACACACGAACAATGAGAAAAAGAGGTGCGCTCATGTGCTGTACTCCTCTACTGGCAAGATGGTTTATTTCTCATCTTCCCCAATCAGTTTTGAAGAATGAGCAAGGTTTGAGGTGGTCACAACGGCTGATGACTCTTACCCATTCAGACATTCATTGGTGTTCTCGATTAAAAGAGAATGTTATCGTCATTGACCATTGTGGGGAATTCCCCAATGTCCCTCTACTTGGCATTAGGGGAGGCATTACCTACAACCCTTGTTTGGCTCTGAGACAGTTTGGGTATGCCCGAAGGGATGGTCCACATGACATGCTGATTCCAAACTTGGTTTTTGACTTCGACAACAACGATCAAGGACTTCGACAAAGGTTCATCCGAGCTTGGAGGATGCCCAACAATGTGGACAGTAAGACCTTGGGGCACAAGAATTACATCCCCCTTGAGCCTTACCTCAAGTGGGTACGAACCCACGCCCAAAGTCTTATGATGCCTTACCCATACATTCTCCATGTGATCAAAGAGCCTGTTATGGAAGGAGAGGTTCCATACACCCTCCTACATCCTGACATGCCAACATCACTAGAATATTTGCAAAGGAGTTGGATACAGCTCAAGGTAGAACGCGATACTTTTGAAGCCCAATTATAAGCCAGTGAGAAGAAGGTTTTGGAAGTTATTCGTCAACTTCATGAAGAGCAGACTCTCAACACCTAGATCGCACCAAAGAGGATGCGCAACGTCTTTTTACATTAGAATTTTGTATTACTTTTCCCATGGGGCATTGATGTACTAACAAATTCTATCTTATTAATATGACGTGTGTTCCTTTTTATTTACAACAAATTTGAATTTCCGAATCCTTGAATGCATTACATGAATACATATCATTCATCATATGCATAAACAGGTCTTCACACCAGGTTTCCTTATCTCTTTGTTGTTTATTTCAGTGAGATGGATATAGAGCAGACGGTCAAAGACTTGCAAGCGCAGAATTCACAGTTCCAACAGCTACTCATGACCTTGGCTAAGGGTCAGGAGGAGCTCAAAACTCTACTGGAAAAGGAAAAAGAGAAAAAGAAAAAGAAGAGGGTTGGTGTGGCTACCATGGGTAGAAGATTTGAAGGTCAAGCTAGAAGGGTCCTGGATTTCCCCTCAACATCTGATGAAGGGGTAGGAAAAGGAAAGGGAGTTGCAGTGCCATCTGAGTCTGAGGAAGAAGAGGAGGAAGAGGATGAAGACTATTCTGAACAGCAGTATCCTCATGCATACGACAAATACAAAAATCTGGAAGAACGTTTGGCAGCTATGGAGGTGCAGAGGGTGCCTGGGCTGGATTTCGAAGAGTTAGGGTTGGTTTCTGGAATTGTAATCCCTCCCAAATTCAAGGTGCCACTGTTTGTTAAGTACGATGGGTTGTCTTGCCCAAAGATGCACCTGCAGTCTTATGTCAGGAAAATCCAACCACATTCTTCTGACAAGGATCTGTGGGTCCATTTCTTCCAAGACAGTCTTTCGGGGACGTAGTTGGATTGGTTTTACCAACTAGAGATGTCTGATATGCATAATTAGGAGGATTTGGTTGTCGCCTTTTACAAACAGTATCAATATAATACGGACTTAGCACCAACCCGTACTCAGCTACAGAGTATGGGCATGGTCTCAAATAAAGGTTTTAAAGAGTATGCCCAAAAATGGAGAGACTTGGCGGGACGAGTACAACCACCTCTATCTGAGAGGGAGCTGGTAGATATGTTCTTGGGTAAACTTTCAGGTCCCTTTTTCAATCACCTGATTGGAAGTTCGTCTGCGGGGTTCACCGGGTTGATTCTAACTGGTGAAAGAGTTGAAGCCGGAATCAAGAGCGGGAAAATTCAAAAAGATGCATCTGCTTCCGCTGCCATCAAAAATCCTTTTCCAGCAAAGAAAGAACTATCAGCTATTTACTCCCAAAGAGGTCAAGGAAGAGTTAAGCGCCAGCCAGCGGTGGGGGCCGTAATGATTCAGAAGTCTGCAGCTGATCAGCCCAGAAACAATCAACCCAGAACCAACCAGTAAAGGGTGGAAAGGCCTGCACGGAAATTCACCCGGATAAACATAACTCCTGCTCAAGTTTTACCCCATCTCCTGAAGTTAAACCTTACCAGTTTGAGAGAGGCCCCGAAAAATCTGAATACAACTTCTCCTTACTACCATTCGAACGCCAAGTGTGCTTATCATTCAGACAGTCTGGGGCACGACACCAATAATTGTTGGGCCCTCAAGAACAAGATTCAGGATTTAATAGATGCTAAAGAAGTTGAATTCGACGCCCCTGAAAAGCCGAATGTAATCTCTGCTCCAATGCCAAAACATGGTCACAATGCACATGTTGTTGAAGAGGATCTTTTTGTTGCTTCTGTTGATGATTTGATGACTCCGCTACCGATAATCAAGTTGAATTTACTGAAGGCTGGGATTTTCCCAGGTTATGAAGAAGATTGCTGCCTTTGTTCATCCTTACCAACCGACTGTACATTGTTGAAGTTAGGCATTCAGCGCCTAATGGATAACCAAGAAATCCTTTTTGAAAAGACTCCTGTTACACCGACTCATGTCAATGATATTTCAATAATTACCATATCCGCCAATCTTTCCAAGGTCTCCAAAAGACCTGTTAAGATTACATCTGATCCGAAGATTGCACCTTTGAAGATAACCATACCGGGGCCCATCTCATACAAGTCCAACAAATCAATACCGTGGAACTATGGGGGAGAGATCTTCTACCACGGTATTAAACAAATTGAATCTACTGAAGAGATTTCTGATGAAGAGACTTCCGACATTGGAAACATTGTTGGAACGAGTAAAATCACCCGCAGTGGAAGAATTTTCTCTCTAGAGATTGCCCCTCCAAAGGCAATCTTCGGACCCTCAGCTGCTCCTAAGGTTACCCCTGTACCGGTCAACATATCTGCAAGAAATCCAGTTATTGAAGAAGTGGTAACTCGTGTGGTTGTCCCCTCTGCTGTTGTTGATGATAGAGGGAAAGGGATCCAAGAAGCACTCGTCAGGACGAGGGCTCAGCCGTTGGTCATCCCCGAGACCTCTCAAAAAGAAATGGAAGAGATTTTTAAAATAATCAAGAAAAGAGATTATAATGTTGTGGAACAACTGGGGAAAACCCCCTCAAAGATCTCTATGCTGGCCCTGTTGCTCTGTTCAGAAGCTCATGCTAAAGCTTTGATCAGATTTTTGAAGACGGCCCACGTGCCACAGGAAACCTCCGCGGATCAGTTCCAGGAATGCGTAGCTAGCTTAACAGCTGACAATGGTCTAGGATTCTCCGATGCCAATTTAACATCTAAAGGGAGAAAACATAATGACGCTTTGCATGTCTCGGTGGAATGCAGAGGGACTACTCTAGCATACGTTCTGGTAGACACTGGTTCTTCGCTGAATGTCTTTCTGAAGAAGGCCTTGAATAGGTTGGATTGTGAAGGCTTAACCCTGAAACCCAGCAACATCATTGTCAGAGCCTTTGATGGTTCTAAAAGGATGGCCCACGGGGAGGTGGACATCCCGATTAAAGTGGGAACTGAAACCTTCAACTCCACATTCTATGTAATGGACATCTGTCCTTCCTACTCTTGCTTGTTGGGAAGACTCTGGATTCATAATGCTAGAGTCGTTACTTCTTCTCTGCATCAAATGCTCAAGTACCCTGTCCAGGGGAAAATCATAATTGTTCACGGTGAAGAGGAATATATGATAAGCCATCTTAATTCTTTCCGCTATGTGGAGTTAGATGGCGAATTCATAGAAACCCCTTTCCAACACTTCGAGGAAGTTTCTGAAGAGATTGCAGCAACCAAGACAGTGTCTTCTGTACCCGTGTTTACCAAACTTGTGCCTCAGATGTCATCCCTCAAAGATGCAAAGGTTGTGATTGAAGAAGGAGGAAGCACAATCAGGGGGCAGCTCCCAGAATTTCCTTTCAAATCTGATAAATCCGGCTTGGGTTTCACTGCTTCTGCTCAAAAGGTTGTTCGCTGCTCCCGGGCTGGGGGGGGCACCAGTGAAGATCACCCATCATGGAGTCAATGCTTTGGAGGATAGTGAAGAGGAGAGCAACCTGGAAGAATGGATTTTCCCTACTGTTGACGGAGGACTGAACAACTGGGAGGCAAAGGACTTTGTTCCCATTACTTTCATAAATCAGTAATTTATCTTTCAAACATTTATGTTGGTTTGTAATAATTCTTAAACAATTCGTACACTTTTAACCTTGTGCCTTACCCGAGGCATATATGTCCATTTGTAAGGGTTTGATTTTTCATCTTCATATGCCATTTTAATGAATCATGGATGTTTTCACATATAAAATTTTATGTTCATTTTCTTTCTTTTTACATTTTATTTGTTTAAAGGTGGTTATCCCTTACACACACCCACACTCACCAATGCAGGTACCCTTCCATTCCGGATTCCATGGGTAAAAATTCTGCTATGGCCATCAGTGACTCTGAAGATCTGGTCTACCATGCCGAATACGAAGGTGGTGAAGACTGTGAGGTGCCTGGAGAATTGGCTAGACTGCTACAACAGGAAGAAAGGGCTATTCTACCTCATGAGGAGCTGTTAGAGACAATTAACTTGGGTACTGATGAAGACAAAAAAGAAGTCAGAGTGGGTGCCAACCTAGAGCCAAGTGTCAAAGAGCGCCTAGTTCAGCTGTTGAATGAATATGTTGAGATCTTTGTCTGGTCATATGAAGACATGCCGGGACTCGATACAGATATTGTGGTTCACCATCTACCCACAAGAGAAGACTGTCCACCAATTAAACAGAAAGTTCGACGCATGAGGCCCGACATGTCTGAAAAGATCAAAGCAGAAGTTATAAAGCAGTTCAACACTGGGTTTCTTGCTATTACTTCCTATCCATAATGGGTTGCTAATATTGTGCCCGTGCCCAAGAAGGACGGCAAAGTCAGAATGTGCATGGATTACAGAGACTTAAACAGGGCTAGCCCTAAAGATGACTTTCCACATCCGCACATTGACATCTTGGTTGACAATACAGCTCAGCACAAGGTATTTTCTTTCATGGACGGATTCTCAGGCTATAACTAGATCAAAATGGCCCCTTAAGACATGGAGAAAACTACTTTTGTTACACAGTGGGGTACGTTCTGCTATAAAGTGATGTCATTCGGATTGAAGAATTCCGGGGCAACCTATCAACGCGCCATGGTAGCTTTGTTTCATGATATGATACATCATGAGATAGAGGTCTACATAGATGACATGATAGCCCGTTCACAAACGGAAGAAGAACACCTCGACCATCTGCAAAAGTTATTTGTCAGGTTGAAAGAGTACAAGCTCAGACTAAACCCTAACAAGTGCACTTTCGGAGTCAGGTCCGGTAAACTCTTGGGTTTCATTGTCAGCAACAAAGGCATCAAGGTTGATCCCGCCAAAGTCAAAGTTATACAAGAAATGCCTGCTCCTCGCACTGAGAAGGAGGTCAGAGGTTTCTTGGGACGCCTAAACTACATTGCAAGGTTCATTTCTCACCTAACATCTACCCGTGAGCCAATCTTCAAGTTGTTGAAGAAAGATCAGGTGGTTAAATGGAATGATGACTGTCAAGTTGCTTTCGATAAAATCAAGGAGTATTTGCTAGAACCTCCCATCTTGATGCCTCCCGTCGAAGGAAGACCGTTAATCATGTATCTGACCGTCCTAGAAAATTCAATGGGGTGCGTACTGGGCCAACATGACGAGTCTGGCCAAAAAGAGCATGCCATTTATTACCTTAGCAAAAAGTTTACCGACTGTGAGACCTGATACTCACTGCTTGAGAAAACTTGTTGCGCTTTGGTATGGGCTGCTCACCGGCTAAGGCAGTAAATGTTGACTCATACCACTCTGCTGATATCTAAGATGGATCCGATCAAGTACATCTTTGAGAAGACTGCTTTATCTGGAAGAATAGCTAGATGGCAGATGATCCTGACCGAATATGATATACAGTACACGACCCAAAAAGCTATAAAGGGGAGTGTGCTAGCTGACCATCTGGCTCATCAAGTTGTCGAAGATTACCAATCCATGAGGTTCGACTTCCCCGACGAAGACATTATGACATTGGACAACATTGAAGACTTCAGACCGTATGACGGACCTGAACAAGGATCCCGATGGACCATGTACTTTAATGGTGCCTCCAATTCACTTGGCAACGGTATCAGTGCGGTACTCATCTCACCACAAGGTTTCCATACACCTTTCACCGCCAGACTCTGCTTCCGCTGCACCAACAACATGGCCGAGTATGAAGCTTGCATCTTTGGACTCAAGGATGCAATAGACTTGGGAATCAAATCTTTGGTTGTGTTTGGATACTCGGCTTTGGTCATCAGTCAGATCAAAGGAGAGTGGGATACTAAACATCCTAACCTCATCCCTTACAAAGAACATGTCTTGACATTGTTACCACATTTCGAGCAGATTACCTTCGAGCACTTCCCGCGAGAAGAAAATCAGCTACGAGATGCTCTAGCTACAATGTCTTCCATGTTTAAACTTAACTGGGATAATGAGGCTACCCAAATCACCATTGAGCGGATGGATGAACCTGTGCATTGTCACGAGATTAATACCTAAGAAGTAGTGGACCGACCTTGGTTTCACGAAGTCAAAAGGTATCTCGAGGCGCAAGAATACCCTGAAGGAGCTTCAGTTAACGACAAAAAGTTCTTAAGGAGATTCTCTACCAAGTTCTTCATGAGCAATGGTATCCTATACAAGCGCAATCATGATTGCATCCTGCTCCATTGTGTGGACAAGATTGAAGCTGAACAGGTCATGGCTGAACTGCACAATGGTACCTTCAGCACTCACTCTAGCGGACATACGATGGCAAAGAAGATTCTACAGGCAGGCTATTACTGGTCTACCATGGAAGCTGACTGCCATCAACATTCTAGAACTTGTCACAAATGTAAAATCTATGCGGACAAGGTACATATACCTCCAGTTCCTCTCAATGTCTTAACAGCTCCTTGGTCGTTCGTTATGTGGGGAATCGACATGATTGGAGAGATCAAGCCTACAGCATCCAATGGACACCGCTTTATTCTGGTGGCCATTGATTACTTTACCAAATGGGTCGAAGCAGCTTCCTTCGCATCCGTTACAAAGAATGTGGTTGCCTGCTTCATCAAGCAGAACCTCATTTGTCGGTACGGTATCCCCAACAGGATCATCACTGACAACGGTACAAACCTGAACAACACTATGATCACAGCCTTGTGCGAACAATTCCAGATTCAACATCATAATTCATCTCCCTATCGGCCAAAGATGGATGGTGATGTCGAAGCTGCAAATAAAAATATCAAGAAGATCATATAAAAGATGACAGTCACCTACAAGGACTGGAATGAGATGTTACCATTTGCTCTTCACGGGTACCGTACCACGGCGTGTACATCAACAGGGGCAACACCATATTCTTTGGTATACAGCATGGAAGTTGTTTTACCTATTGAGGTTCAGATTCCCTCCTTGAGAATCATGAAGGATGCTGGTTTGAGTGAAGACAATTGGATTCAGACCCGGCTTGATCAACTTAACTTGGTTGACGAAAAGCAACTTACTGCTGTTTACCATGGTCAGACGTATCAAAAAGGGATGATCAAGGCTTTCAACAAGAAAGTCAGACGACAAGTGTATCAAGTAGGAGATCTTGTAATCAAGCAGATCATCTTGCCGCAAAGTGATCCCATAGGAAAATGGACTCCTACTTACGAAGGACCATTTGTGATCAAAAACATCTTTTTTGGTGGGGCAATGATATTAACCACCATGGACGGCGACGACCTACCGCACCCTGCGAACGCGGACATAGTCAAAAGATACTACGCATAAATGACCCGTTAGGTTGACACACCTAGGCAAAAAAAGGGCATCCCAGTGAATCGAAAACCCGAAAGGGCGGTTCAGGAAAAAATTAGGGATAAATAAAAAAATATGCACACCCAGCAAGTTGAAAACCCAAAAGGGCGACTTGGGAAAAAAAGGGTTTCCTGATGGATCGAAAACCCGAAAGGGCGGTCCAGGAAAAAGTTAGGGAATTAAAGCGTATGACTATGTCTCGTCGGATCACTTTAAGGACAATCTCTTCATAGACAAGCTCCAGGCTTCTGATCAATTCAACCATCTTCGGACGAAGCAACGAATAGACAAGATATTAAGAGTTACGAAGGCTATAGCAGAATGGGAACCCCATGGAATTTTTTAACACATAGCCATCTTTCTTTGTATAAATTTTTCTCATTTTTATGACAACATTCTCTTACTAGGATGTCTATCTCCTTTGTACAAAATACTTACACAAAGTTAATACAAAGATACTTCAACGTGCACAAAACTATTTGCCTTTTCTTTCTTTTTACACTTGTGTTTTATTTGAAAACGTCCAATGATTTATTAAATGAGCATATGCATTTGAATATAATCATTGTTTACAAATAAACGAAATGGGAAAGAATAGTTACTGATAGGTTAAAAGTATAGGAAGACGTCTTTAGGCTATTCCAAGAGAAATCCCCTACAATATATCATCTAGATCCCCCAGCGGAGCTAAAACCTTGAAATACATATCCCCATCAGAGCTAAGTTTTCAAACTCCTAATCCCCAGCAAAGCCAAAAACTTTGAGCCGCGGATCCTCAACAAAGATGAAACTTTCTTCCCCAACGGAGTCCAAAACTTCAACCTTTAAACCCTGGTAGAAAACCATCTGGTTTCCTCCCATTCCCCAGGGAGTTTTTCTTAAAATCAAATAATTCCCCTGCAAGTTGCTTTGAAGCCTGACAGCTAACCAGACGACAGTTTCGGATAATTCCCCAGTAGATTGGCATGCAACCCAAACTTTTGAACTCTCTCCATAACAGAAATGAGATGTTCCCCACAGAGTTTTTACTACTCTCTAACAAAATAAACTTTCTCCCCGAAGAGTTATTCTTATTTCCCAGTAGATTGAAGATTCTCAATCCCCAGCCACAGTCATCAAGGTTCTCGGGACTCCCCAAAGCAGGTTTCCCAAGCAACACTTGGCATTATTTTCACAACAGAATGATTATCATATTCCAACTCTAAAGACTTGAAGGATCCCTATATCTCCAGGAAAGTCGTGAAGGATTCCCACATCCCCATAGAAGTTGTCAAAGGTTTTGAATCTCCAGCTATCAAGGATTTATTTTCTACAGCAAGACAGCTAATCAGCTTACATGCGCTTACATTACATTCATATATCATAAACATTGATAAAACACATTTATTGCATTATACATTTCATGCAACATAACTTTGTGTTTCAGCTAACACTTTAACCTTTTCAGGATAAAATTAACAGATATCTTTAACAAATATTCAAAGCTCAAATACAGCTTAGAGATGCTCTAGACACGGATGCTATTCTATTGCTTATTCAAATCAATGCTCAGATTCCTGTTCCAGTTCAAGTTATGAAGCCCGGATTCGACCGGATAATATCTTGATTTTTTTCTCCATCATACTATGAAGCCCGAAGATCGACCAGAAAAATAGTTGAATCCCCAGCAAATTACTGTGAAGCCTGGAATCGACCAGATAGCAGTATAAAGTACCATGAAGCCTGGATTCGACCAGATATTGGTACACCTTAGATTCAAGTTATGAAGCCTGGATTCGACCGGATAGTATCTTGATATCTCCAAATACTGTGAATCCTGGACACGACCAGATAATGGTAAAAGACACTGAAGCGTGGACTCGACCAGATAACAGTTTAAGACACTGCGAAGCTTGGATTTCGACCAAATAGCAGTTTACTTGGCTAATTACTAAGAAGCCCGAAATCGATCGGATATTAGTGTGCCTTAAATTCAAGTTGAAGCTCAGAGGCGACCGGATAATAACTTAATTCCTTCTAAAGCATAGAGTATGACCAGATAAGAATTGAGAAATTGTGAATACTGGAGAACGACCAGATAGCAAGTTTAATCTCATCCCCCCAGTAAGTCACTGTGAAGCCTGGAATCAACCAGATAGAAGTCGGTCTTATTTTCCTCAGCAAACACTATAAAGCTTGGAGCACGACCAGATAGCAGTTCATTTTCACCTCTTCAACCAAGAGATGATTCCCCAGTAGAATAACGGATGACTGAAGCTCCTAAAATTCTATTTCTACCACGACAGAGACCAGCATTCCCCAGCGTAATCCTCCTCAACAACAGGTATACGGGCTCTCGCAGACGAATCTCTTATGCGATCGACACTTCTTTGGATGGCATCTTTAATCCCATATCCAACCATATTCACACTTCTAAATGGCATCTTTAATCCCATTCCCTCAACTATACTTGACGAGTGCAAATTTACGGGCACTCTAGTGTCCAATCATCTTTTACCTTCGAGTCATGAATGGAAAACTCGCCAATCTAACTCTTCAGGTTCAAGAATATTGAACAGGGGCAGTTGTTGTACCCCAAAATTTTCCCTCTCATTTTATCAAGATTTCCCCTCACAAGACTCTTTGAACTCAAGACCAGATTAGGGTTTGCTCAGCTCAAGACATCTCCTTGCACTGATGACCTGAAATTAGGGTTTGAGTTTGCATAAGGATTTTTGGACTTTCAATGCTCAATGTGACTTTCATGCTTCATGTTGGACCTCTAAGATTGCTCATACCAAGTTTCAAGCCTTGAATCAAATTTTTGCCCAGTCAATTGGACAGTTGACCTAAAAATCAGTTGTATTGGGGAAAAAGTCAACTGTGGCCAATTTATAGTCAAACCTCATAATTTTTTATCCACATCAACATTATAGACTCATATGAACCATTTGATCAAGTTTGGACCACAACTCCTCAAGAAATTTGATCAGATCATCAAAAGGGCAAAATGGTCAAAATTAGGGTTTTGACTGTAGAAGGGCAATTTCTGATGTTTCACCTAGCCAATGGAAAATTGGGTTCAAGCATGGTTTCAAGGACTCAATGGCATCATCTTGACCTAATCACAGGGTTCAAAAGATCTCAAATGCATTAGATTGACAGATGAATTTTCCAGTCAACTAATCAAAAATCAACTGTACATTGAAAAGTCAAACTTTGACTTTTTGGTCAAAATCAAGTGCCAAGGGTCATTTTTAATCAAGATGTGTTAAAACATGAAACTTTTTCACCAAGAAACCTAATTTTGGAAATTAGGGTTTAAGATTGAAAATTTTCATAACTTAGAAATTTTCTAAGTTATGAAAATTTCTTATTTTTTCCCAACTTTTTCACCATGATGCAATTGGATTCAAAGAAAACTTTCAACATGAAAGTTGTAGTCCTCCACAAAATCTAAAACTATTATTCACAAAGTTTTCCCAAAATATTCTTGGATCTCAAGTTATGTTTACCTTGGCATTGTCAACTCACCTTTTGCTTCAAAAACAAGCAAGTGTGCAAAAACTCCACAACTTTGGTATCTGTTAAAACCAAGCTTTGTACACATTTCAAACAACTTGAGCATATCACACCAAGCCTATGACATGATTCCATAAGCTCTCAAACACCCAAATACACAAAAACTCCATTTTCTGCCCAAACAGGGCAAGCCCTGCAGAACTCAAGCCAAAACCAATTCCACTCGTGCGTTTCATCCCAAACCACTTCAGACACATTGCATACATCCCATCCAAGCTACCCAAGTCCATGTCTAGCCACTGTAACTCCATTTTCACACTTCACCATTTTTACTTTGAAGCTTTGCAGGTTGAGTTCTACAAGCACATTCAGGCAAGTTCAAAGCAAGCCAAGCATTGGGGAAGGTTGAGTGAACTTCATGCAAGCTAACACGACCTTCAGGCCTCATCCAAAACTCCTACATTGTCGTATCCAAACTTGACTGAAACAGGTATTTCTTAAACTTCTATCTCCTTATTTATGAATCATTAGGCTTAGGTTTGTGAAGCAAAAATGTAGCCCTTAATGTCCTTGAATTGTACATATGCATAGAATTCCTTTATGTTAACTGAGCTAGGAGAATTTGGGTGTTGAAGTTGCTGAAAAAACTAGGTCATAAATTAGGGGCTCTGAAATTCTCCCTGGTTTCTTAGAGTTAGATCAAGTTTTTTATATCATTGAAATCGTGATTGAAAATGCTATAACTTTTATGTTGTGAGTTTTTGATTTCATGCAAGAACAAGAGAGAACAGGATATGAACCATGGCGCGCGCATTTTTGTTCAGAGGTCGGGGATGAAGCTGGAACGTGGGCTGGGCTTGTTTGCTTCTGCTTTTGACACCCCCTAGCTTACTTTTTACACCCCTTGGCCCATTTATTATATTTTATATATTTTTCATTTCTTTTACATTTCTGACTTTTATTTATTTTTTCTAAATATTAAAAATCACCAAAAAAATTTCTTAAATTTTCACATTTTATTTTATTATTTTTATTATTTTTTTGGCATAAGAATAGTTTATTAAATAATATATACTTTTATTTTCTTAAATAAAATTATAAATAATACAAAAATATTATATTTTTTTCATTTTTATTATTTATACACTTAAAAATCATAGTCATACATTTTATTTTTTTTTAACACTTTTGTATATATTTTTATTAATTTTTCTTGTACATAAATAATAATTAAAATATATATTTTCTTTTAAACAAAAAAACTAGTGTTCCCACCCTTTCCAAAAAATAATCATTAATATTTTTCTTATTTTTGAGATATAAATAATTTATTTTACATAAATAAAATAAATACAAAAAAAAACATCCTTTGCATATTTATGTTTATTTGTACATTTAAATATTTGTCTATTTATTTATTTGTGCAATATTTCAATTTGGTTGTAATAATAGTTTTAGGGTTTATTTTTTAGCAATATCCCCTTATTCAAACTTGTACCCCCCTCCCCATAATAATGTTGTAATAGTCTTAGATTTACTTTTACGCATTTATTATTGTTATATGCATGATTAGTAAATTAGGATTTTGTATGCAAAGACCAAAATCAAAACAAATAGCATGACTAAATACAAGACAAAAATACATGAAAAATGACAACACAATGCACACAAACACCCCTAGGGTTTCATCCACTTGTTTCCTTAAAAATGGCCATGATATGCATGCTAGGTATTTTGGCAAAATCAATCAAAAACAAAAAGATCATAGTCCCTCGATGACGCTATCTTGGTTGCCTAAACAAAAATGATCTAGTCCCTCAAAAAACTTGCTAAGATACTTAGCAACATTGTTATCATGGTCATACGATGACCCACGCCCGTCCCGTTTAACATCCAAATACAAAGTTGTTTACCAAATACAATGGTAAAACAACAATGTCAAAGGGTTAAAAATGTGTAGGAAAGATCTTTGAGTAGGGTAGACAACTCCTAGTTACTTGATCAATTTGCAAACATCCTTGCTAATTTCAAAAACACACACACAATTTCAAAACATTTCCCAAAACAAACTTTCAAACATTGAAACATTTTTCAAAAGACAAACACCTTTGTATACATTCAAACAAGAATCATTACAAAGGTTGCCTAAACGTAGGCCTCTTTTCAAAATATTTTAAAAACCACACACAAAGCACCATTTCAAAAAATTGAAAAGCAAAAGCAAGTGATCTAAACAAGTAACTAAGAGCCCATGGAAAACCCTGGATGAAAAGGGTGCTAGTACCTTCCCTTTTCATAATCTACCCTCCGAACCCAAGAAAACATCTCAAAGGTCTTTCATGTGCTTTTTGACCTTTCCTTTGGATAAAATAAAAAGTCGATGGTGACTCTTGCTAAACCGAAACATTTGCAAACACAAACGCAAAACCTCAAGTCAGTTCTCCCACCGTATCATAGTAGGCTACTGATAATATATAGTTAAGTTGTAGGAAAATAAGTGTCTTCCTAATAACCAGTGTCGAATGGCACACCCTTTCAACAACAACAAACAGTATCGAACGACACCCTTCATCCACCCAATGCCCAGTGCTGAACGGAACTCTTCTCTCTCTCAAGGTTGCCGACCGGCAACCTCTACCCACACACCTTGCCGATCATCACTCTCCATCCCCACCTTTCCGAACGGCATCCAACAACAACGCGATCGGCATGCCCTATTATGAATAATTTTCTGCAACTTCCTGTTACTTCTCCAATTTTCATTCGATTCACATACTAACCAACGTATAACATAGGAACATGAAATTTCACCAATAATCAACACTAATTAATTCATAGCATCCATTTCCATAACAAACACAGACAATAATAAATTCACGCCCTAAACCCCGACATACTAACCATCATATTCTCGGTTATAAAATCTAAACCCCACCCTTACCTTTGGTTTTCCGGTCGGTCGAATTCTCCGGTTGAAACTGCAACTGGTTTGACGGCAACTTCTCTAAATTTTCTTGCCTACCTCTTGGTGCCTCCAAACCCTTTTTTCTTCTACTGCTACGTGATAATTGTTTTTCTTTTGCTTTTTGGCTTCTAGCTTATATATATCATAACCTAATATAATAATAATAGGTCTACTAGTAACTTTAATGGGTCTATTAATTCTATTCTTAATCTTGCTATTTCACACAACCCACTTGACCCAACTAATAAAATAACATTCTATTAAAATCAACATTATTTCCAATATTAATTTCTCTTGACTAAATTGACTAATTATTCGATTATCAATTATAACAATATTTATTTAATCCAATAATGCTCCTTATAATTATTCCAATAATTCCTTCTTCGACTAAATTCCAACAATTAAATCCTCAGTAATTCATTTAAATAATTTAATGAATTTCCGGGTGTTACACCATCCAGAAAAGATCGGTTGCATAAGAGATTCCTTGGCAAGAATTCATGTACCTACTGTTGAGGAGGACTTTACCGGGGAATGTTAATTTATGCCCTGGTCAGGATCCAGTCTGTACAGCGACTTACTGGGGAAATGTGAAACCGACCGTATCTAGTCGGGTCTGGGCCTTACAATGTTGTAAACTGTTGTCTGGAGATAGGGGAGAAGGAACCTGGATAGTAGGGTTACTTTGAGAAGAAATCCTGGATAGTGGGGCTTATGGGAAGGAACCTGGATAGTAGGGTTAGTTCAAGATGAAAGCCTGGATAGTAGGGCTTATGGGAAGGAACCTGGATAGTAGGGTTACTTCAAGATGAAAGCCTGGATAGTAGGGCTTATGGGAAGGAACCTGGATAGTAGGGTTACTTTCAAGATGAAAGCCTGGATAGTAGGGCTTAGAGAAGGAACCTGAGTAGTAGGGTTACTTCGAGATGAAAGCATGGATAGTAGGGCTTATGGGAAGGAATCTAGGTAGTAGGGTTACTTCGAGATGAAAGCCTGGATAGTAGGGCTATGAGAAGGAACCTGGATAGTAGGATTACTTCGAGATGAAATCCTAGATAGTAGGGCTTATGAGAAGGAACCTGGATAGTAGGGTTACTTCGAGATGAAAGCATGGATAGTAGGGCTTATGAGAAGGAACCTGGATAGTAGGGTTACTTCGAGATGAAAGTCGGGATAGTAGGGCTATGAGAAGGAACCTGGATAGTAGGGTAACTTCGAGATGAAAGCCTGGATAGGAGGGTTTATGAGAAGGAACCTGGATAGTAGGGTTACTTCAAGATGAAAGCCTGGATAGTAGGGCTTATGGAAAGGAACCTGGTTCGTAGGGTTACCTTGATTGATCATGTAGATTAGTTGACTTGTTTAGTTTCGGGAACTGATTTTTCGTTAGCTGTCTGTAGATATAACACGTATAATTGCTGGAATTATTAGTGATAACTGTCTTTCCTGAAAAGATAACAGGGTTAATTATATGTGATGCATTAAATGCGTTGTGAGGTGATGTTCTCAAAATAAATGAGATTATGCTATATGTGATATATATGTGCATGACATGATGTATGAGCATGGGATCTTAGTGGAGTATGTCCGAGTCTGGGAAAATAAATCCCTGACTGCTGCTGGAGATTTATGAATATTCTGTCAGGAAGAGATTCTGCTCGAGAATAAACTCTGTGGGGAACAAACATAGAAAGTGAATTTCTGTAGCTGAAGTAGTGAGCTCTGTCGGGGAATTGAGCTTGTGTATCCAGAGAAATAAACTCTTCTTGGGGAATGAAATTTACTGAACCGCTCGCAATTATGAATTTTGGCTGGGGGATATAGCTGTCAGATTTCTGAACGACCCTGGCTTGGGAGGTTACGTCCTGTTTCGGGAAAGCCGACATCAATTCTTTTGAATACTTTTACTCTGTGGGGAGTGTATGCACTGTTGATTGTGCTCCAAAGTTGTTTTCGCCTCGGCACCTGCCGGGCAGGGTAACTGTCGGGTTTGACACTTCTTGTTTTTGCCCCTGTTTCTGGAATTACGAGTAATTGTATTTTGTTTCTTATGTAAATATTTATGAGCAGAGATCATATTTAAATGCATATGTCAAAAATACATCATTGTACGTTCTTGAAAAATAAAACAGAAAAAAGAAAAACCCAAAGTTTCTTATGAAAATGATTTTGTATTGATTTTTTGAAATTGGCCTGTAATAGGCGTTTTTGTACAAAGAGGCTGACGTTCTAGTAAGAGAACTTCGCCTTAAAAATAGAAGTTATACAATATTGTGTAAAAAGAAAAAAGTTATGTACAACAATTCCATTGGGTTCCAATTCTGCTATTGCTGCTATGTCTTCGAGCGTCTCATTACTTTGTTGCTTGTCCGAAGCTGATTAGGTTGATCGATGTTGTTTGAGCTTGACAATTGATATTGAGGTCAGATCGCAGGGTGATCCAATGGGACATAGTGATACGCTTTTCATCCCTAACTTTTTCCTGGACCTCCCTTTCGGGTTTTCAGTCCACCGGGATACCCTTTTTTGCCCAAGTCGCCTTTTCAGGTTTTCGACTTACCGGGTGTACAGATTTTTTCATTTTCATCCCTTATTTTTGCCTGAACCCTTTTGGTTCGCCGAGAAGCCCTTATTTTTGCCTAGGCAGTCGACCTAGCAGGTCTTTTATCATGCGTAGTATCTTTTCACTATGTCCGCATTGATAGGGTGAGGAAGGTCGTCACCGTCCATGATGGTCAGAATCATGGCTCCACCTGAGAAAATGTTCTTAACCACAAATGGCCCTTCGTATGTGGGGGTCCATTTGCCCTTGGGATCACCTTGCGGTAGTATGATACGCTTGATCACTAGATCCCCGACTTGATATTCTTGACGCCTGACTTTCTTGTTAAAAGCCTTGATCATTCGCTTTTGATACGTATGACCATGACATATAACAGTAAGTCTCTTATCGTCGATTAGATTTAGCTTATCAAGCCGAGTTTGGATCCAGTCGTCTTCGTTCAAACCTGCATCCTTCATAATCCTTAGAGAAGGAATCTTGACCTCAATGGGTAGGACTGCCTCGATGTCGTATACCAGAGAGTAGGGTGTTGCCCCCGTCGACGTCCGTGATGAGGTACAGTACCCATGCAGAGCGAATGGTAGCATCTCATGCCAGTCTTTGTATGTCACCGTCATCTTCTATATAATCTTATTGATGTTCTTGTTAGCCGCTTCAACAGCGCCATTCATCTTCGGCCGGTAGGGAGAAGAGTTATGATGTTGTATTTTGAACTGCTTACAGAGTTTGGTGATCATCGTGTTATTGAGATTCGTACCATTATCGTGATAATTCTCTCTGGCATGTCATACCGACAAATTAGGTTATGTTTGATAAACCGCGCCACGATATTCTTGGTAACAGTAGCAAAGGAGGCCGCCTCAACCCATTTCATGAAGTAATCGATGGCCACTAGGATGAAGCGATGCCCATTGGAGGCGGTGGGCCTGATTTCTCCGATCATGTCAATGCCCCACATTAAAAAGGGCCACGAAGCTGTCAACACATTCAAAGGAACCGGAGGCACATGTACCTTATCAGCATAAATTTGACACTTATGACAAGTTCGAGAGTACTGATAACAATCGGCTTCCATAGTGGACCAGTAATATCCTGCCCGTAGGATCTTCTTAGCCATAGTATGTCCACTGGAATGGATTCCGAAGGTACCTTGATGTAGATCTGTCATAATCCTCTCTGCTTCTCTCTTGTCTACACACCGCAGTAAGGTAGAGTCATGATTGCGCTTATAGAAGATTCCATTACTGAGGAAGAATTTCACAGTGAACCTTCTCAGAAACTTCTTATCATTGACAGATGCCCCTTCAGGATACTCTTGAGCCTCAAGATACTTCTTTACTTCATGAAACCGGGGTTTGTCTGTCACCTCCTCAGTATCAATCTCACAACAGTGTGTTGGTTCATCTAACCTTTCGATGGTGATTCAGGGAGCTTCGTTGTCCCACCTAACTTTGAAGATAGAAGACATGGTAGCTAGCGCATCCGCTAACTGACTCTCCTCTCATGGGAAATGTTCAAAAGTTACCTCCTCAAAGTGTGGGAGCAATGTCAGTACGTGATCTTTGTATAGGATGAGATTCGGATGCTTCGTATTCCATTCGCCTTTGATCTGACTTATCACCAAGGTTGAATCCCCGAAGACATTTAGGAACTTAATTATGAGGTCAATAGCGGCTTTGAGACCCATGACGCAAGCTTCATACTCCGCCATGTTGTTAGTGCAGTTGAAACATAATCGGGCAGTGAAAGGAGTGTGACAGCCCTCAGGGGATATGATTACAGCGCCGATGCCATTACCAAGTGCGTTCGAAGCTCCATCAAAGACCATAGTCCATCGGGATCCTTCTTCAGGTCCTTCATCTGGTCCAGGTTCTTCGTAGTCATTCACCAGCATAATGTTCTCGTCCGGGAACTCAAAATTCATGGGCTGGTAGTCATCCACGGCCTGATGAGCCAAATGATCAGCCAATACACCCCCCTTGATTGCTTTCTAGGTTGTATATTGTATATCGTATTCGGTTAAGATCATTTGCCATCTCACTATTCTTCCGGAGAGTGCGGGATTCTAGAAGATGTATTTCATTGGATCCATCTTAGATATCAACAGAGTAGTGTGGGTCAATATATACTGTCTCAGTCGGCGAGCAGCCCATGCCAAAGCACAACAAGTTTTCTCGAGCAGGGAGTATTGTGTCTCACAGTCGGTAAACTTTTTGCTAAGGTAGTATATTGCATACTCTTTTCGACCAGACTCGTCATGCTGCCCCAACACACACTCCATTGAATTGTCTAGTACTGTTAAGTATAATATCAAAGGTCTTCCTTCAACCGGAGGCATCGGAATTGGCGGTTCTTGAAGATATTCTTTGATCCTTTTGAAAGCAGTCTGGCATTCGTCATTCCACTTTACCACTTGATCTTTCTTCAGAAGCTTAAAGATGGGCTCACAAGTAGCAGTCAGATGTGAAATGAACCTGGCGATATAATTCAAGCGTCCCAAGAAACCTCTAACTTCCTTCTTAGTACGGGGAGTCGGCATCTCTTGTATGGCCTTTACCTTTGTGGGGTCTACCTGAATACCTTTGTCACTAACGATGAAACCTAGAAGCTTACCAGACCTTACCCCGAAGGTGCACTTGTTCAGATTCAACCTCAGCTTGTATGTCTTCAAACTGTCGAACAACTTTTGTAGATGATCGAGATGTTCCTCTTTGTTTTGAGACCTGGCTATCATGTTATCAACATAAACTTCGATCTCGTGGTGAATCATATCGTGGAACAAAGCGACCATGGCTCACTGATAGGTTGCCCCAGCATTCTTCAACCCAAAAGGCATCACCTTGTAACAGAAGGTACCCCACTATGTGACGAAGGTTGTCTTCTCCATGTCTTCAGGAGCCATCTTGATCTGGTTGTAGCCAGTGAAACCATCCATGAAGGAGAAGATTTTATGTTGCGCGGTGTTGTCAACCAGAACATCAATATGGGGAAGCGGGGAGTCATCCTTGGGGCTTGCCCTGTTCAGATCTCTCTAATCCACACACATCTGTACCTTTCCGTCCTTCTTAAGTACAGGAACGATGTTAGCAACCCACTGCGGATAGGAGGTGACAGCTAAGAAACCTGAGTCGAACTGCTTCATGACCTCTGCCTTGATCTTCTCTGACATTCCAGGGTGCATACGGCGGACCTTCTTTTTAACCGGAGGACAATCCTCTTTAGTTGGGAGACGGTGTACCACGATGTCAGTGTTTAAACCAGGCATGTCTTCATATGACCAGGGAAAAATCTCAACGTAGTCGCACAACATCTGTATCAACCGCTGTTTGATCTTAACTTCTAGATTTGCGCCGATCTTGACTTCTTTTCTGTCCATCTCTGTGCCCAAGTTTATTGTCTCAACTGGCTCTTCATGAGTCTCTATAGCCCTCTCTTCCTGTTGTAATAGTCTAGCCAGTTCTCTAGGAACCTCACAATCATTCTCACCTTCATCATCGGCTTGGTTGATCGGATTTTCAAAGTCATAGATGGTAAAAACAGGATTATTATCAATGGGATCCATAGTGAATATGGATCTGCAGTTTAATGCGTGCGTGTGTGTAAGAGCACAGCTGAATTGATAAAGTAAAAACAGAAAAGAAAAAAACTAGAGAGTGCAAAATATGTATGCAAAGAACATCCAATGCTTCATTGATGATATATGAAATGACATATAATAACCCTCACAGATAGAAACATTATGCCTCGGGTAAGACACAAGGCCAAAAAGTTTTAAAAATTGTTCATTACAAATTCAAATCATAAGTAAGACAATTACTGCGAAATAAAATAAACTGGAATAAAATCTCTAGTTGTCCAATTATTCGGTCCACCATTGGTAGTCGGGTAGATCCAGCTGCCAATGTCAGGGTCTTCCTTACTGTCTTTAATAGCGTTGACCCCATGATTGCTGATGCATAGGGGAGGTCCTCCAGCCCAAGCGCGTCGAACAGCTCTTTGAGCCCCTGAAGTAAAGCCCAAACCAAATTTGTCAGTTTTGTGAGTGAAATCAGGGAGCCGTCCCCAATTGGTACACCCACCTTCTTCAACCACTGTTATGGCGTCCTTGAGAGAAGCCATCTTCAAAGGAAGTTTGGTACTGGTGGTAGTCTCGGTCGACGCCAAAATCTGGGGAACCTCTTCAAAGTTTTTACAAGGGGTCTCTATGAATTCCCTGTCCATCTCCACATACCTGAAGGATTTCAGGTGGCTCACCATATACTCCTCTTCCCCATGCACAGTGACTATCTTCCCCTTCACCAAATACTTCAACATTTGGTGTAGTGTAGAAGTAACAACCCCAGCTTCATAGATCCAAGGATGACCCAACAAACAAGAGTACGATGGCCTGATGTCCATCACGTAGAAGGTGGACTTAAAAGTTTGAGAGCCTATCTTGACAGGGATGTCTACCTCCCCATGCACCATTCTCTTCGACCCGTCAAAAGCCCTAACCATAATGTTACTGGGCTTTAGGGTCAAGCCTTCACAATCCAATCGATCAAGAGCCTTCTTAGGCAGCACATTCAGGGAAGACCCAATATCCACCAGCACATGAGCCATAGTAGTTCCCCTGAATTTGATCGAGACATGCAGAGCATCATTGTGTTTTCTCCCTTTCAGAGTTAAGTCAGCATCTGAAAATCCCAGCCCATTATCGGCAGTCAGGCTGGCCACACAGTCTTTGAATTGATCGGCTGAGGTTTCTTGCAGCACATGCACGGTTTTGAGGAATGTAATCAAAGCCTTTGCATGGGCCTCGGAACATAACAACAAAGATAACATCGATATCTTCGAAGGGGTCTGCCCCAACTGCTCGACCATATTGTAGTCGCTCTTTTTGATTATTTTTAAGATTTCCTCTATCTCTTGCTTAGAGGTTTCTACGATAATCTTTCTAGGTGCCTCCGTTCGGGCATGCTCACCTATAGTTTCTTTGTCTCGAGTCCCAGATGACTCTACGACAAGAGTAGCAATTGGAGTAAGAACATGAGTAGCGACGGAAGTACCGGTGGGAATAGCAGATGAAATAACAACAAGCTTAGTGACAGTCTTTGGGGAAATCTCGGGAGAGAAAACCCTTCCACTTCTGGTAATCCTGCTAGTTTCGACAATGTTACCGACATCAGGACCAGCCTCTTTATTCTTCAGGTCTTGTTTAACGACATGATAGTAGATATCGGCGCCATAATGCCAAGGGACGGCTTTGCCCGAGGTGTACGGGAAAGGACTAGGACAGGTGATTATTAATGGAGAAACTCTCAGAGAGGGTGTAATCCTAACAGGTCTTCTCTAGGAGGCCTTGGAGGGATTGGCAGTAATGGTTATAATAGCAACATCTTCGAATGGAACAGCAGCAGTCAAATTTTTCTTGAACAAAATTTCTCTGTTGTCCATCAGGCGCTGGACACCTGTCTTTAGCAGATAGCAACCAGAAGGCAGAGATGAACACTTGTGGCAACCTTCACCACAACCCAGAAATAAACCGTCCAGCAACAAATTCTTCTTAACAGTCATAAGGGGAGTAGAAACTTCATCAACTGAGGTCACAAACAGATAGGTACCAACGACGTTAACTCAACGGTTGTGCCTAGGCATGGGAGCAGTTATGACATTGGGCTTCTCTAGAGCGTCGAACTCAATCTCCTTGGCTTCAATCAAATCTTGTACTTTATTTCTTAGAGCCCAGCAGTCATTTATATCATGACCAGGACTCTCAGAATTGTAGGCACACCGAGCGTTTGGATTGTACCGAGGAGACGTGGTATTAGGATTCTTGGGAGCCTCCTTCAAAGTTTCCAAATTGGATCTCAGCAGATGGGGTAGGACCCCTGTCAATGTCATGTTAATCCGAGTGAACTGCCTTTGTGGTCTTTCTACCCTTTGCTGATTGTTGTGCTGTGGAGCAGCCGCAAGCCTAGGTATCGTTACAGCACTTACCGTCGGACGGTGTTCAGCTCTGCTCTGACCTCTTGGGCTATAGATAAAATTGGCTTCCTTATTACCAGCGAAGGGCTTCTTTACTGAACTCGAGGAGGTGTCTCTCTGTATTTTACCACTCCGGATCCCAGCTTCTACCCTCTCTCCAATTAATATCAACTCAGTAAAACCAGTCGATGAACTATCGATCAAATGGTTGAAGAATGGACCAGACAGCGTCCCAAGAAACATATCGACCAACTCCCTATCAAACAAAAGGGGTTGGACTCTCCCAACCAAATCTCTCCACTTCTGCGCATAGTCCTTAAAGCCTTCACCTGTACCCATGGACATACTCTGGAGTTGAGTATGAGTAGGGGCCAGGTCGGCATTGTATTGATACTGCTTGTAAAAAGCAGCAGCCAAATCCTCCCAGTTTTAGACATTAGTTCCCTCCAATTAGTAGAACCATTCGAGTTGAGTCCCTGACAGGCTGTCTTGAAAGAAGTGAACCCACAAGTTTCTATCAGCGGTGTGGGGCTGGATCTTCCTTACATAGGAACGGAGATAAAGCTTTGGAAAAGACACCCCATCATACTTTGCGAACATTGGAGCCTTAAATTTTTGTGGGATGACCACTACCGACACCAATCCCAGTTCTTCGAAGTCCAACCCAGGTATTCTATGGACTTCGATGGCACTCAGCCAATCCTCTAACTGCTTGTATCTATCCTCAATAGGAGGATATTGCTCATCATTGTAGTCGATATCATTGTCAGAAACTTCAGGACTGGGGTCCTCTTCCCTTGTCTGCCTCTCTTGATTCTCCCCTTCTTTGGATGAAAAGGTCAGATCGACTGATTGCTTTAGAGGCCCCCCGAATCTTCTGCCCATATTAAGGATACCAGCGGGTTTCTTCTTCTCTTTCAGGATGAGGGCCTTCAGATCCTCTTGCCCTTTTTCCAGAGTTATGAACATCTGTTGAAATTGGGTATTTTGTGTCTGAAGATCTTTGATGCTTTGTTCAGAGGATATTTTTGCTGAAATAAATAGCGAAGGAGATGAGAAACCCGTAATGGTACCTGCTTATGCAATTCTATGGATGATATGCGTATGCAATGATTTCAAAGATTCTTAAAAGCTAAAATTTTCTTAACCAAAAAGAAACGCACGTTAATTGTATTCAATGAGTTTGAATTGTTACAAAGAATGCCTTTTAGGCTTACAGTTTAAACAAATCAAAACTCAAAGCAAAAAGAAACTAGTTCTCCCAGGAGCGCATCCTCTTTGGTGGAATGTAGGCGTTTATGTTTCTTTCTTCATGAAGTAGCCTAGTAAGCTCCAGGACCTTTTTCTCGCTGGCATAAAACTGAGCTTCAAACGTGTCTCGCTCCTCTTTATGTTGAACCCAGGACTTTTGCAACTCCTCGTGATCGGTTGGCATGTCAGGATGATGAACAAGGGAAGCTGTATCTCCCTCAGCAACTGGTTCCATAATTATTGGTAGGACAGCAGGGTAAGGCATCATAAGATTTTGAGCGCGGGCTCGTACCCATCGGAGATAGGGCTCAAGAGGGATAGAATTCTTGTGCCCCAGTGTCTTACTATCAATTTTATGTACCATGCCCCAATATTTTATGAACCTTTTACAGTATCCCTGAGCATCATTCTCATAGTTGAAGGCAATTCCTTGGATAAGCATATCATGTGGACCATCTCTCCTTGCATAACCAAACTGACGCAAGGCCAAACAAGGGTTATAAGTGATTCCTCCCCTAATGCCTAAGAGAGGGACATTAGGGAATTCACCACAGCGATCAATGATGGTGACATCTTCCGAGAACCGCGAACACCAATGAATGTCTGAATGCTTAAGGGACATCAACCTACGAGACCATTTCAAACCCTGTTCATTCTTCAAAACAGACATGGGTAGGTGCGACATAAACCACCTAGCCAATAGAGGATTGCAACACATGAGGGTCCCCCTTCTCTTTAGAGTGCGACCATGTAGAGAGTGTACAATATCCCTGAGTAATGTAGGCACTGGATTATGATACAGAAAAACCTTAATAGTGTTCAGATCTACGAGTTGCTCCGCATTAGGGAAAAGTATCGTCCCGTAAACGAGAAGTTCCAGCACCTCTTCGAAAGCTTGTAAATCTAGAGTATCCCAAAAATGGTAAGCCTTCTCGAATAGAAACTTAACTGGAACTCTTTGGACACTCCCTCTAGTCTCCCAATTTGTCACTATGTTAGATCGTTGTAAGGATAGAGCTCTAGCAATCTCTTCAGGCTTTGGATGTTCTTCAGTACCGTTGAAAGGTAACTGGTCGAGAATAGGTACCCCTAACAACTGAGAAAATTCCTCCATAGTAGGTACTAGCTGGTAATCCAGGAAGGTGAAACAATGGTGCACAGGATCGAAGAACTGGAACAACACTTTTAATAATTCTTCGTCAGGTTTTGCAGTGACCAAAATGAGAAAATAACCATTCTTTTTAGTGAAATGAGAACTTTCAACAACCCTTAATGCCAGATCCTTTAGTTGGAGAGACACTTTCACAAGGTTAATTTGTATAGTGTTCCTACGGGCGGATGCCATGTCCTACAAAACAGAGCAAAAATGAGCCCTAGGAAACCCTTGAAATGGTTAGTCATGATATGCCATGATTTATGATGTCATGATTATGTTAGAAAATCACAAGTATAGCAAACAACAAACAAGCCACACCAAGTCCTTAGGTTTAAGGCCTGCATGAGTTTTAAGGTCATACCCTCTTGAAGTTGGATTGGTTCAACCTGTCCTATAAATAGTAACTGGGTTCTAAGGGATCTCAATATCACTGATCTTTCCCCCAGCTTTGTTCAATAGGCGATTAACTCGTAACCAAACAAAGCTCAAGAGTCAAACCTCAATGAGTTTAGCATCGAGTATCTGTCGACCTTGGGAATACACCAAGGCCGGCCACCACGCTACGTCCTACTGGCCAAGTTGTGCAATTAAAGGTTCTAAGGTCAGTTGATGTTTCACGACACCACGCAACGGCCCCGTATTCTCCTTGATTGACTCAAGGGTTACCGGTACCAACCAAAGTGTCACATCAACGTAGCTACTGCTTCAACCGTGTCGGTATACCCCACATAGTTCCCTCACAGTTTATTGCTACTTACCTAAAAAGGTGTTCCCCAAATCCGAGTGTAGGATTTTTAATAGTAACCCAAACAAGGACCCAAAACGTAAAGCATATAAGTCAAACAATGAAAGCAAGTAGATGTGATCTATCCCTAAGGTAACCCCACTTTAAAAATTCCCCAGCAGAGTCTCCAGTTCTATGATACGGTGGGAGAACTTACTTTTTGTTTTGCGTTTGATCGCAATGTTGAGGATAGCAAGAGTCGCCACCGACTTTTCTTTTATCCAATAAGGAAAGGTGAAAAGCACAGGAAAGACCTTTAGAGATGTTTTCTTGAGTTCGGGGGCTAGATTATGAAAAGGGAAGGTATTAGCACCTTTTTCATCCATGGTTTTCTATGGGCTCTTAGTTACTTGCTAGATCACTTGCTTTTGTTTTGAATATGCTTTGTGATGTGGGTTTTGAAAGTATTTTGAAAATGTGACTTTGTAATGATTCTCGTCTCTATAAAAACGCGTACAAAGTGTTGGTTTTGAAAATAGTTCAAAGAGATGTGTTGGTGTATAAAAAAAAATTTATTGTGAGCAAGCGAGCAACTAAGAGCGAATCTACCTACTCAAAAGGTCTTAGATGTTCTTTTCCTCTTCCTTTAGATGTTGCTATCTTACCATTGATTTGGTAAGAAGCCTCATCGTTGGATGTGAAGGGACAAGTGTGGGACGTTTGTATAGTCATAGAAGGCAACCTATGGAATGTTTTAGCAATGTCGTGTTAGGGACTAGATCGTTTATCGAAGGCAACATCGAGGGTCATCGAGGGACTACGATCTTTTATCGAGGGTCTTTTGCTAAAATGCCCATGTTCGAGGGATATGACTATTTTTCCGATAGGCAACAATGTGGGATTACCCTAAGGGTGCTAGTGTGCAAGTGTGTTTGATTGCATGCATTTTAGTCTTGATTAGAGTGATATATTCGTTGATTTCATATCTTGCAATACACATCCTAATTACTAGCATTTTATATTTGGAAAAGCGTTAAATTGCGGAAATATAAAAGTCCTACGCTATTACAATATTTTAGGGATGGGGGTACATATTTATAAATAGGGGGTTGCAAGAATTTAAATCCTATTTAACTATTACAATGTACAACGCAAAAGAGAAAAAGGACTTGTTTAGAAAATGATTTTTTGTCTTAATGAATTAAGAAAAAGAAATAAATTAATTAATAAAAGAAAATATTTTTATGTCTTTTTTTATATTAAAAAAGGATTAATATTGAAAATGATAAAAAGGAAAATAAATGAAAGATAGAAACAGCGCGCTGCTGCAAGCAAAACAACGAGGATCAGAAGTTCTGAAGCCAGGCGCGTGGTGACTCAGAAAGGAACGTCAGTGGAATCAGAAGTTCTGAATTGATACACTCTAAGATCCTGCAAGAAACGTCAGAGGGAAAGGAAACAGAGGCTCTGGTTGGTATTCAGGCAGTGAGCCAAAAGTCAGAAGTTCTGTACTGTGCTAAAATAGTGAGTGAACATCAGAGATTCAGTGTGTTATCAGCGTGTGAAAAATCAGAAATTCTGAGTGTTAAAACAGCAAGTGGAAGCATCAGAGGTTCAGTGTGCTTAACAGTAAGAAAGCCTAGAAGTTTTATGTGTTTAACGTATAGGGAGAACTCAGAAGTTATGTGCTATGCTAAAACAGTGAGTGAGCATCAGAAGTTCTATGTGTTAAAACAGTAAGAAAGCCTAGAAGTTATGTGTTAAAATGGTGAATGAAAGAAAAAAGTTATGTGTTACATTTCAACTCTTTCCTCATATTAATCAGCACATCAGCAATTTATTCAGTCCTTAACAGCAAATCAAGAGGATAAAAGCACAGTAGTTTATAGAAGTTCTAATCTTAATTCTGAGCCTAGCCATAATTAAGAAGTTCTGATCCACAGTTTTTATGCAATGATATGGACAACATCAACACTATGATATTTACATATTTAATGATGTTCTGAATGATATAAAGACTTACCTTGAATTTGGAGCGTGTGCTTGGAACTTGAACTGCTGGCTTCAAATGTTCTGGAGTCAGCAAGAGCAACGAAAGAGAAAATGCCAAGTTCTTTGACTCAAAGGTAAGAACAAAGGTTTGGTTTTCTGTTTGGGAATTCTGGATTTTTACGAAGGTTTCACAGTTTTTCTTTTCTCTCTTTTGACAATTTTCTCTCTCAAAAGACCAGCCTCTTGAACGTGTGATGGAGCCAAATATTTATAGGTGGTTTTGGGGGGAAACAAATGGGATTCAAACATTTTTGGTATACTGTTCCATTGTTTTTTAATCACAGTTTTTGTATGCTAATTTGGTGCAAATATAGGGTTTGAGAAAGTGCAGGCGTGGACTGGATTAACAGCTGATTGCAGGACTGTGATATAGCAGGGCAGTAGGTTGCTTAAACGAGGTTTTGGGATTTGGTGATGTTCTGATCGCAGAAGATCAGAAACGTAACCTCCATATGCTGAAGAGTCATGTTTTGATTGAAGAACTATGTTCTGAACCATGTTTACAACTTCTAACTGCACTTGCATGGAGGTTGGCTCATAAGTTCTGAAGCATCATATTCTCTTAGCACTTAGAAAATTTTCTAAATGTTTAGAAATTTGATTTTTTTTTCAAAGTAATTTCTAACTTCTGATTTTTTTTATGAACCAATTTCATGTCTTGATGGAATATAATTGTTGAAACTTGATTTGATCTAAAAGTCAAAGTTTGACTTTTCAGTGTGCTTTTGACCATTTTGCCCTTGTGGATGATTTTCTTGAAAAATAGTAATTCAAGACTTGGAACTTGATAGAAGCAAACCTGAGAGTTCAGGATGATCCTTTGAGAAATGAGAGGATAAATTTTGGAGTACAACAAGTTGTATATTTAACCCAATAATTAAAAACAACAAACAAACAAAGTAGAAGCAATCAATTCTAACTAAAGAAAAATCATTTTGTTATTTTAAATATTAAGAGCAAAGCCTAAACATAAATTTAAAAGACAAATATTTTTTGAGTTTTTTATGAAAGTAATTCTAAGAAAAAAAATGACTTGATTCTAAACAAAATATACTTTTTGTATGATTAACGAAATAAAACTATTTTTTTTAGTTTTTTAAATGAAAATATCTTTAAAGAATTTGAATCTAAACACACTTGAATATATTTAACAAATTACTACAAACTTTCAACAAAATCCAACCACACATCAAATGATAGATATCTATAACAAAGAATGATAAGAAACAAAACAATTAATTAATTAATATTAAAAATAATAATAAAACAAGTTAAAATAAAGTTGAAAAGATACCTAGATAATTTCTTATTTCTTTTGTAACTCACATGAGTGAACCGTTTAAGCTTTTACGGTGGGGTTTATGTGATGTGTTGGTGGTGTTTCAATGGACAAACCAACAAAAGCTTGAAGGAAATGAAAAATTCGAAAATTGAGTTTTCAGGCTTCTTTAATGGAGTTTTGAAAGGATGGTATAAGTCTTTAAAATAAAATAATGCTTAAGTAAAAAAAATTCAATGCATCATAGTATTAAGAGAATCATTTAAGAAATTAATTCACAAAGGTTTAGTAAAAGAAACATCAAGATTTAAACAAATTAAAACAAAGAAATTATTTTTTTAGTTTTTTAATTAATATATTAAACAAAATAAAATGAAAACTTGATTAAATAATTAAAATATTTTTGGTGTTTTTAAATATTAATTTGATAAAATAAAATTAGAAGAGAAAAATAAAATAAATAAACAAAACTAAAAAGAAAATGAAAAGGAAAGAAATAGAAACAAAATGAAATAAGTAGTAAAAGAAGGTTTGTTGAGATAGTAAAGAGTTTGATATATTTGTTAGAGAATTTCTTAATATACTCTAATTGTTTCTTAAGCATCATGGTGAAATTCCAAAAATATATCTGAAAATCATAAATGTATTTTCGGTGTACTCTCTCTATATATATATATATATATATATATATATATATATATATATATATATATATATATATATATATATATATATATATATATATATATATATATATATATATATATATATATATATATATATATATATATATATATATATATATATATATATATATATATATATATATATATATATATATATATATATTTGATTTTAAGATTCGTGCTATTTTATAATAAAATTGATTGTGGAAATGCCCTCTGATATAAATCGCAAATGTATTTTTGGTTTCTAAGCAAGAGAGGGTATCTTTGTCCAATAATCTATATGCAAAAACAAGAAAACTAGAAGAAACATTTATGAAATATGAAATAAAGACAAATCATTCCAAAAGTATTAAGAGAAACAATAGATAAATATATACATAAAAAAAACATGGTTAGCACGTAGCAATGTTTTTCAGAGTTAAAAACAGTAGAAAGTAATTATTAGCACTTAACAATGTTATTAAGAATCGAAAATATATTTTCGATTTATACCGATAATGCATTTCTAGTTTTTTGTAAAAGAAATATATTTTTAAAAGATACTTTTAATTTTTCATAAGGTATTTTTTTATATATAGAGTGGCATAAGAAATTTTTTATTTCTTATGAATTAAAGGCATTATTGGACCATTAAATCTGTTTTCAGCCCAGACAAATCACGTTAAGTTTTCTAAAATTTAATAGATTTTAAAAATAAAAAATTGATTGAGTTTGGAATCAATCAATATCCCTATTACTCCGTATATTGTCACTTAGTCCTACTATTGATAGTTTCTAATTAGGTATACTATTTTGTATAAATAAGAGTAACTCTGGTGGCTGCAAAAATTGCATTCAACTTTAATGAAAGTTCATGGGTCACTGAAGTGGTACTGAACAATATTTATTAGTTTTCTAACCACCACATTTACAACGCCTAGCTATTTTTCATGCTATAAATAGCATTCTCAACCTTCTTTACATGCCTCACACTTCCATTTTCAACTAAAGTTTCACCCACTCATTGTAAGTAATTTTAATATGACCTCAAGTTTGAATTTCATGATTTATATTTGTTTTGAGTTTGATAATGATAAGATTCTAGCTAACAGTTAGGACCTAATTATAATGTTGTCTCTACATGAAAACAAACAATATACTTAAATTTATCAGCATTAATATTTATTATGCAACAAAAAGTGGACCAAAGATATTAAATTTGGATTGGACCTTTTCAATTTTTTTCTTAAAGTGTGTCATTCAGGTTTATTTTAGTGACAGATTAGAAGAATGAAGAGGTTTTCAGTTGAGGTTGAGGAAGGAAGAGAAGGTGGAAATGGCAAGCTTTCTGTTGGTCCGGTTTATCGAAACCTTCTCTCGAAAGACGATTTTCCTCCAATGGATCCTGATTTCAACTCTGCTTGGGATATTTTCAGGTAAATTTTTTTCAATGTCCATAAGGCTTGGTGATTTAATCAGTAAAATGAACATTTTTCTGAATGTTTTTGTTTTTAATGATTGCAGTACGTCTGTCAAGAAACATTCTCAAAATCGGATGCTCGGATGGCGAAAAATTGTTGATGGAAAGGTTGTTAGAAATTAAATTTGTGTTATGTAACTTAGTTTAGTTATGTATCTGTAAGATAAGGTAATTTTTTTGTTTTGTTTTTGGTTTGTGTTCATAGTTTGGACCTTATGTGTGGAAGACATACAAGGAAGCCTATGATGAAGTTTTGCAAATTGCTTCTGCTTTAAGAGCTTCTGGTGCTCAACCTGTGAGTCTTTGCAAAAGAGTTAATTCACTCGCAATATCAGATTTGGATTTTGGAGATTCACGAGTCATATCGTTGTTTGGTCAAAATCAGACTAACAGTTCAAATTTCTAATTTCTAATTTGTATCATCTGATTTTCATTTAACAATTATCGATATGACGACTTGACGGCGCACAAGCATAATTTATACTTAAATTATGGTAGATTATTAGTTTGTCTTTTAAGGAAATCTTGATCAATGTCTATTATGGTGATTTTGTATCATAGGGTTGTAAAGTTGGAATTTATGGGTCTAACTGTCCACAATGGATTATAGCAATGGAGGTTTGCCACTCTAACAAAAAAATAATAATTTTCTTTATCAATTATCCCTTCCATAATGTTATCATAATTCATAATTATGATTTATTTATAATGTTGGTGCAGGCTTGTTGTGCACAAAACTTCATTTGTGTACCTCTCTATGACACCCTTGGTAAATTCTTATCATGCAGTACATTTTCTTGATTTAATGGGAATTTTTTAATTAGTGCTTTGGTCTAAATGAGAACAATTTTCTTGATTTAATGGGAATTTTTTAATTTGTGCTTTTGTCTAAATGAAAATTTTTATTGATTTAATGGGGATTTTTTTAGCTAGTGCTTTTGTCTAAATGAGAACATTTTTCTTGATTTAATGGAAATTTTTTTAATTAGTGATTTTGTTTAAATGAAGAAATATTTTGATGTAGGTGCTGGAGCTGTAAATTTTATCATAGATCATGCAGAGATAGATTTTGTTTTTATTCAAGATAAGAAGGTTAAAGAGGTAATTAAAGCATAAAATGTATCACTATATTTTGAGTTTATTTATAACCAACCGTGTAGAACATACATATCTAATAAAACAGCAATTAATTATAACCCCTGACTAACTAAATATGTTATTTTCAGGTATTGAATCCTAGATGTACATCCTCTAAGAGACTGAAAGGTAAATTTACAAGTTTTAGTTGATATTACTACTACATGTTTTAGGTAAGAATTAAAGGCATTTATGTATGTACCTAAAGTTTGGTTGTTGTGGTTACAGTCATAGTGGCCTTTACTTCATTAACTGAGGCAGAGAGAGATGAGGCCACCAACATTGGAATTAAACCATATTCATGGGATCAATTCCTAGACATGGTAGGTCTATATAGCTTTTCTTATTTAATTTATTTCATCATTGCCTCATTCAATAATAATTCATTAATTATGTATTATTAAATTGGTATATTTTTATATTATTATTCTCATCCATTAACCTTTTTTTTTTATATAATTAATTACTAGCTAGTAATACTTAGATACATAAAAAAAAAAAATCTATCTTTTCTATAATTTTTATTCATAATTTAAAATTTTCTATTTATAACAAAATATTATTTTTATTTTATATTTTCTTAATTTTGTTTGGTTTTTACATTTTTTTGTTCATTGTAATCAAATTTTTATTTAAAATAACTTATTATACTTATTTTTTAAGACGTTTCATAAAATGTAAATAAATAAAGATTATTGTTTCTTTTTCCAAAAATAATTAAATTAAATTTTACTATTTTAAAATATTAAATTATATTTTGTTATTTTTCTCATAGTTAAAATGGCTTTTATTTTAACTTCAATTTCTACCATTAGTAACTTTAAAAGTTCTTTTAAGAAATGAAATTAAAAGAAAAAGTACTACTCCTATTTCAAAATAAATGATCCAACCAATAGTGGTTGGTAGGTATATTAATGCACCATCACCCGTTTCTACCAGTCATAAATGTTGCGGTCCTAAATGTAATTTCATTTGTTTACCTTTTATTGCAATAATAATATTATTTTTTACACCTAGAAAAAATAAACATGCACTTCTTTATATTATATTTTTCTATTATCTTCAGAGTTTATATCAAATTTTTGAATGAGTAGATAATCGCAGTTTAACTGTATATGTGATATAATAAATAAAAATTGTATTTAATCATATTTAATCATTTTAAAAGATTATATTTAATTATAGTTTAGGTGTGATATATTTTAAGTAATGTGAAAAAAAAACTCTAATTATGCTTAAGATATAATTTATTTAACAGGGAAAAGAAAACCCTTCAAATATTTCTCCTCCTCTGTCTCATGATATCTGCACAATAATGTATACAAGTGGAACAAGTGGAGATCCTAAAGGTGTTGTTTTAACACATGAAAACGTACTTGCTTTAGTTAGAGGAATGGATCTTTTTATGGAACAATTTGAGGACAAGGTAAAATCTAAATATCTAATAATATTTAATAATTAATTATATCATTTTTTTTATATATAAATTATATCATTAACAAGTATTTTATTTTTATGTAGATGAATGTGGATGATGTTTATTTATCATTTCTCCCTTTAGCTCACATCCTTGATCGCACAATTGAGGAATATTTTTTCCGTAACGGTGCATCTGTTGGATACTACCACGGGGTATATTGGTCTTTTTATTGAGAGTGAATAAAAATTAAAATTTTTAATTAATAGATAGGGACATTATCATAAAATAAAAGTTTATTTAAATGTGATTTTTGTATGGGAAGGATTTGAATGCATTGCTGGAAGATTTAGGTGAATTAAAGCCAACATTATTTGCCGGTGTTCCACGGGTTTTTGAAAAAGTATATGAAGGTGAGGTTAAGCTGCAATATAAAATCCATTATTATTTATTGATTTTATTAAGATGATAATAATTTTTAGCTTAATTGGATGATATTTATTTTAGGTGTTAAAAAAGCAGTGGCGCAACTGAATCCAATAAGGAGAACAGTTTTTGGCATGCTCTATAACTAGTAAGTTGCCAAGCTGGTGTTCTATTATTGCCTATATTTATTGAGAATTAATTTGGATTAAATATATTTTTCATTCCTATGCAATAATTAAAATTTGGTTTCATATAGTAAGCTTGGTTGGATGAACAAAGGATACAAACAGAAAGATGCATCACCTTTTGCAGATCTACTAGCCTTCAGAAAGGTTGTATACATCATCATCTCTTGCATATATATACTCTAATAATCTTCAATTACCTTCATAAACAAATTAATCTCCAATTAGGTGAAAGCAAGGCTAGGTGGACGTGTTAGACTAATAATTTCCGGAGGCGCAGCTTTAAGCTCTGAGATCGAAGAATTCTTGCGTGTCACTACTTGCGCCTTCGTATGCCAAGGCTATGGTAACAACCATGAAATCTCTCTTATATTACTATAACGTTATGATACTGACGTTCTCTATAACATCAACACCTCTGAATGAAATATGTGTTTCTCTGATAGTGAGTGTTGTGTTTCTAGTGTCCGGTGTCTGTGTTTCATAGCTAACATTTAAGGTTAATGTCTAGGCTTGACAGAAACATGTGGTCCTACTACTCTAACATTTCCGGACGAAATGTGCATGCTTGGCAACGTTGGTGTTGTAACCATATACAACGAGTTGCAGCTAGAAGAGGTTCCTGACATGGGTTACAATCCTCTTGGAAACCCTCCATGTGGTGAGATATGTATCAGAGGAAAAACTGTTTTTACCGGTTACCATAAGAATCCCGAGTTAACAAAAGAAGCCATAAAAGATGGATGGTTTCACACCGGAGATATAGGAGAAATGCTACCTAATGGTATTATGAAGATTATTGACAGGAAGAAGAATCTTATTAAGCTTTCACAAGGAGAGTATATTGCACTTGAGTATCTTGAAAATGTTTATACCATTACTCCAATTGTTGAAGATGTGAGTATTTATTTATCAACATTTTCGGGTTTTCGGACAAGTTATGTTTTTGTGAGGTTTTGATGAATTTCATATTGATGTCTGTTTTTCTTTTCCTTTTTGCTTAAGATTTGGGTATATGGGAATAGCTTCAAGTCAATACTGGTTGCAGTGGTTGTTCCAAATGAAGATGTTACTAATAAGTGGGCATATGCAAATGGTCACATTGGTTCTTTCTCCAATCTTTGTGCTCTTGACCAGTTGAAGAAGTATGTTCTATCTGAGCTCAAATCTACTGCTGTGAGAAACAAGGTAACATATAAGGATTAATGATGCAAATTTCTTTTTAAAGATATTTTATTTTATTTTATTCTTTGAGAGAGTTTTAAACTATGCATCATTGATGCAAATGGTAGACAAAAAATTGCTAAATTTTCATCTTACATTTAAACCGTCCCACAAAAGTCTGAAAAAAACAATAGAGAGACGAACTAGAAACCTTAATTTGCTCCGTCAGAAAATAAGGCGGGCTTGTCAGGTCCTATACCCTAAAAGGCTAAAAGTGACATAAAGTCATGTCAGCACCTATTAAAGTCTGCCAAAAAACGAGTCGGGGCCGGTCAGGACTGAGATGAGTGTGCAGATGTCTCAGTCCATCACAATTACAGACAAAAGAGACATGTTTAGAGTGTTGGGCCCGTTTTTCCATCTCTACCTAGCATGGTATGTGAATCTCTAATTTCCTTTTCAATTTTTATATTTGATGAAACTAGTTGAAAGGATTTGAACATATCAAAGGGGTTATATTGGACCCACTTCCATTTGACATGGAAAGAGAGTTGGTGACTGCAACATTGAAAAAGAAAAGGAACAATATGCTCAAGTATTATAAGGTACTAGTATTTGTTTTTGTTTTTCTTACTCTTAATGCTGTGTGTTTAAGTATAAATATATATGTTATGTGCTTACAAATTTCTTGACATTGTAACAGGTTGAGATAGACGAGCTATTCCAAAGTTTGACTGGAGATAAGCATAAATTTTGAGGTTTCTAAACAAGGATATGTCTCTTTAATAGTACTATAGAATGTTGTGTGATGTATCTCCAGTTGTTTAAGTATTGTACCTATGTTTAAAATGTACGCATTTGATATTTCGAGTAAGCAGTTAAAGTTAAAACTATTGATTTCTAATTATTTTATATTAATGGAGTAACATAGAATGAACTATATAGCAAATAGAGGTTGTTTGAGTTAGTTATAAGAGGTTAGTAAATTAGTTAGGAGATCTAACTAATTTCTACTTCATGTAACTAATTATGAAAGCTTGAACTAACTACAGTTTTATTAATAAGACTTCTAATTAAAAATAAACTAGTAACATATTCGTGCGGATACATGGGTATATTTTATTTAATGTAGAATTTTTTGTATATTTTATTTAATGTAGAATTTTTTGAATAATATGAATAAAAAAAACCAAGATAAATGTTTGGAAGATTATGTATTTGATTAAGAAGTTTACAAATTAAACGATAAAAAATAACAAAAAAATTAGAAAAATAAAATGGAAAGGCAAATATCTCTTGATATACAATAAGTAAAAGTGGAGAACCTGCATGAAAATAAAATGATGTTAGGATGTGTTCTGGAGTGGGTCTGTCCGTGGCCCAATCACCAGTAAGGTCTAATCCAAGCTTGTCAACATATCATGCTGAGCAATAGATCCTCCGAGCACACCCCGATCATGGGTAACTAGTCGACTACGATTACGTTCCGCCAGTGCCCGCGAGGAACGTCCCAATCCAAGCTCTGCCCGAGCATCCTCCTCGTAGGGCAGACTTTCAACCTCTCCGAATTTCGCGGAGTCCTCAGGGTCCCGGGAAGATCGCGTCTCTATCCTCCCTGTCCTGCGGAGAGCATCATCCAGGTAGGGGGCCACGTGCAGGTCCCCGCTACTCACGTAGAACCTGGCAGTCTCTTTGTTGGGCCTATTTGTCCAGCCCAATAAAGGGACCTTGGCCCAGTGCTGGGGGCTATAAATACCCTTTATTTCGAGAGGGTCAGGTATTCATTCATTCACACTTATACACTTACTTGTTTGCTCATTCCGTCTCTCACTTTGCCATCAGAGTGTCTTGCAGGTACCCCCTCCCCCCCATCTCCTTCAAATCCAACTCAAAGCCAGCTGTGACGGTCCAACTCTGACCAGGTACGATCAGTGGCGCCGTCTGTGGGAATCTAAGCTCCCTTGTCTTCTCTCTGTTTAAAAAGACAAAAGCTAACAATCCTCGACTGTCATGGCTGATCAGACTCAGGACAACCAGAAAGTCTGCGTCATCGAAGCTAACAACAACATCACCAACAATAATGTCGGCACCGACAACGCCGGCATCACCGGCCATAACACGGTCCCTGGAGGCAACATCCCCGGGCCTTCTAACTACCGGGACGGAGCCACGACTTCATCTTCATCATTCCCTCATCGGCTTGAAGAAGATCACCCAGTTCCTCTGAACTACCCAGCCATCCAATTCCACGAAGTCCCTGTCTCCGTCTGGGCAGACGCCACGACCAGGGCACTATTCGCGACGATTAACCAGACCAACTATTTCATCTTTGCCCAGGGGGAAAGACTGAGAGCACTCGAAGACAACCGAAGGCCCCCTAGAATACACAGGAGGCCTCAATCTCCTCCCCCTCGACAAATGGATGAACATCCCTGATCTCCCCCGCGGAGACAGAATCGGGACATCTCTCAAAGCTCGTCGCCTCGACCAATCGGGCGACGACCCCCTTTGGAGAGAGAACCACTCATCGGCGCAGGAAGGCGCGACCACGGCCCTTCGCGGAAAGAACGAAGACCTCCCGGGGACAGACAGGGAGGAAACCATCAACGGTCACACCGCTCGAGGAACGTTCCGCACGACCAGGGCCACCGTGACCGACAATACATCGGGTCCCCGTCCTGCTCCTCGGAACAGAGTGACAAGGACGACCCCTGCGGTCCCTTGTCACAAGCTATCATGGAGGCGCCCATTCCCCTGGGCATGGAGAATCCTCTCCACTTAAAAGAATATGACGGCGTCGCCGACCCGATCGACCACATAAATGGGTTCGAATCCATGCTGCACTACCACAACGTCGGGGGACCAATAAAATGTCGGTTGTTCCTCACGACCCTGAGGAAAGCAGCTATGGACTAGTACAAAGGTCTCGCCCCGGGGTCAATTACCTCTTGGCGAAACTTGAAGAACCAGTTCATCAGCTCGTTCACTACTTCGCGACGACACCCGAAGACCGAAGCAGCGCTCGAGGCCATCATCCAGAAGCACGATGAGACCTTGAGGGAATTCATTAACCGCTTCAACCGGGAAGCCATTCAGGTCCCCTGCACGGACCATATGAAGAGATACCTGCTAGAGAGGGGGCTCCTCCCCGGCACCAAATTCAGAAAAGCCGTGAGCATCGAACCACCCCGAACGTTTGATGCCCTCCTCGAGAAGGCCAAAGCCTACATGGACTACGAGGAAAGAGAAGCGGCCAACAGAGCCCGAGACCCCAGAAACCGCGGATCCAGTAGCAATCCGCGACAAGACACCGCCCCTCCTCGACGAACCGGGGAAAAGAGAAGGGACGATAAACCCCGGGACGCCTGGGAGCAGAGGGGGCCCTCTGAATGGTTCACAGAATACACTCCGCTCACGGCTTCCTGCGAGCGCATCTTAGCGGAGTGCGCAAGTACAGATTTCAAGGATGGAGGCGTAAAACGTCCCCGTCCAGCTCCTGCCAAACCCGGGGTGGACCGGAGAAAATACTTCCAATACCACCAGAGCCACGGGCACCTGATCGAAGATTGCGTCCACCTCAAGGACACCATAGAGACCCTCATAAAAGGGGGGAGACTCGCACAGTATCGGCAAAACGACGCTCCTCGTCGGGACGCCCGTGAGACGAGGGAAGCAGAAGAGGATGCCCGACCATCTGACGAGTCGGTTCCCATCCAAACCGCGTTCTCCGTCACAAGACCCGAGGACTTCTACGTCCTCAATCACTTGCAAGAACCTTTGTCGATGCACAGCAGGTGGGAACACTTCCCCTCCGCCATGGTCATCAATGGTGAGGGTTCAATGATTTGACCATAAATTTATCTAAGAGGAAGTTGGACGAGTTGGTCGACACGCCCCTCCCCCCTCAAACAGTGACCTTTGAAAAGGTGAGAGGCAGGTCAGAGCCAATCACCTTCTACCTCGAGGAGCTCCCCGGAGGGGCCCCCAATTCGGCCATCCCTCTAATGATAAGAGCGAGAATGGCCAACTTCGGCGTACATCGCGTCCTCGTCAACGAAGGAAGTTCCGTCGACGTGATGTATAGCCAGTTGTTTCGAACCCTGCAACTCGACGACTCTCACCTTATGTGGGGTCGGACCTGCAGGGATTTAACGGCTCAACTTCCAAGCCTTGGGGATACGTCGAGCTCATGGTTACATTCGGTGAGGATACGGCTACGAGGCAAGTCAAGGTGCGCTTCCTCGTCATTGATTTCCTCTCCCTCTACAATTGCATTCTGGGAAGGCCGAAACTGGCAGAGTTGACCGCAGTGCCCTCCACCGTCCATTTAAAAATGAAGTTCTACACCAAGAGGGCACGGGTCGCCACTATCCAAGGTGACCTAGCAGCTGTCCAAATGTGTTTTAACGCGGCATCCAAGGGATACGACACGGTCGACACCAGCACAAGGCCCGCTAAGAGAGCTGCAACTACACGACCAGAACCTCAGAGGTCAGAGCCCGTCAGAGAGAAAGAGCAAAGATCCCTTCCAAAGGTCGACTCGATATCCCTGGACACTCGCTTCGACCAGGATGAGCCTCCTAGCGACGAGCAAGTCCCCCTTCGACCAATTCTGGACGGGGACTTCAAACTCGTTCCCCTTGATGAAGACCCAAGCAGAGGAGTGAAGATTGGCACCAGACTCCCCGACTTGGCGAGGAAGCAAATCAAGGCTTGCTTGCATGAGAATGCATATTTGTTCGCGTGGAGCGCTGCGGAGATTCCCGGACTCGACCCTGAGGTCACCTGTCACCAACTCGCCATCGATCCAGCCGCTAGGGCAATAGTGCAACATAGACGTAGGCAGTCTACGGAGAAAACAGAGGCTGCTGAAAAAGCTGTAAAAGACCTCTTAGAGGCAAATTTTATTTCTGAAAGTCTGGTATTCAACCTGGCTGTCAAATGTTGTGCTTGTCAAGAAAAATAATGGAAAATGGCGAATGTGCGTTGATTACACCGATCTCAGTCGGGTATGCCCGAAAGATGCATTTCTTTTACCTAATATTGATATGTTGGTCGACAACTCGACCGATTATAAAATACTATCGTTTATGGACGCCTATTCTGGCTATAACCAAGTCCCAATGGCAATAGGCGACAAGCATTGCATCGCTTTCATGACTAGCTCGGGCAATTATTACTACAACGTAATGCCCTTTGGTCTGAAAAACGCAGGAGCAACGTATCAGCGGATGATGAACAAAGTCTTCCGCAACCAAATAGGGGATATGCTCGAGGTGTACATGGACGACATGATCGTCAATTCCCGAGCAGACATCGACCATGCCACTCATCTCAGGGAAGTCTTTGCCCATGCAAGGCAATGCAAAATGAGATTTAACCCCGAGAAGTGCATGTTCGGGGTCAATGTGGGCAAGTTCCTCAGCTTCTACTTAACAGAACGAGGAATCGAAGCCAACCCCAACAAGTGTCGGGCTTTCTCTGACCTCCCCACACCTACCTCAAAAAAATCCATACAAGTCCTGAATGGCATGCTCACCTTGCTATCCCGTTTCGTTGCAAAGTCCGCTCAACACGCCCTCCCTTTCTTTAAGCTTCTTCCCAAGGAAGCGGACTTCGAATGGACCGAGGAATGCGAGGAGGCGCTGCTCCATCTTAAACAAATCCTCTCTCAGTCTCCCGTGTTATCATGACTAGTCGACGGGGAACCTTTGTTCCTATACTTGGCCATCTCGGTCGAAGCCGTCAGCACAGCCCTCATTCATGAGACGCGCGACAGACAGAAACCCGTTTATTTAACGAGCAAGGCACTTCAGGGGCCTGAGGTTAGATGCCAACAGATAGAAAAGGTAGCTTTGGCCCTCGTCAATGCAGCGAGAAGGCTCAGACACTACTTCCTCGCACACACGATCGTGGTGCGAACAGACCAGCCCGTGAAACAGCTCCTGGGTCGACCAGACATGGCGGGTCGAATGTTGAAGTGTTCCTTGGAACTTTTTGAGTTCGACGTCCAATACGAGAGTAGGAAAGCCTTAAACGCACAGGCTTTGGCCGATTTCGTCGCTGAAATGACCACTCAAAACCCCCCCATAGGGAAAACGTACAGGTGGATCATCTTCGTCGACGGAGCATCCAGCTAGATCGGGAGCGGCGCAGGAATCCTCCTAGAGAACGAGGAAGGTGTGGTGGTCGAGCATTCGCTCACCCTCTCTTTCCCGACCTCTAACAACCAAGAAGAATACGAGGCCCTACTCGCGGGACTAAGACTGGCCAAGGATTTAGGTGCCCGTGAAGTACAAATTTTCATCGACTCTCAACTCGTCACATCCCAAGTTCAAGGGGGATACCAGGCCAAAAACAACAGCCTCATCGAGTATCTGAACTTAGTCCAGGAGCACATGAAAAAATTCGACCGAGCAGAAATATCGCACGTACCACGCGAGCAAAACACGAGGGCCGATATACTTTCGAAGCTTGCAAGCATGAGAAAGAAAGGCGGAAACAAATCCATCATACAAGAGTCTCTATCTCGCCCGAGCATCAAAAAGTCCATGACTCCACCCGAGGTAAACGCCATTGGAGACACCTCATCCTGGATGACCCCAGTGTTCGACTTCATAACAAAGGGGGAACTCCCCCTGGACCAAAGAGAAGTAGCCGCAACCAAACGGCAAGCGTGCTCCTACGTGGTGCTCGAACACAAACTATATCGCAGGGGATTTTCCATCCCACTCTTGAAGTGCGTTGACGAATCCGCAGTCCCCGAGATATTACGGGAAATACACAAAGGGATTAACGCCCAGCACATGGGCGGAAAATACCTAGCTAGGAAGGCACTATGAGCGGGGTACTACTGGCCGACAATGCAACAAGACGCCAAAGACCACATCAAGAGATGCGACAAATGCCAAAGACACGCCGACATGCATCTCGCCCCGCCTCACGAGCTGAATATATTGTCATCCTCGTGGCCATTTTCCTGGTGGGGGATGGACATCCTCGGACCATTCGTGCAAGGAACCTACCAAAACAAATTCCTCATCGTGGTTGTGGATTACTTTAAAAAGTGGATAGAGGCTGAGGCCCTTGCGAAAATCACCTCACATAACATCCTCCGCTTTTACAAGCGAAACGTTCTCACCCGGTTTGGAATCCCGCAGACGTTAATCATAGATAACGGTACCCAATTCACCGACCAAGGCTTTCAAATCTTCGTCGCCAAACTCGGCACCAAACAACATGTTACCTCAGTCGAGCATCCCCAAACCAACGAGCAAGCCGAGGCTGCCAACTGGGTCATTCTACAAGGACTCAAGCACATATTAGGTGAAGCAAAAAGGGGGTGGATAGAAGAACTACATAGCGTTCTGTGGGCTTACCGCACTATTCCCCATTCGACGACAAGTGAGACTCCATTCCGACTGGCCTATGGAACCAAGGTGGTCATCCCAGTAGAGATCATGGAGCCATCTAGGCGAACGGAGATGCCTCTTGACGAGGAAATGAACGACGAGGCCTTGAGGGACGAGCTCGACCTGGTCGAGGAAATTCGATCGGGAGCATCCCTACGCGAGGCCACTCTAAAACAGCGGGTAGCCCTACGCCACGACAACAAGGTCATAAGATGCGAATTTCAGGTCGGCAGCCTAGTCTTGCAAAGGAACCAAAAAGATTCCCGCGAAGGAAAATTGGCCGCAAACTGGAAGGGACCCTATCGCGTCCAGGGTGCTACTGGCACCAGAGCATATTATCTCGAGCAATTAAACGGAGAACCGTTACCACGACCCTGGAATGCTGTGAAGCTGAAATAATACTATAGCTAAAGCCATAACCAACTGAGGACTTTTACCGTCGAATATTCACCTTTAATTGACAAAGTAAAAAATCTCAACCACGTAGGCGAGTCGAGGTACGGACCCGACCTACCAACCAATGAGGGCATAATGTCGTTCACTTCGATGAACCAAACGTACATGCCCGGCATGGACACCTCGATCGAGCTCCACTGTCGAAGTACCCCACATGGCAGAACACCTAGCTCGCGATGGGAAGTTCACGCCACGGGCGTAGGATCTCAATCGCGGTCATACACCCGACACGCAGATTCCGAATTTTTTTTATTAATAACCAAGTATTAAAAAAATATTTCGCAAATAACCGGGTTTCGGAAAAAATTACGCAAATAACCATGTTTGAGATGGCTCCATAAAGGAGGAGCCATCTCATTTGGCGCATCCTCCTAATTTTTTAAGGGAGGCGCCATCTCATTTGGCGCCTAAGGGCAAATGGCAAGCCCTAAGCCAAATGAGATGGCGCCTATGTGTAAAGCTAGGGCAAAAAAAAAAATTTTTTTTTCCTTTCCTGCGCGTTGCGTATTAGACAGAGATAACCAAAATTGAATTTTTATTTGAAAAAAAAAAATTACATTCTACTGTTTTACATTTAAATAACAGTAAAAAAATAGATACAAAAAATACTGAAAAAAAAAAAGATACATCAATGATCCCCAGGAACCCGGTAATGACCCCCTGTCCCGCAACCCCGTCCTCGCCTTTCTCTTGCTGGGTGCCGTCTCGTTTCCTGTTGCGGCAAGGTCGATGGCCCAGCGAAGTCAATGCGATCCGAATCCATAAAATCCGTAAGATCTCCATATCTCGAAGATCCGCTCTGGTACAGTCGGTTACCCATGCCCTCGAAGTTTGGTCGTGTTGGCGGTGGGTGGGGTTCCATGGTTGGTCGGTAGCATTGGTCGTCTGAGTATGGGGGGTAGAAAGGAAATGGATCTTGGGGTGTTTGGTACTGTGGATGTTGGGTTGTTTGGTGATATGGTGGTTGATGGTAGGTTTGGTCGGGTTGGTCGTAATCTTCTGACATTCCCATATCAGGGCTTAGGCTGGATGTTGAGGGCCCCATATTGGGATATGTGGAAGACTAAAATTGTGTATGGGGTATGTGGGTTTGCTGGTATTGGGGTTGGTATTGTGGTTGGGTTTGAGGCATATCTGGGTATTGGTAGTTTGGCGGTGACTGTGGTTGGTAGTACGGCATTTGGTTGTAGTTGTGTTGTGGTGGGGATTGTGGTTGTGTGTTTGTTGGTCTGTTTCTTCTTGGGGGTGGGTTTGAGGTTGAAGGATTTTGGGTTTGTTGGTGGGGAATCGAGGGTTGTGCCCATTGTGTGCGTGGGTCAACCAAGTACCTCGGATGAGACACGTGCATATCTGGGTTACTAACCGACCTGTACCACGACATATATTGATCGGTGTGTCGCATGTTACCTTGAGTAAGGAAAACAGGGGATTGCAAGATGAAGCGGTGACGCCTTTGCCACATTTTACACCATTCTGGAGCAAAGTCTTTCCAGTTGGTTAGATTCCACTGGGCGTCGACCCTTTTTAGATGCCAGGGGGACAAATCTGTTGGGTCACTCGGTATCTCTTGGATCATTCCGAACTGCATCTTCACGCGGTCGCTGTGGTGCATCTCCACAATGTTGAACCGAATAAGTGCAGTCTTTGCAGTCCAAGTTGCTGCATCCTCTGGATTTGGAGAATGGTCCAGACCCAAATATGGTCTCCAGACGAACTGCGATAAAATTTAAATCAGGTAAGCGCAAAAGTAATGTATAAATAAATAAAATGAACAAAAGTGGAAAGAAAGTGTGGTTTATGCCGTCAGGTCGGACACAATCGCAAAAACTGTCCGAATCGGGCGTCTGGCTCGACCACATAAATTTTGTAATACAATAAATCTTTTCAATATTTGTGTTGTAAACATTATGGGTTTTCCGTTAATAAAACTGTTCACACAATTTAAGAAATTCAATATAGGAAATTACATTAGGGTTTTCGCGTACAACAATGATTAACGATAATCAATCTAGGAAATTAAATTAGGGTTTTCGCGTACAACAATGATTAACGATAATCAATCTAGGAAATTACAACTGTTAACACAATTTCATCTGACCCATGCATCATCAGCATTACATCACTGTCTGTTTTGACTTCCTCCAACCACACATTAGGTCTTCCTGTCGCATGCGAGGTTGTTGTTCGTTTTCGCTGGATCCTTCGAATTTTTTCCCCCTCGGCGATGTCTCCATCTAGCCACCGCATCAACTCCCGCTTCAGACGCTCCATGGAGTGAATGTGCCAGAATTTCATTTTCATCGCGGGTTTCGTGGCGGAGAATATAACGTAACCATCTCTGCTAAAAATCATAGGCGACGTCATTACGTAAATAAGGGAGTACAAAATAAAAATACAGTGCGAGAAAGTGTGAGAAATTTCAAAGAAACGGACGAATTATTTATAAAACGGCAAAAAACCCTAGTTTTGCCCTAGGCGCCAAGTGAGATGGCGCCTCCTCTCCTTTTTAAGGAGCATGCGCCATCTCACTTGGCTAAAAGCCAATGGAGGCGCCAAGTGAGATGGCGCCTAGGGCAAAACCCTAGGTGCATGCGCCAAATGACTTGGCTCCTCCTTTGTGGAGCCATCTCAAACATGGTTATTTGCGTAATTTTTTCCGAAACCCGGTTATTTGCGAAATATTTTTTTAATACTTGGTTATTAATAAAAAAAATTCACCAATTACTCACAAAAATCAAAAAATTAATTAATTAATATAAAATATATAACTAACTATTAAAATTGAGGTGTTACAACTCTCCTCCACTTAAGAGATTTTTGCACTTAAAAATCACCTCAAATGAACATATCAGGATAAGACTCCCTCATCTGACTCTCAAGCTCCCAAGTCACATTTCCACTTACTGGTCCTCCTCAAGCTACCTTCACTAATGCAATCACTTTACCTCAAAGCTACTTCAACTCGCGATCCTCTATCCTCATAAGTGATGTCTCCACAGTTAGGTTATCTCTCACCTGCATATCATCTACTTGAACCACATGCGACAAATCTGCAATGTATTTCCTCAATTGAGATACATGAAACACATCATGGAGATTAGAAAGTGACGGTGGAAAAGTAAACTGATAGGGAACATCTCATATCTTCTCTGAAATCTAGTATGGACCAATAAAATATAGTGTTAACTTACGCGACTTCAATGCTCGACCAACACCAGCTACTATAGTAACTCGAAGAAACACATGATCTCTTTCTTGAAATTCAAGTGATTTCCTCCTCTTGTCGTGATAAATCTTCTGACGACTTTGAGAAATCTCCATCTTCTCCTGAATCATCTTAATCTTATATGTAGTCTGTTAGACTATCTCAGGTCTAACCACAACACTCTCTCCTGACTCATACCAACACAGTGGTGTCCTACACCTCCTACCATACAATACTTCAAACGGTGCCATTTCAATACTCGAATGGAAACTGTTGTTGTAATTAAACTCAATTAAAGGTAAATGACTATCCCAAGCACCTACTTTTTCTAACACACAAGTTCTCAAAAGATCCTCAAGTGACTGAATCGTCCTCTCATTCTGACCATATGTCTGTGGATGATAAGAAAAACTCAAATGCAACTTCGTACCCAAAGCATTTTGCAAACTTCCCCAAAATCTCGAAGTAAAACTCAGATCCGTATCTGAAACAATGTTAGATGGAATATCGTGCGAATTGAAAATCCTCTAAATGTACAGCTTTGATAAATTCTCCAATGGATAATCTATTATCATTGGAATAAAGTGATCAGATTTCATCAACCTATCCATAATAACCCATTTAGCCTCAAAATTCTTCGATGTTCTGGATAAATGGGACAGAAAATCCATCGAAATACTATCTCCTTTCCACTCACGAATAGATAACGGTTGCATCAAACCCAACGGTTTCTGATGTTTGATCTTCGACTTCTGACAAGTCAAACAAGAATACACAAACTCTGCAATTTATTTCTTCATACTGAACCACCAAAATATTTTCCTCAAGTCCTGATACATCTTTGTAGCACCCAGATGAATACTCAATCCACTATGATGCCCTTCCTCAAGGATACTCTTTTTCAGCTCAACTATATCCCGAACACAAACTCTATCATGACATCTCAAGATACCATTTTCATTAATTCGAAAATCACCACCTCGACCCTGATTGATCAAAGTCAATCGATCCACCAAACTCAAATCATATTTCTGACCTTCTGGAATCTCACCGAGAATTCCACTAGTAAGCTTCAACATATCGAGCTTAACTCTGAAATAAGTCTCTTCACAAATCAAACTTATATCTCGAAATTGTTCAATCATTTCAAACTCTCGTACCATCAACATCGACATATGCAAAGATTTCATACTCAATGCATCGACCACTACATTTGCTTTACTCGGATGGTAAGTCAAACCAAAATCATAATCTTTTAGAAATTCTAACCATCTCCTTTGCCTCATATTCAACTCTTTCTGATCAAAGAGATATTTCAAACTCTTATGATCACTAAACACTTTGAATCTCGATCCGAACAAATAATGCCTCCAAAGCTTTAATATAAACACAACAACATCCAACTCTAAGTCATGTGTCGGATAGTTCCTCTCAAGAAGTTTAAGTTTTCTTGAAGCATAAGCTACAACTTACTAATTTTGCATCAACATGCCTCCCAATCCCATCAACGAAGCATCACAATACACAACAAACAATTATGCCGAATTAGGCAAAATCAAAACAGGAGTGGTCATCAACTTTCTCTTAAGTTCTTGAAAACCTTCTTCATATTTTGCATCCCAAATAAAAGCTTGACCTTTCCTAGTTAGTTGCGTCAACAACAAAACTAACTTAGCAAATCCTTCAATGAATTTCCGATAATAGTCTGCTAGACCAAGAAAACTTCTAATCTTAGCGACATATTTCAGAGTTTCCCACTGAGACACGACTTCAATCTTCCATAAATCAACTGAAATACCTCCACTCGAAATCACATGATCAAGGAAACTCACTTCCTTCAACCAAAACTCGCACTTAGAAAATTTAGCATACAACTGCTTCTCCTTCAACATTGTTAACACAACCTTCAGATGTTCAATATGATCTTATTAACTCCTAGAATATATCAAAATATCATCAATGAAAACAACCACAAATTTGTCCAAATACGGATGAAAATCTTGTTCATGTACTCTATGAATACACCTGGTGCATTGGTCACAACAAACGGCACCACTGAATACTCATAGTGATCATACCTTGTACTAAAAGCAGTCTTCTGAATATATTCGGCCTTCACATGAATATGGTGATATTCAGATCTCAAAGTTATCTTACTGAACACACTTGCACCAACCAACTGATCCATCAAGTTATCAATCCTTGGAAGCGGATACTTATTCTTGATAGTCAGCTTGTTAAGTTGTCTATAGTCCATACAAATCCTCATAGTACCTTCTTTCTTCTTAACCAATAAGATTGGTGCATCCCACAGTGACACACTCGGGAAAATGAATCTCTTCTCAAGCAGATCCTCAAGATGATCCTTCAACTCTTTCAATTCTAATGCTGACAAATGATATAGAGTAATCGATATCGGACTAGTTCCAGGAACTAAGTCGTTCATAAACTCCATTTTACGCTCCAATGGTAAATCAATTATATCTTCAGAAAATATCTCTGGAAAATCACGAACGGCTGTTAAATCACCAATCTCTCTTTTTCCACTAATATCTAAATTTTCCATCAACATAAACATTCCAGTGCCATCCTGCACCCTTGCAATCAGCGGTACACTACACCGACTCTCCTTAACTAAAACATCTCAGAGAAGCAAAAGTTTTTCCCCCATTTGTTTTAAACCCACTACTGCTGACAAATGGTTAGAAAAACCAGCAAGCACCGACAGTGTTTCACACACATGTTGCATACTAAGGAACAAACAACATTAGACAACCTGGTTGGACGGGCCGACCTGCTCAGATACCACTAATGTAACACCCTTCGAAAACCCCGCAGAATAACACGGCATAAATCAGAGTAAAATTATCATGTATCTCAAACAAGGGTGACACACATAATTCAAAACCCACATATACACGTGTCATACTCAATAACACTTATTTAAAAATTCATGCTTTCATATACTTTCACATAAGCATGTAACATCAGACATAATTTATTCAAAACAAATACAATATTAGAGTCTCATAAAACTTCATTCAGTTTACCACTTAGGCATAAAAGCCAATTCACCATATAATCTAAATAAGAATATCCAAATAAATAGAGTATACAAAAGCATCTCTCAAACATAAATTAAAATGTTTCCCCGTGTTACATAATCAGAGCATGACTCAAAACCATAATACATAAATAAAATACTCTAACTCCTCCAACTATTCTCTTGCTAGAAGCAACTCTAATCTTCAGCACCTGAGTGATGTCGTATAAAATATCATTCCAACAGAAGGGTGAGAATTCTCATAATTATCTAAATCATATAATAATATATAATACATAACATACATGCATAAAGATAAATATTCTCACACTTCAAATTATTTATACACATAACATCACTCAATTAATCATATTATTCACAAGTATATAATCACAAATCCACAATTTCACAATTACATCATTTTCACATATTACACATAAAGTTCATATTATGACACAAACACAATGTGACTCGATTCAAGACTCAAATGCAACACTCATGCATGTGGTGCCAATCATTGTTATTTTTATTCGGTTTTTACTCTAAACTGGGTCCATTCCCTAGACCAATAACACACAAAAAGTCAGTTCCCTAAGCTTTCAAACCTCACTCTAGGTTTAGGACAAGTCACTAGCTTCCACAAAACTAACAAGCATTGCCTCTTGACAACAATGATGCATGTGAAATTTCAACAATCATATGTAATTAATACTATCCCTCAATATTAACATCCATGCATATCTTCAATAATTTATCACAATTGAATTACCACACAATTACACATACATGCATATATCCATGAATTTTTCACATACAATTCATATTCATATTAGGTACAAGAATTCAAATGGTATACAACACATTTTACAATACAATCATATTTGTATTATCATCACAACAAATAATAAATATCATGTATTCATGTTGTCACGCACCAAAATATACTCATACAAGCACACACACAAGTATTCAATTAATTATCCATAATTAATTTTTCAACCTACAGAAAACAGTGCAACAATTCATTAATAGAACATATACACAATTGACTTCCCAAACATATTAGACATAAAAATATTGGTCAAACAATTCTCTTATCTATATTATGTTATAGTTATATTCATTAGCTTTCTGACACTTCAAACGGTTCTTCATTTAAATATACGATTAAAAAGTTATGATCAAAATCGCGTTGAAAACCAAATATGCCTGGCCGCGACGACCTCGGTGATGTGTGCCACTACCATGCCATGGCGCCCGCCACGGAGAATGCCATGAACTTAAAAACCAGAAAAGTTCTTGTGTAGGCAACATTCTCCATGTGCGATTCTTCTACCCAAAAACACCTTTTGACATCCAAATTACTATGATTTAAGGTATTATAACTTATATCTAATATGTATTTTCAAATAGAAACATCACAACACCGTTACTCATCATATTCAAGGATTCAACATGAAAATTTAACAGTTTCAAAACCATGGAAATTTAGGGGTTTCATCCTAAACATGAATCTATCCATCATACATCATCATTTTTTTAGCAATAACCAGGTATTGGAAAAAATACATAAATAACCATGTTTTAGAGAAAATTACGCAAATAATCATGTTTCAAAAAACATTGTAATGGAGGCGCCATCTCACTTGGCGTATGCAATAAGCTTTTTGTCTTAGGCGCCATCTCACTTGACGCATGCATGTTGTTCTATCGATGTGAGATGGCGCATGCTCTATAAAAAGGGCAGGAGGCACCATCTAAGATGGCTACTACGTGCATTTGTGTTTTCTATAAATAAAACATCCATTTATCCATCATTATTCACATTTTCTCACATTCTCTTCTTATTATCTCTCTGTTATTTGCATCATGAAATCTCCCGTGATTTTCACCAAAGATTGATACGTTATTTTCTCGACCACCAAACCTCCGATGAAAATGAATTTTAGGCACATTCACTCCATGGAGCATCTGAAGAGAGAGTTGATGTGATCGCTAGAGGGAGACATCGAGGCTGGGGAACAAATTAGAAGGATCCAGAGAAGAAGAACAAACACCTCACTTACAACTGGAAGAACTCAATCTTGGTTGGAGAAAGTCAAAACAGACAGAGACGTAATGGTGATGATGCATGGGCTCAGATGAAATTTTTTTTACGGTTGTAATTTCTTAGATGTTTTATCATGTTTTTATTTGTTGTTTTGGTGTGGTTTATTGTAACAAATGCTCTTAATTTAAAAAGTTATGTTTAGAACTTAAAAAAGTGAAGATGGTTTGCATACAGTTTTTATGTTGTCGAGCTAGTAGCCCGAGTGGGACAATTTTTTCAATTGTGTCTGACCTGACGGCATAAACCACACTTTATTTCTAGCTTGTCAAGGGAGTCCATTTCAGTTGTGATACGCTTGCTTTTGGGACGACCCTTTTTATTCCTTCGCATTTGATCATTGTGCCATATTATTTCCCCGTTGTATGCAGGCTAATAATCAGGTTTCGCTACCATTGGAAAGCCATTGTTGCATACGTTAAGCAAGGTTTTGGACTTGTAAATGGGAGATAGAAGTAGTAATGCATCTTGATGAGTATACGCACATGCCGCAATGACATGAGAGAAAGGCATACGAAAGGATTGAAACTTTCCACAATCGTGCCAACGAGATGGTAGTATAACCATATACTCTTGTTTTGGCAGCCCCTCATTGTGGTCGATTGTCTCTTTGACAATGAAGTTATGGCTATGTCGGTCGAACCTTATAACAAGATGGGTGTTGGCTTTGGTACTTTCTGCCTTAATATATTTCATGCAACTTTCACTCCATAGTTGTCCCGATTGTAAGACTGCATTCCACATTTCACCTCTTTTTGCAAACAACGAAGCCATCCTAAAATATGTTGATTTCACTAAAGCATTTACTGGGAGGTTTCGTATGTCTTTGAATACACTATTCATTGATTCGATAAGATTTGTTGTCATGTGGCCCCATCTTTGTCCATTGTCGTATGACCTTGTCCATTTCTCCACTAGAATATTATCAATCCACCTACCTGCATCCGGATTTGACAATCTGATCTCGCTGCAATAGTGTTTGAACAAAGGTTGTGTTAATGCATATCGTGCATTCATAATTGTTTTCCTAGGAGCCTTGTCTTTGATCTCCCTCGTAAAATTTTGTACGATATGTCTAATGCAGTTGACATGCGTAGAAGGAGGGTCATGTCAACCATTTGCAGAATTATTGTATGCACTCTCAATAAATGCATGTCTGTCGAAGATCAAACAGATACCAGGTTGAGGAGCCACGTGTGTTTAGAGATTCTTGAGAAAGAAACTCTAAGAACCACCAGTCTCTCCCTCGACTAGAGCAAAGGAAATTGGGAAAATGTTGTTGTTGCCATCTTGTGCAACTGCCATCAGTAGTGTGCCTTTTTATTTCTCGTACAACCACGTCCCATCTATTTGAATAATAGGTTTGCAGGATGCAAACCCTGTGATGCAAGGTTGAAAAACCCAGAACAGTCGACTGAATATTCCATTTCTGTTGACATAAGTACCACCTGGGGTATACGTCGACAATGTTTCCATAGTATAAACAGTTTCAGGAGAATACGTCTGAAGTGCATGCAAGTAGCACGGTAGTTCTTTGTATGACTCCTCCCAGTTTCGATATACCTTTTCAATCGCCTTGGTCTTTTCTAACCACACCTTTCTGTATGGCAGAGTATAATTATATATTGTAGTGATGTGAGAGATTATGGTTTTCACTTTCAATGACGGATCATTGTTGACGAGAGGTAGGATTTCTTGACATATTAGATCATAATTTAGTTTACGATGATCTTGTGATTGAGTAGAATTAACGAACGTGTGGGTGGACATAGAACCTATCACCCAACAATCACCTCTCAACTTGTATGATGCAGTGAGCCTGAACATACAATCTGGGTGAACACATATGAGTTTGTACCTTTCTGGATTTACTCGATCTACCTTAAAATTGACAGAGTTTAACATATGAAACTTTTTTATAGCTCGCATACAATCTTCTCGATTATGAAATTTGTCTTTCTCTTTTAAATCATCATCTGACTACTTATACAGGTTGAAAAAACATCTGATGACGGTTCATCTCCACCCATGTTGAAGTTTGTCATGTGTGAAGGTGGTGTGTAAGTTTCATTCGGAGGTATTTCACGTAGCGCATCATCTTCAGAATCATCGTTGATCATGTTGTCAAACTCTAACTCTTCATCTTCCTCTTCTTCGTCAACGACATCTACTTCTACTTATTCATCTTCGAGAGAATCAACCACTTGTGACTGAGTTGGTCGTGACAATTGAGGCTTTTGCAACATAATGTACAACTCAATCGAGTCGTACCCAGAATACTCATGACTGGAAAACTTATTTTGAAGGTCCTCTTCATGTTGAACCTCTATCTTATAAAATATTATTTGGTTCTCACCAAAAAAATGGATTTTGATAGAAGATGTGTGTCACTGCACTTCGTCCAAGAAATTGGCTTTTCTATTTAAACAAAATCATGTGTTATCAGTGTCTCTAAATAAAAACCCATAGGTGGAACAAATGTACGTCTCACCGTTGAAACACGCACTGATAATGTATTATGGTGTAGAGGACATTGTGTTTGGTGTTTGAATGTTTGAATGTTTTAGATGTTTAAGTGTTGATAACATTAGATGCATGTAGGATAAATAGGTTTCATTAAACTTGAACAAGACAAAATTGCTTCACCACTAATTCGTCAATTGAGATGGCGACATCTTTCAATTTTATTCTTATGCGCCATATAGGATGGTGCATCCCTACATGTCATATCACCTTACATGCATGTGCAAAAGACTGTCCATATACTGCCATCTTACACTACACCTATGTTGCCACCTACTATACATGTAGGCCTGTTCCACGTCAAGTTGAATGGCGCATGTTCTTTAAAATGCATGTAGGCGCCATTTGACTTGGTGGCCGCATGGCACGTATCATGCATGCATGCAACCACCAACCACCTCATCAATTCACTCTTATACAATTTCTCCTATAACTATGGCGCCTGAGACACTTGTTTTGCATCACCAATCATCTTACTCTCTGATACAAACTCTTTCATTGTCTTATATAATTTCAAATATGGTTCTTCTCACAATAGACGATTCTCACAGAGACACAAGAGACAATATTGCAGCGTTTGTAAGTTTCTATAAATTCTTAAATATTCTTTTATATTAATATAATTTTTATAAAATTATTATTAAATTAGTCATCTTATGGACTCTTACACTATTTATATTTTGAATTTAGGATACTAAAAGATTTAGAGTTCGCTCACACAAATACATTACTCCCGACCCGTTGATCGTTCCCTATCTCGAATATGCGGGTTTTGGAAATGTTATAAAAATCTTAAACTGCACGATTGATTCCAAATTTATATTTGCAATGTTGGAAAGGTGGAGACCCGAGACACACACATTTCATCTACTAATATGTGAATGTATCGTCACACTAGAGGATGTGTACATGTTATTGGGTCTCCCTATCGATGGTAAGGTAGTGAATGAGTCAGTTCAACAATCCAATTCTCTATGCGAGGAATTGTTGGGCAAAGATATCGTAGAAGGTAGTGGTGCTAGGGACCAAGGTATATTACTAACTAAACTTAAAAAACATTATACGATCTTGAGTTGAATGAAAATTCGTCCGAGCTAGCAAGAATAATTAAAGCTAGAAATTATATGATGATACTATTTGGAAGCTTGTTATTTCCCAAAAGTACAGGGAATAGTGTAAATTTTATGTATTTAAGTTTGCTTAGGAACTTTGAAAAAACAAGAAAGTATTTAAGCTTGTTATTCCCTGTTTTCCTCAACCAGAATAATATGTGACACACGGATCAATATTTTGATTGGTACAGATCGATTAGTAACCTAAAAATGCATGTGTCTCATCTGAGGTATTTGGTCGACCCACGAACACAATGGGCACAAATCTCAAGTCCCTGACAACAAACTCAATGCACACCAACTTTTCACCAAACACCACGACGATACAGATCCACAAACACCCAACACAATCACCACCTCAATACTAATACACCCATATGCCCCACACTCAACCCCAATCCCAATCACAATACCAATACACCCACATGCCCCACACATAATTCCAGTCTTCTCCACATCCGGATGTGGGTCCCTCATCATCTCACCTTAGCCCAGATCTAGGCTTTCCTGAAGAATATGACCCAACCGACCCAACTTACCATCAACCACCACATCACCATAGCACCCAATAATCGTAATACCAAACACTCCAAGATTCATTTCCTTTTTATCCCCCTTACTCAAACGACCAGTGCTATAGACCATCCATAGAAACCCCCCCTCATCAAGACGACCAAACTTTGAGGGCATGGATAACCGACTGTACCAAAGCAGATCTTCCATATATGGTGATCTGACCGATTTCATGAATCCTGAACGCATTGACTTCGCTGAACCATCGACCCAACCGCAACAGGAAAATCGACGAAACTCACCACGAGATAGGCGAGGACGCGGGTGCGGAACCACGGATCATTACCGAGTTCTGGGGGACAACTAAATAATATGCATGGTTTTTTTTCATTATGTAATCATTCATTTGTTAATGAAAAATTGAAGTTTCATTACGCTATATCGTTTACTTATTGTCTCGTGTTTAAAATAGAAAGCAAAAAAAATTGTCTCTTAAATGCACTTAGGTGCCATCTGAGATGGCTTAGGGCAAACATGTTGCACCTATGTGCCATCTCACTTGACGCCTCCATATAAAATTAAAGAGGATGTGTCATCTCACTTGACGCCTCCATTGTAGTGTTATCTAAAACATAGTTATTTGTATAATTTTCTGAAACATGGTTATTCGTGTTTTTTTTTTTTAATATCCGGTTATTGCTAAAAAAAATTCCACATCATACAATTCTCATAACAATGTAAAAACTCACCCTTATCTTGATTATTGATAAACTCTTTAAATCTTCTTCTTAAGGTTCTCTTCTCATCTTTCTCATTTTCTCTTTTTCTCTAGTTTAGCCTTTTTTTTCTTCTTATTCTTTTACTAACTTTTATTTTCCTCTTGTAAATATCCCGTATAAACTTCAAAATATACGGTAGAAATCTAAGTTTTTTTTAAAACTTTAAAATAATGTGAATAATGAAAGTTATATTTTACTACTATGAAGATATTATGATAAAATTGTTAGTAATATAGGGGTGTCTGGTCTAATTGCAGGCTGCCAAATAAAACTCTCAATTTTTCATACCTTTAAAGCTCGAGGTCCATCAGAACTGATTTTGAGTCCAAACCCGGCCGTCCCATTTGTGATTCGATTGACTCGGCTCTCAACTTGCATAAATTTCACTAATAATGTTTAAAAAGTTTTTATTATATTTTCCATCGTTCACATTTTACAAAATATTTGTTTTAAATTTACTTTTATTTTATTCATTTCAATCTCTTATCTTTTTTTATATTTTTCAGTATTTTATTTAAAGAAATGTTAACCGTTAGTCTTGTATAATTAAGTAAAATATAAGTTATTTAAAAGTACAATTAAGTAAAATATAAGTTACTTAAAATGACCAACATTCAACATTTGAAAAAATAAGGACCAAAAAAAAAAAGAATTATTATGGCAATTTTGGAAGTAATGAAGCAAATATACGCTCTTTTCTTATAAATAAAGAACATTCAGATAAAGCATACCAATTGACATTACCTTAAATCAAAATCTTATAACTCCGGATGCTTAATTATCAATGTTGCTAAATATACCAAGTCGAATAATGAGGGCATTTAACCTTTAGACGAAACTAGCATCCCAAAAACGAATATGAAGCCAATAAATAAAATGCGTAAGGTACAACAGAACAAGGTCTAGGAATATAAAACATGTTACTGCTCTAATGGTACAAGGAACACTGCCAACTCTTTCACTAAAATTACTGACAATCAGCATGTCCTTTGAAGGTAATATAAGGAGGAGGTAGTATTAGTGAACATTCCCATGACGATATTATGATGTCAACCCGCAGCAGATGAAACATCAATTTCCAATCCAGTGGCGGAAAAGGCTTCCTTCATTTCCGATTCCGGGCTTCATCCTTTTCCTTCTCTCTTTTCTTGTACAGCTTTTCAAGAACACGCTTTGCCTCACATTGTGGAAAGTTAGATAAATCATAGTAATGTGGTGCTATATCTACTAACCTGTCATATAACAAATGATCATAGAGTTAAATAATTTCAATAACATAAACAAAAATAAGAACCACATGGCAATATATCTGGCACTCTTGTCTTGCAACGCTAATCTCCCAGCTAAAATAAATTGGGGGAGTTTTATCTAAAGGCTTGTAAATTTTTCATCTAAACAACTTTAAAGTGGTTTTATTTTTCTTTCCCCATAGGTCTGTAAGTTTTTCATCTAAACAAGTTCAAAGTGGTTTTATGTTTTCTTTCCCCATAGGTCTGTAAATTTTTAATCTAAACTAGTTCTAAAACTTCACAGATTTGCTTCAACATTTTTACTAAACATTTTTACAACAACAAAATCTTACCATTCACCGCGTATATCCGTCACAGTACGTATAAAATTCCGACTGGTAAGAACATATTCGTTATAGATAACCCACTCTGGCTTGTGATCCAGGCAATTTGATGGATGCAAGTGTACCACCTACATCAGAGTAGAATCATAAATTTGAATGCAATCTTTCACACCTATAGCTATTTTGGTAATAGAAATGAACAATAAAGGAATATAAAATAATTTTAGCAAACCTGATTGTCTTTTACGGTTAAATAGTGTCCTGTCCGCTCAAGATGAGCCACCTGCATGAAATATCCTGCTAGCATTGCCTTTCTAATGTTGACGTAATAGTCACGGCTATTGAAGTCAGTGCTGCATAACTTCAGGTTAAACCGTGCCATGATACGCACTAGCTGTTGTCGAACATTATCAGCTGATTTCAGTGCCCTGTTATTGACAAAGTTGTCGTAGCACCAAGATGCATCGTCATCTGAAAATCCATTCACATACATTTAATAAACTTTAAACATCAGAAAAAGAAAATAAACAGCAAGGTATTGAGAATAAAATGAAAAGAGTGAGCAGAAGCATGCACTTACTGTTTTGCTTGTAGGCATGGTATACATTCAAGAGTGTGAGATGATCCCCATCAATGTGTCCAAACCTAGCTTTTGCTTCATCCGCAGCTTTCTGTGCCTCCCTAGGCCGGATAAAGCAATTGGGTACTAAAGAAAGAAATTGATTACCACAGACGAGGTCCACGGAAGGTCAGCAGATGCATAGAGGCGAGAGCAGACCATTTTCTTCATGAGAGAATACTGAGAAACTGCAACTATCTGCATCAGCACTTACTTAGAATCCTATGGTACATGCCAACCGGGGGCATGGAACCCAGAGAACACAGTTGCTGATGACTACCTAACTGGACACACTCCAGAAACCACATTCATGTGCAACTAGGAGCACATGTAAGCAGTTAAACATCCCTGCCATATGCACAGTACGACCGTGCACATGTACAAATGCTGGGCATCCATTTCAAAAGAAGCCCAGCTTAACTATATTTCCTTAACATTAAGGCGGGACTCTAGACAGACGCAAAACAATAATAAGAAAAAGAAAGAAAAAAGAGAAGCATACCTGACAACATGGCAGAAATTGAAAGAATCTCATTTGAACAGTTGAACTCAGGACTAACAACAAGCATCTTTGACATCTGGGGGTCCAATGGAAACTCACTCATAATCTCACCAAGCTTTGTTAAGTTACCCTCATCATCCAATGCACCCAAGTAATTCAACACTTCCAAAGCCCGCATTAATGTTTCAGGGGCAGGAGGGTCCATGAAATCAAAATGCACTAAGTCGTCTATACCCAATTTCTTCAGTGTAAGAACTGTGTTGGCTAGATTAGATCTCAAAATTTCAGGATAAGTTTGCGGCTGAAGATCATTATTGAAACTTCTCTCAGTATAAAGTCTAAAGCATTTCCCTGGCTGAGTTCTTCCAGCACGCCCAGATCTCTGATGTGCACTCGCCTTTGATATTGGTGACACCAACAAAGACTCGACACGAATTCGAGGATTATAAACCTTTTGCTTAGCAAATCCAGGGTCAATAACATAGACTATACCGTCAATTGTCAGGGAAGTTTCTGCTATATTTGTTGAAACCACAATCTTCCTTCCAGGAGGGCCTCCCTCCTTAACTGGAGGAGGAGCCGCATCAAAAATCTTCTGCTGCATAGCTGGCGGAAGAGTAGAATACAATGGCACCGCTTTCACAGGGCCCACCTGATCCCCCATATTTGCAACTTCTTTTGATATTTTGCGGCAAGCGTCTTCTATTTCTTCCTCTCCAGTAAGAAAAACAAGTATGTCTCCTGCAGGTTCACACATGTGAATCTGCACCACTGTCCTAATAGCAGCCTCCAAGTAATCTCTTTCTGGTTCTTGAGTATAAAAAATTTCAACTGGATGTAACCTTCCAGGAACTTTCATTAGAGGAGCTCCAAAAAAATATCCCTGAAACTTCTCAGCTTCAAGTGTAGCACTCATAACAACCAACTTCAAGTCAGGTCTGTTTTTAAGAACTTCCTTAAGAAGCCCAAACAACACATCTGTAGCCAAAGTCCTTTCATGTGCCTCATCAAGAATAATTACTTTGTATCGTTCCAAAAGTGGGTCCGTCATTGCCTCTCTCAAAAGCATACCATCTGTTAAATACCTGCATAAGAAACGAAAAAACATTATATTTGAGAACCTAAAACAGGGAAAAACAATTTTATATTAAAACAGTATAACAAGCTTCAAATCAATTACATAAATAAAACATACTTCAAAACTGTCCTTGCACTACTACAATCTTCAAATCGGATGCTATAACCAACCTCTTCCCCGATAGTAACATCCATCTCTTCAGCCACACGGCGCGAAACAGACATAGCAGCCACTCTACGAGGCTGAGTACATGCAATCATCATCTTCTTCCGTTTATCCGGTGTCTCTAAATCAACAGCTTCCAAAACAAACTGAGGTATCTGCCTCCCAAAAAAATCACAACAAAAACAATAAAATTAACAACCTACACACTCAAATAACCAATCTAATCCCATAACATTATGACATCAAAATTAGAACTCAATTAGAACTCATTGCATCAAAATTAAAATCGTTGAAAGAGAGAGTTAGAATATATAAAAACAAACCTGTGTTGTTTTACCACTACCAGTTTCACCAACGAGAATCAAAGTCTGGTTATCCTTCAAAACCTGCAAGAAATCCTCTTTCTGGTGCCAAACGGGAAGTGTTTTCCTCTTCTCCAAAATCTCATAGTACCGTTGAGAGTAAGGCTTTCCGTTCCAGTGGTTAACGAGGCTGTTGCCGATTAAACCACCGTTAGTTTTCACCATCTTAGCGGCGGCTTCGTCGACGACGTCGAACAAACTCACCTTTCTCTTCCTCTCTGTACCCATCAAAACCCTAATAATGGAGCTTCGATTTTTTGGTATCGTTTCAACGAAATAGGAATATACCTTTCAGAAATTCGGTAATTATAAAATATAGAGGCTAGAAAACACACGGGCCTCGGCAATGCTAGGGCTAAGTTGTTGTGAAGACGAGGAACGTCTTTGGCGTTAGGGCTGCGGAGCTTGATGTGGCAGCTGCGGAATGTTATTGTTGTGCTTCTTATTCTTAAATGGGCTTTTAGTTTGGCCCAATTTTTATGAATTTTATCTACCACCCCTTTTAATTAGATCTGACACCTTCACACGGATAAAGACTAAAGTGTTGATAACTATACCTCTAATATCAGGATTATTTGCAGGGTTTTTATAGCAATTATTGTTCATGTACTTCTAAGTTTCATAGACAATTTTAGTTGTTGCACTTCTAATCAAACAAGCTTTCCATCCTTTGCCACTATCATTCTTAATAATCCAATGAAGCTCATTCCTACAATCTCTCGGGCAATGGTTCATCTGGATCCAATCAAGGATTGTTTTTTGAATTCTCTTTAAATTGGGGCAAGTGAAGAATAGGTGGTCAATGGTTTCTACCCGCTGACATAAAGTACAATTACTTTTATCAACTAGGCCAAATTGGTGCAGTCTCTTCTTGGTTGCTAATTTGTTATTACAAGCCAGCCATAACACAAACATAACACGCGGGCATGCAAAGTTCTTGAATATCAAGTGTCTCCACTCTACTTTAGGATGCTCATCTTTGATGAAGTTGTAAACTTTCCTCATGTTAAACTTTCCTCATGTTAAACTTACTGCTCATCATATTCCAGTCATGCATATCATTACCAAGCTCTCTTTGTTTCAAAATTTCTTTGAAAATCCATGAGGTATTTTGGTTCACTAGTATATTTATCAACTGTCAGTTTTTAATGTAATAGGTATTGATCCACAAACTATCAACTTTCTCGTTCATATTCCACAACAGCTTAGCCATATTAGCCTTGTTTCATTCCCCAAAAAAAGTAACATTAAGCCCCACCTTATCCTTAGGAGCAAAAACCTGGTTCCAAGCTACAAGAGATTTCTTGGATATAGTTTCCCCATCAGTTCAAAGGAAGGACCTACAAATGGCATCAATCTGCTGAACAACTTTCTTTGGAAAAGGAAGACATTGCATCAAGTAGTTTGACATTGCCCTAGTAACATCGTTAATAAGATGCAATATACCTGTATAGCTTAAAAGCTTGGTACTCTAATGTTGCAGCCTCGTTGTAATTCTATCAATAAGGCTCATATAGTGATGAGCTGACAACTTCTTACTCGTGAGGGAAATCTCCAAATATCTGAAAGGCAAAGCCCCCTCATTAAAAAAGGTAATCTTCTTGATCTCATTTTGACCTTCTCATAAATGCCACCAAAGTATGTTTTACACTTTGAAGGATTCACTTTCAAACCAGTAGCTTGAGATAAATCTTTCTCATATTCCATAACAAAGGTAACTGATCTTGTGTCTCCTCTAGTAAATAAGAGGAAATCATCAGCAAAATTGAGGTTTAGAATGTTGAGCTTTTCACACTTTGCATGGTAGTTAAAGTCAGGAACATTCCTCAGCTTCTACAGACACCTATTCAAGTACTCCATCATTATCACAAAAAGCAAGGGGGAAATATGGTCCCCTTGCCTTAAGCCTCTTTTTGCTTTCATATTTTTAGTGAGTGTAACACCCTTCTATACCACAAAATAGTAATCGGATAATTTAATTAGAAAACATGACCATAAGGGTGTCACACACATCAAAACACATAACCTGCTCTGTAACATGGGTTACCACAGAAATAAATTCAAATGCACATATTTATACTTAGGATGCTACACGACATCCAACACATCTGATTTGTACTTGGGATGTTACACGACATCCAACACATCTGATTTGGGTCAAGTATTTGTATAATAAGGCATTCAGTACCTGTCCTCGCATGCTCACCCAAAAATTTACAATATCATCACAGCAGGATCACTAATAAACATATAATAATAACATTGTAACTCAATATATTTAGTCTCATGGATTTCAACTCAATAGCATATTCAAAAGAGTACGACAGTCAACTCAAAACAACTTAAAAATCTCAAAAACACAAAAAATTTGTAACTTTGACAACAAAAATACAAAAATCAAATCAGGCATTTATCCCAACCCGATGTTACATGATCAGAGCAAGGAACCACTAATAAAATAGATAAACTACGAAAGTAACTCCAAGGCTATCTTCCACTTACTTCAGCAATGCTACTCTTGAGTATATGCATGATACCCGTGTAAAGGCAATATTCAAACAAAAAGGGTGAGAATAGATTAAACTAACAACATCACACACCAAATACAACAACATAAGTGTAATACGGTGGGAGAACTAACTTGGGATATTTTGGGTTTGATCGCAATTGTTGCGGATAGCAAGAGTTGCCACTGACTTTTCTTTTATCCAATAAAGGAAATGATGAAAAGAACAGGAAAGACCTTTGAGATTATTTTCTTGAGTTCGGGGGGTAGATTATGAAAAGAGAAGGTGTTAGCACCCTTTTCATCCATAGTTATCTATGGGCTCTTAGTTGTTTGCTAGATCATTGTTTTTTGTTTGAAAGTGTGTTTGTGGTGGGCTTTGAAATTATTTTTGAAAAGCGCCTTCGTTTAGGTAAACTTTGTAATGATTCTCGTTTCTATAAGAATGTATACAAAGTGTTGGACTTTTGAAAGTATTTCATGTTTTGAAAGTGTTTAGTGTGTTTGAAAAGGGGTTTGTGTTTGAAGATGAACAAGCAACTAGGAACATTTCTACCTACTCAACAGTCTTTGTTCTGTTCCTCCTCCTTTAGATGTTGTTATCTTATCATTGATTGGTAAGAGGCTTTATCTTTGGATGTAAAGGGAGGGGCATGGGTCATCGTATAGACATGATAGAAATGTTGTGAGATATCTTAGCATTTGAGGGACTAAGATCATTTGTAAGGTAACATTCGAAGCGTCACCGAGGGACTATGATCTCGTATTTTGATTGTTTTTGCTAAGACATCTCACGTGCATAACATGACCATTTTTCGTGAGGCAACAAATAGAGTTAACCTTAGGGGTACATGTGTGAATAGTGTTTGTATTTCATGCTTGGTTTATCTTGGATTAATATTTTCTAAGATTGGTTTTCTTCCCATACAAATCCTACTTTACTAGCATTTATATGAAAATGATAAATTGCATAAAGTAAATATTCTACGCTATTACAATCATTTGGGGAATGAGGTGTACAAATTTACAAATGGGGGTTACAAGAAATTAAAGTCCTAATTATCTATTACAACCATATTGAAATAATACACTAGAATTGAAATATAAAATATATTTGTTTTGTTTTTGGTTAAGTGAAGAAATAAATTTGCTTAAGAAAATATTTTTAGTCTTTTTGTTTTAAAAGCAATGAAGCAAAGTGTATGAATATAAAATATTTTTGGTGTTTTTGATTAATGAAAATAAGAAAATAAAAGTTAGATTCAACGCATGGCTGAAAGAATAGAAATATGAGAAAGAGCATAAGTTCTGACTCTGGTGCACTACAAATCAGAAAGAAAATGTTAGCAGAAAATGGGGAAAGCCAGAAGTTATGGGGTTGCTGGGTGTTGTACCCCATATTTTCCCTCTCATTTTACTCAATACATACCCCTGGAGATCCTCAATTTGCTCAAGTTTGCCCAAGAGTTTACCAGATAAACTCTCTCCTAAGGCAGTATGTCTCAAATTAGGGTTTCCATGTTCATCAAGATAGGTGGACTCCAAGGACCCCATATACTCTCCATGGTCTTAATATATTCTCAAGACCCTACATGTCAAGTTTCATGCATTGCACAAGAAGTTTGCTCAGTCAACTGCTCAGATGCTTGAGAATCGATTGTATTAGGTCAAAAGTCAACTGTTACCCACATACAGTCAAACTTCAAGATTTTTGGTAAACATTAACATTTTGAAGTGACTTTCATCATTTGATCCAGGGTTGATCATGATTCCCCAAGGAATGCTCCAAATTCATCAAAACCCAAAAGTTGCTAAATTAGGGTTTCTTAGAAAAAGTCAACCAAACTTTGACCAAGCATAACTTCCCCATGCTTTATCAGAAATTTTCCATCCAAAGCTCATTTTGAAGAGGATGCAATTCCGTACAACTCATCTTCATCCCACAAGTTAAAAATATGCACTCATAAAAAGATATGAATTTCTACATTATGGGTCCTTTTGAAAAGTCAACAAAAACACCTTTTGGGTCAAAGCTTCTTACATGAACACGAAAGACTCAATTGAGATGAGACCAAAATGGTTGCTTAGGTTACACCCTAAACTTTCTAAAAAGTCCAAGAACACCTCTCTAGGTTTAAAATTGGAGGAGATATGCCTTGTCAGAGTTGACCCTTTTTACAAAATTGCCAAAATTCAAAAATGCTCAAAAATGCATTTTTTTGCTAAATGGGCCCAACTTTTTATGCTTGCACCTCACTTATAATGTGGTCCACGACCCAAATATTCATCCACGCATTATTTTCTTCATTTTTCAATTTATTTTGATTTTGTATTAATTAAAAATTGAATTAAATCAAATAATTGATGAATAATAACAAAGCTATGCTTTGATTTGGTTTTTGGACAGGTTGGCAATCAAAACATGCTGAGTTATCAAGGCCAAAACGAATCAAGCATAATTGGTACAAGAAAGGGATGATTTGGCTCAAAATATAAAGTTTACATGTAGCTTGAAAACCAAATCAAATCTCTCATAATTGCTAAGATTCAATCCAAGTTTGTAACCCTAATTCATTCCTAGATATATATTGGACAAGAATAAAGCATGGCACAAGGGTTATCAGTCGTAAAAAAAGGCAGAACAAATTCAAAAAAATTCAAAGAAAAGTGTGACTTAGTTTTCATTCAACAGGCCATCTCAAAGCCATTTAAAGCCAGCAACCTCTTCCTGGGTGTGCATTGAAGCCAATTAGATCGTTTGCAAGGCTTGAAACACCCGAAATTGCACGTTACAAGTTCACTCGGTTTGCTTTTTTTTCAAAATCTATTACTGTATTTCTTGCATCATTAGCATGATTAATTGGTATATTTGTGATGTTTGAGATGTTTGCAAGCTAACTGCATGATTAAATTGAATTTTTTATGCCTATATGTGCCTTTGCCATTGTTAAGGTTTGCGTGTGCAGTTTAGGGGTTTGTTCTACAGGTTAAATTGGGCAAAAAGAATGGTACCATGATGTTCACAAGATTAAAACGAGTTGATCTATATAGTTAGATTTCATTTATCTTGCGTTTTATGGATTTTTGAAAGTTACAGGGCTATGGTTACGAACATTGTCCGTGGGTATAGGTGAACACCTAACACGACGGAGCCTTGAAGAAGACGACTAGGTGGCAGCCCCCCATTGGAGTTTTTGAATCTTCGCGCGTTTTGTTTTGTTTGTCAACTAACCACTTTTTATATATATTATATATTCTTCTCATTATACTTACAACTAACAACCATAGCTCAGTTGGCAACACTTCAGTGGTAGCAAGCGTGAGGACCTGGGTTCGATCCCAAGTCCCAACAATTTTCTTTATTTCATTTTCTTTCAACATATTCAATGCATCCCAATCTCAGGCGCCTTCCATACACCCTTGCATCCAGCCTCTTGATCACCATGGTATCAGATCCAACGCCTCATCAAGGAGAGACCCATGGTAGACCCTCAATAGAGCGCTATACAGGATCTCACATTGGCTGGGCCAACAACCTTGGGCCCAACAATTTCAGAATCATACCCCCTTTCTACTTCAACATACATGCCCAATTCTTTCTTTTTTATACTTGTTTAATTTCTTTATTTATTTTCTTTAGTTATTTTCTTTTTTCTTAATTAACACAAAAAATCATTTTTTTTAATAAAAAAAAAATCACAACAAACTACAAAAATCTTTTTTAATAAAAATATTTTATTTCTTAATTAATTTAGTTTAATTAACTTAGGGCAATTTAATCTCTTTTTATAATTAAAAATAATTAGACTTAGGATTTGAATTGTATATAATTCAATTAATTTTCTTTAAAAATACACTAAAATCATTTTTTTATTAAAATATTTATTTTAATTAATTAGGTTAACTTAAATACTTTTTTTTTCATAATTAAAAAGCAATTAGAAATTAGGGTTTTATTTAATTTGCAATTTCATTGTTTTCTCCAATAAAAAATGTACAAAAATCTTTTTTCTTTCAATTAGGGTATAGGTTATTTTTCAACATCCATCGTATTTAATTTGTCGCACATTTAATTATTTCTTTTCCGTTATTTTTGTAACTGCCAATGGTTTGTAATGGTTAAACTAGGGTTTTATTTACTCCTTTAATCCCCGATTCTTTGGTTATGTAATTAATCCTCATCCCCCGAAGCCTTGTAATAGCTAGGTTTATTTTCTCGCACTTTTAAATTCCTGCAAATATTTAACTGTCTAGATGTATGCTAAAAGGATTGTATGGCAAGAATATCTGGAAATTTAAACGGTAAATCACCTAATGTATAAAGATTAAATAATTGAAACTATTCATATGCATATATTCACTCCTAGGGTTTACCTCACTTCGGTTGCCTTCGGTAAACAATCATTAAGCATAGGAGATTTTAGTGGTTGCCCTCCAGTCTAAAAGATCAAAGTGTCCCATTCGAATGTTGCCTTGAAAATGTTGCCTCGGAAATGTTGCCTCGAAAATGTTGCCTCGAAAAGATCTTAAGACTCTAGGATTACTACTAAAGTTTTCTAACTGCTGCTTTAGTGATTGTACTTGTCCCTTTCGAATGTCCCTTACAACTCCAACGACAGTGCTACCTATTCCTTAATAATATGATAACGTTGTCTAAAGGAAAATGAACAGACCTTTTTTTCGAGTAGGTAGAATCTTAATTACTTGCTCAATAAAAACTTTTCACACAAACACCTTTCAAAACAAATTTTCAAAACAAACTTCGTCACACCCTTGAGGACTGATACAAGGGTTATCACGAAGTAAAACATTTTCAAAACAAGCACACACAAGAAATTTGAAAAATGAGCAAGTACCTAAGAGCCCATGGAAAACCATGGATAGAAAGGGTGCTAACACCTTCCCTTTCTATAATCTACCCGTACTCAGAATATCTCAAAAAAAGGTTTTTTTTGTTCTTTTTCCTTTTCCATGATTGGATAAAATAAAAGTCGGTGGCGACTCTTGCTTACCGCGACATTTGCGAACAAAAAACACAAACCAGTATTAACAGTCGGTTCTGCCACCGTATCACAGAACTGGCGACTCTGTTGGGGAAAATTAATAAAGTGGGGTATACCTTAGGATCTAGGTCATTAAATTGCTTCTCTTGATTGTCTTGATTGCTTTACTTTTGAGGGTTTGTTTGGGGTTATTAAAGATCCTACACCCGGATCTTGGGGAACTCATTAGGTAAACAATAATAGATCATGGAGATGGTACGACATAGACCGATATGGTTTAAGCGATGGTTGTGTTGGTGTGGAACTTTGGTTGGTACCAGTATCCTTCGTGGGGAAACGAGCAGAATACGGGGTCGTCGTGTGGTATCGTGAAGTACTAACGGGCCTTAGAACCTTAGTTGAACAAACTTGGCCATCAGAAAGTAGTGAGATAGCCGGCCTCGGTGTAGAGTTGAGGATTGGTTGATACTCGATGATACACTCATTGAGATCAGACTTTCGGGATATTTTGGCCGCAAGAAAATATCACTTGAGCTGAGACAATGCCCGATAAAGGATGGTCAGTGATATTGAGATCCTCTAGAACCCGGTTACTTTTTAAGACAGGTTTGAAACCAACTAAACTTCAAGAGGGTACTACCTTTAACCTCATGCAAGCCTTAAACCTAGACTTTGTATGATTTGACTGTGTTTGCTATACCTGTGTTTGTTATACCTGTGTTTATTATACCTGTGGTTTCTCATGATATCATGCATCATAACATATCATCCATTCTTATTGCACTAACCATTTCAAAGATCAAGGGGATTTATCTTTGTTATGTTTTGCAGATCATGGCTTCCGTTCGTAGAAACACTATCCGAATCAGCTTTGTGAAGATACCTTCCCAACTCAAAGAGCTAGCATCAAGGGTTTCTGAAACTTCTGCTTTCACTAAGAGACATGGTCGACTTCTCAACCTGGTTACTTCAAATTTTGATGAAAGGATGATGAGTGTACTCTTTCAGTTCTTTGATCCCAAGCACCACTGCTTCACCTTTCCAGACTATCAGTTGGTGCCTACCTTGGAAGAATTCTCTCAGCTGTTGGATATACCCATTCTTGTACAGTTACCCTTCAGAGGTCTAGAAGAAGTTCCTAAGCCAGAAGTCATTGCCTTAGCTTTGCATTTGAAACGGGCCGACGTGGTATCCAATTGGGAAACAAGAAGCCGAGTCAAGGGTTTTCTAGCTAAGTTTCTGATAGACAAGGCCCAACTGTTTTGGGATGATATGGATTTTTAGGCTTTTGAGGAGGTTTTGGCTCTTCTAATCTATGGGTTAGTCCTATTCCCTAATCCAAATTCATTCATAGATGTGAGTGCTATTAAGATCTTCCTCTCCCGCAACCCTGTGCCAACATTGCTCGGAGATATTTTGCACACTCTTCATACTCGTACCATGAAGAGAAGGGGGATTCTTATGTGTTGCATGCCATTGTTGTCGAGGTGGTTTATTTCTCACCTCCCTAAGTCTGTACTAAAGAATGAAGAAGGTTTGGGTTGATGCAAAGGATAATGTCACTCGCTCATACGGATATTCTTTGGTGTTCTCGAGCTATGGAAAACACTGCTATTATTGACCACTGCGGGGAGTACCCTAATGTCCCATTGCTTGGTATTAGAGGAGGTATAACCTACAATCCTTGTTTAGCTCTGCGACAATTTGGTTACGCTCGAAGGGATGGTCCCCATGAGTTACTTATCGAGGGTATTGTATTCAACTACGAGGATGATGTTAAAGAGTATCACCGGAGGTTTATACGAGCTTGGGGCATGGTAAGCAGATCTGGAGCCAAGGCTTTAGGGCCAAAAGCTTCCATTCCTATGGAACCTTACCTCCAGTGGGTACGAGCTTGTTCCCAAAAGCTTATGATGCCCTATGTGGTCGTTTTACCAGTGATCGTGGAACCCACTACGGAAGAGGGTATTCCTTACATGGTTCTCTATCCTTATATGCACACTGATCTTGGGGAATTATAGAGGTCTTGGATTCAGATGATGAAGGAGCGGGATACTTACAGGGATCAGTTTCATGCTCAGGAGAGGAAGGTTTTAGAGCTCACAAAGCAGTTGCATGAAGAAAGAGGACTCAATGACTATCTCAGCACAAAGAGGAAGCATCCATAGGAACTTTGATGTTTTTAATAGTTTTAGATTTGTTTTTTTAATTGTAACGCCTAAAAGGCATTTGAACTTCAAATTTAGCTAATAAAGTTTATGTTTATTTTGGTTTGCAAATTTAAATTTCCCGAAGTCTTTGAAATCATTGCATGCACATCCCATTATCATACACATCATTATAGGTACCATTACAGGTTTCTCATCTTCTTCGCTGTTTATTTCAGCACGAAATGTCTTCCGAGCAAACCACCAAGGACCTTCGGGCACATAACGCCCAATTCCAACAAATGTTTATAAGTCTAGCAAAAGGGCAGAAGGATCTGAAAGCCCTTATCCTGAAAGAGAAGAAGAAAAAGAAGAAGGTTGTCGGTATTTTGAATATGGGTAGAAGGTTTGGAGAGCGGTTGAAGCGACAAGCCGATCTGACCTCTTCATCCAAGGAAGAGGAGGATCAAGAAGAAGAGAAGGACCCCAGTCCTGCAGTTTCTGACAACGATACCGATTATAATGATGAGCAATATCCTCCTGCTGAGGATAAATACAAACACTTGGAAGATCGTCTGAGTGCCATAGAAGTTCAGAGGATACCTGAACTGGATTTTGAAGAATTGGGATTGGTGTCGGGAGTAGTCATCCCGCAGAAGTTCAAAGCTCCAGTTTTTGCTAAGTATGATGGGGTGTTCTGCCCAAAACTCCATCTCCGTTCTTATGTCAGAAAGATCCAGCCCCACACCGCTGATAGAAACCTGTGGGTTCATTTCTTTCAAGATAGTTTGTCAGGGACTCAACTTGAATGGTTCTACCCGCTGGAGGGAGCAAATATCCGAAACTGGGAAGATTTGGCTGCTGCTTTCTACAAGCAGTATCAGTACAATGCTGACCTTGCTCCTACTCGTACTCAACTCCATAGTATGTCCATGGGCGCAAGTGAAGGCTTTAAAGATTATGCACAAAAATTGAGAGACTTGGCTGGGAGAGTTCAACCCCCATTGTCTGATAGAGAGTTGGTTGATATGTTTCTGGGGACGCTATCTAGTCCATTTTTCAATCATTTGATCGACAGCTCGTCAGCTGGTTTCACCGAGCTGATCCTAACTGGAGAAAGAGTAGAAGTTGGGATTCAGAGCGGCAAGATACAGAAGGATGCCTCTTCGAGTTCGGTAAAGAAGCCTTTTGCTGGTAAGAAGGAAGCCAGTGCCATCTATAGCCCGAGGGGCCAAAATAGGGCTGAACATTGTCAGACAGTAAGTGTCGTGATGATACCTAGACCTACAATTGCTCCACAATGCAACAATCAACAAAGGGTGGAAAGACCACAACGACAGTTTACCCGAATCAACATAACATTGGCCGAAGTTCTACCTCATCTACTGAGATCCAACTTGGCAACCTCGAAGGAGGCTCCCAAGAATCCAAATACTACATCTCCTTGATATAATCCGAATGCCCGATGTGCCTATCATTCTGAGAGTCCTGGCCACGATACAAATGACTGTTGGGCTCTGAGGAACAAAGTACAAGACTTGATTGAAGCCAAGGAAATAGATTTTGATGCTCCGGAGAAGCCCAACGTCATAACTGCTCCCATGCCCAAACACGGTCGTGGAGTTAATGTTGTTGACACTGATTTGTTTATCACCTTTGTTGATGAAGTTTCTACTCCTCTCATGACTGTCAAGAAGAATTTGTTGTTCGCCGATTTATTTCCGAGTTGTGGTGAAGATTGCCACATGTGTTCGTTTCTACCTTCTGGTTGCCGTTTGCTAAAGTTAGGTGTTCAACGCATAATAGATAGCAAAGAAATTTTGTTTGAGAAAACTTTGGTTCCCATTGTTCCATCTGAAGACGTTGCCATTGTAACCATTTTCGCCAATCCTTCCAAGGTTTCCTCGAGAAGACCTGTTAGGATTACATTTGATCCAAGAATTGCTCCGCTGATAATCATTGTTCCTGGTCCTGTTCCATATGTCTCGGACAAAGCTATCCCATGGCATTATGGTGTCGATGTGTACTATCATGGCATCAAACAAGATTTGAAAGATGAAGAGGTTGATCCTGATATTGGTAACATTGTTGAAACCAGCAAAGTTACCCGAAGTGGAAGGGTCTTCTCCCCCGAGATTTCCCCTAAGACTGTCAACAAACCTATTGTCATTCTATCTGTTGTTCCTGATAGTACATCAATTATTGTTCTTGTTCTTACCCCAGTTATTACCCCTATCGACGAATCGTCTGATACCCGCGACAAGGAAATTATAGGTGAGCCTGCTCGGACGGAGGCGCCTAAGAAAATTGTTGTGGAAGCCTCTAAACAAGAAATGGAGGAAATACTGAAGATCATTAAGAAGAGCGACTACAATATGGTCGAGCAGCTGGGGAAGACCCCCATCAAATATATCCATGTTATCCCTGTTATTGTGCTCCGAAACCCATGTGAAGGCTTTGATTGCATTCCTCAAGAATGCGCATGTGCTGCAAGAGACTTCAGCTGATCAATTTAAAGATTGTGTGGCCAGCCTGACTGCTGATAATGGGCTGGGTTTTTCTGATGCAGACTTGACACCAAAGGGAAGGAAGCATAATGATGCTTTGCATGTCTCGATTGAATGCAGGGGCATCACTATGGCTCATGTGCTGGTAGATACTGGGTCTTCAGTGAATGTTCTTCCGAAGAAGGCATTGGACCAGTTGGATTGCGAGGGTTTAACTCTAAAGCCTAGTAACATTGTGGTAAGGGCTTTTGACGGATCAAAGAGAACGGTGCACAGGGAGGTGGACATCCCTGTCAAAGTGGGTTCTCAGACTTTTGAGTCCACCTTCTACGTAATGGACATTAGGCCGTCATATTCTTGTTTGCTGGGTCGTCCTTGGATCCACGAGGCTGGGGCAGTTACTTCCATACTCCACCAAATGCTGAAGTATCCGGTGAAAGGAAAGATTGTCACAATGTAGGGTGAAGATGAATATATGGTGAGTCACCTCAATTCCTTCTGCTACATAGAAATGGACGGGGAATTCATAGAAACTCCTTGTCATAACTTCGAAGAGGTCCCTCAGATCTTGGCATCGACTGAAACTACTACCAACAAACCACCTTTGAAGATAGATTCCCTCAAGGACGCCAGGGCCGTGGTTGAAGAAGGTGGATGTACCAATTGGGGTCAGCTCCCTGATTTCACTCACAAGATTGACAAATTTGGTTTGGGCTTTACTACAGGGGCTCAAAGGGATGTTAGACGCGCTCGGGCTGGAGAACCTCCCCTACGTATCAACAATCGGGGAATTAACGCCATTGAAGATAGCAAAGAGGACTCAGATATCGACAGCTGGATCTACCCAACTACCAACGGTGGACCGAGTAACTGGATGACTAGGGAATTTATACCTGTTTCTTTTATTCTGTAGTAATTGACTTACTTGTTTTGAGATTTGTAATGAACAATTTAAAACTCTACGGCCCTATGCCTTGCCCGAGGCACATTGGCTTTGCTTGTGAGGGCTATTATTTGTCATTTCATATATCATTAATAAAGCATTGGACGTTTCTTGCATACAAATTTTGCGCTCTCTGTTTTTCTTTTCTATTTTCACTTTATCAAAACAGCTATTCTCTTACACACACTCACGTATCATAATGCAAATTCGTATCCACTATGGATCCCATTAATAATATCTCTGCTATTGTCAGTTATGACTTCGAAAATCCGATCAACTAAGTTGAGGACGAAGGTGAGGATGATTGTGTGGTGCCTGGAGAACTTGCTAGACTATTACCGCAGGAAGAATGGGCCATACAACCTCATGAAGAGCCGGTTGAGACAGTGAACTTGGGTACCGAGGAAGACAGAAAAGAGGTTAAAATAGGTGCAAATCTGGAGCTTAGCGTCAAACAGAGGTTGATACAAATGTTGCACGACTATGTTAAGATCTTCGTCTGGTCCTATGAAGATATGCCTATTTTGGACACTGATATTGTGGTACATCGCCTGCCGACTAAAGAAGACTGTCCTCTGATTAAACAGAAGGTCTTCCGTATACATCCCGAAATGTCAGAGAAGATCAAGGCAGAGGTCATGAAACAATTCGACGCAGGATTCTTAGCTGTCACTTCCTATCCACGGTGGGTTGCTAACATCGTTCCGATACCTAAAAAGGACGGTAAGATACATATGTGTGTGGATTACAGAGATCATAACAGGGCAAGCCCCAAGGATGACTTCCCATTTCCTCACATTGATGTTCTGGTTGACAACACCGTGCAACACAAAATTTTCTCCTTCATGGATGGTTTCTCTGGCTACAACCAGATCAAGATGGCTCCTGAAGACATGGAGAAGACAACCTTCGTCACACAGTGGGGCACCTTCTGTTACAAGGTGATTCCTTTTGGGTTGAAGAATGTTGGGGTAACCTATCAGCGCCATGGTCGCTTTGTTCCACGATATGATACATCATGAGATCGAAGTTTATGTTGATGACATGATAGTCAGGTCTCAAACTAAGGAAGAGAACGTAGATCATTTACAGAGATTGTTTGACAGGTTGAAGACATACAAGTTGAGGTTGAATCTAAACAAGTGCACCTTCGGAGTAAGGTCTGGTAAGCTTATGGGCTTCATTGTCAGTGACAAGGGTATTTAGGTAGACCATGCGAAGGTAAAAGCTAAACAAGAAATGCCGGTTCCCCGCATAGAGAAAGAGGTTAGAGGTTTCTTGGGACGTCTGAATTACATCGCCAAGTTCATTTCACATCTGACTGCTACTTGTGAGCCAATCTTCAAGCTTCTGAAGAAAGATCAAGTAGTAAAGTGGAATGATGAATGTCAGACCATTTTCTAAAGAATCAAGGAATACCTTAAAGAACCTCCAATTATGATACCTCCAATTGAAGGAAGACCTTTGATATTATACTTGACAGTGCTAGATAATTCAATGGGGTGTGTGCTGGGGAAACATGACGAGTCTGGCCGAAAAGAGCATGCAATATACTACCTTAGCAAAAAGTTTACCGACTGTGAGACACGATACTCATTGCTCGAGAAAACTTGCTACACTTTGGCATGGGCTACTCGCCGACTGAGACAGTATATGCTGACTCACACTACCTTGTTGATATCAAAGATGGATCCGATCAAGTATATTTTCAAGAAGTCCACTCTCTCCGGAAGGATAGCAAGGTGGAAAATGATCTTAACCGAATACGACATACAATATACAACCCAAAAGGTAATTAAGGGAAGTGTATTGGCTGATCATTTGGCTCATCAGGCCGTGGATGATTACCAGTCCATGAATTTTGAGTTCCCGGATGAGAATATCATGTTGGTGACTGACTACGAAGAACCTGAACCGAATGAAGGACCCGAGGAGGGATCCCGATGGTCTATGTATTTTGATGGAGCCTCAAACACACTGGGTAACGACATTGGCTCTACAATCATATCTCCCGAGGGCTGTCATACTCTGTTCACCGCCCGATTATGTTTCAACTGCACCAACAACATGGCGGAGTATGAAGCATGTATCATGGGTCTTCGAGCTGCTATTGACTTGAGGATTAAGTTCTTAAGTGTATCCGGGGATTCCTCTTTGGTGATAAGTCAGATCAAAGGCGAGTGGGATACGAAGCACCCAAATCTCATTCCTTACAAAGAGTATGTACTGACATTGCTCCCACACTTTGAGGAGGTAACCTTCGAACATTTCCCACAAGTGGAGAACCAGTTAGCGGACGTGCTAGCTACCATGTCTTCTATGTTCAAGGTTAGGTGGGACAATGAAGCTCCCCAAATTACCATTGAGAGGTTGGATGAACCAACACACTGTTGTGAAATTGATATCGAAGAAGTGGCAGACAAACCCTGGTTTCACAAAGTCAAAAGGTATCTCGAGGCTCAAGAGTATCCCAAAGGGGAATCTGTCAATGATAAGAAGTTTCTGAGAAGGTTCGCTGCAAAGTTCTTCCTCAGTAATGGAATCCTCTATAAACGCAACCATGACTCCACAGTACTACGGTGTGTAGACAAGAGCGAAGCAGAGAGGATCATGACAGATCTACATGAAGGCACCTTCGGAACCCATTCTAGTGGACATACCATGGCTAAGAAGATCCTACGAGCAGGATATTACTGGTCCACTATGGAAGCCGATTGCTATCAGCACTCTCGAACTTGTCATAAGTGCCAAATCTACACTGATAAGGTGCATGTGCCTCCGGTCCCCTTAAACGTCTTGACAACTTCGTGGCCCTTTGCAATGTGGGGCATCGACATGATAGGAGAAATCAGGCCCACCGCTTATAACGGGCATCGCTTCATCCTAGTAGCCATTGATTATTTCACAAAGTGGGTTGAGGCGGATTCCTTTGCTACAGTTACTAAGAGCGTCGTAGCACGGTTTATACGACACAATCTGATCTGGAGATATGGTGTGCCATAGAGAATTATTATTGATAATGGTACGAATCTCAACAACACAATAATCACCAAGCTCTGTAAACAGTTCAAGATACAACATCATAATTCTTTTCCTTGTCGGCCGAAGATGAATGGGGCTGTTGAAGCAGCTAACAAGAACATCAAGAAGATTGTACAGAATATGATAGTGACATATAAAAACTAGCATGAGATGTTACCATTCGCTCTTCATGGGTACCGTACCTCAGCACGGACGTCGACAGGGGCAACACCCTACTCTTTGGTATATGGCATGGAGGCAGTCCTACCCATCGAAGTCCAGATACCCTCTGTCAGGATTATGAAGGATGTGGGTTTGAACGAAGACGACTGGATCCAAACCCGACTTGATCAACTGAATCTAATCGATGAAAAGAGACTTACTGCTATCTGCCACGGTCAGACGTACCAAAAGCGAATGATCAAGGCTTTCAATAAGAAAGTCAAGCGTCAAGAATATCAAGTCAGGTATCTAGTAATCAAGCGCATCATATTGCTGCAAGGTGATCCCAGGGGCAAATGGACCCCCACGTACGAAGGGCCATTTGTGGTTAAGAACATTTTCTCGGGAGGAGCTATGATTCTAACCACCATGGATGGTGACGACCTTCCTCACCCTGTCAATGCAGACATAATGAAAAGATACTACACATAATCAAAAGACCTGCTAGGCTGAATGGCCTAGGAAAAAATAAGGGCTTCCCGACGAACCAAAAGGGTTCGGGCAAAAGTAAGGGATGAAAATGAAAAAAAATTTGTACACCCGGCAAGTCGAAAACCCGAAAGGGAGGCTTGGGCAAAAAAGGGTATCGCGGTGTATTGAAAATCCGAAAGGGCAATCCAGGAAAAAGTTAGGGATTGAAGCGTATCACTATGTCTCATTGGATCATCTTGCGACCAGACTTCGGTATCGACTATCAAGCTTGGACAACGCCAACCAATCTGATCAACCTTCGGCCAAGAGCAAAGTGATGAGACGCTTGAAGATATAAAGGCAATAGCAGAGTTGGAACCCAATGGCGTTGTTTCACATAGCCGTTTTTCTTTCTTTTACATAAATTGTATAATTTTTATCTTTCGGCCGCATTCTCTTACTAGAACGTTAGCCCCTTTGTACAAAATTCCTATTACAGGCCGACTTTAAAATCAATACAAGTCATTTTCACAAAACTTCAATTTGTTTTTTCTTTTTCTGTTTTGTTTTGCAAGAATGTCCAATAATTTATTTTTGATATATGCATTTGAAAATGATTGCTGCTCATAAATATTTACATAAGAAACAAAGGCAATTACTCGTAATTCCAGAAATAGGGAAAAACAGGAAGTGCCAAACCCTACAGTTACTTTACCCAGTAGGTACCGAGATAGAGTCAGCTTGGGAACATAATTATTGGTACATACACTCCCCCACGGAGTAAGTATCCAAAGGCATCGATGCCAGCTTCCCCGAAACAGAACATAACTATACCCAGCCGAGGTTCATAATCAAGGGCAAGTCAGTAAATTTCACCCCCAAGCGGAGTTTATTTCTACAAATACAGAAGCTCAATCTCTAACAGAGCTGAACATCTCCGACAAAGAAATTTCATCCCCAGCTGAGTTTATTCCTCCAGATCAGCAGGTCTACCAACAGAGTATCTCTTCCCTCCTAAGTTGGTCCCCACAGAGTTATTCTCCAGCATCCCTTCCCGGCAGAATATTTATAAATCTCCAACAACCATCAGGGATTTATTTTCCCAAACGCGAGCATACCCTGATGGCATTTCATAAACACACATCATGACATACGCATACATGTCATATACAACATAATCTCATTTATTTTGAGAACATCGTCTCACCCTGCATTTCATGCATCGCATATAACTAACCCTGATACCTTTTGCAGGAAAAGACAATTAGCTTCAACAAATCCAGCAGTTATACATATCACACCCACAGACGACTAATGGAAACTCAGTCCCTGAAATCAAATGGGTCAACTAATCTATATTATCGCTTCGAAGTAACCCTACGACCCAGGTTCCTTCTCACAGCCCTACTATCCAGGCTTTCATATCGAAGTAACCCTACGACCCAGGTTCCTTCTCACATCCCTACTATCCAGGCTTTCATATCGAAGTAACCATATGACCCAGGTTCCTTCTCACAACCCTACTATCCAGGCTTTCATATCAAAGTAACCCTACGACCCAGGTTCCTTCTCACAACCCTACTATCCAGACTTTCATATCGAAGTAACCCTATTATCCAGGTTCCTTCTCACAGCCCTACTATCCAGGCTTTCATATCGAAGTAACCCTACGACCCAGGTCCCTTCTCACAGCCCTACTATCCAGGATTTCATATCGAAGTAACCCTACTATCCAGGTTCCTTCTCACAACCCTATTATCCAAGCTTTCATATCGAAGTAACCCTACAACCCAGATTCCTTCTCACAGCCCTACTATCCAGGATTTAATTTCGAAGAAACCCTACGACCCAGGTTCCTTCTCACAACCTTACTATCCAGTCTTTCATATCAAAATAACCCTACTATCTAGGTTCCTTCTCACATCCCTACTATACAGGCTTTCATATCGAAGTAACCCTACTATCCAGGTTCCTTCTTACAACCCTACTATCCAGGCTTTTATATCGAAGTAACCCTACTACCCAGGTTTCTTCTCACAGCCCTACTATCCAGGCTTTCATATCGAAGTAACCCTACTATCCAAGTTCCTTCTCACAGCCCTACTATCCAGGCTTTCATATCGAAGTAACCCTACTATCCAGGTTCCTTCTCACAGCCCTACTATCCAGGCTTTCATATCGAAGTAACCCAACTATCCAGGTTCCTTCTCATAACCTTACTATCCAGGTTCCTTCTCTCTTATCTCCATACAGCAGTCTACAACACTGTAGGACTTGGACCTGATCAAACACGATTAGTTTCTCATTTCCCCAATAAGTCGCGGTGCAACATATACCCTGACCAGATATGCAATTCACTTCCGCTTCCTCAAGTCGGAGTTATTTCCCCAGTAGAGTAACGGACAACTGAAGCTCATAAAATTCTATTTCTCCCAAGACAGATACCAATGTTCCTCAGCATATTCCTCATCAACAACACCAACAGGGACTCTCGTCAAATGAATATCTCAGGAAATCAACATTCTCTAGATGGAATCTTTAATCCCATCTCCGATAATTCTCCGTCGCATCCAGGATGGCATCTTTAAGCCCATCTCTGACAATCTTCCATTAAGGACCTCCAAATGGCATATGTAAGCCCATTCCCGATATCACAAATCAAGTGCCACTTCATGCGAGTGCAAATTTCTGGGCACTCTAGTGTTCAATCATCTTCCACCTTAAGATCACGAAAGGCAGGCTAGCCAATCTACATCCCCAGGTTTAAGAAGATTGAACAAGGGAAGTTGTTGTACCACAAAATTTTCCCTCTCATTTTACTCAATACATACCCCTGGAGATCCTCAATTTGCTCAAGTTTGTCCAAGAGTTGACTAGACAAACTCTCTCATAAGGCAGTATGTCTCAAATTAGGGTTTCCATGTTCATCAAGATAGGTGGGATCCAAGGACCTCATATACTCTCCATGGTCTTAATATGTTCTTAATACCCTACATGTTCAGTTTCATGCCTTGCACAAGAAGTTTGCTCAGTCAACTGCTCAGATGCTTGAAAATCAACTGTATTAGGTCAAAAGTCAACTGTGACCCACATACAGTCAAACTTCAAGATTTTTGGTCAACATTAACATTTTTAAGTGAATTTCATCATTTGATCAAGGGTTGATCATGATTCCCAAAGGAATGCTCCAAATTCATCAAAACCCAAAAGTTGCTAAATTAGGATTTCTCAGAAAAAGTCAACCAAACTTTGACTAAGAATAACTTCCCCATGCTTTATCAGAAATTTTCCATCCAAAGCTCATTTTGAAGAGGATGAAATTCCCTATAACTCATCTTCATCCCACAAGTTAAAAATACGCACTCATAAAAAGATATGAATTTCTACATTATGGGTCCTTTTGAAAAGTCAACAAAAACACTTTTGGGGTCAAAGCTTCTTACATGAACACGGAAGACTCAATTGAGATGAGACCAAAAGGGTTGATTAGGGTACATACTAAGCTTTCTAAAAGTCCAATAACACCTCTCTAGGGTTAAAATTTGAGGAGACATGCCTTGTCAAAGTTGACCCTTTTTGCAAAATTGCCAAAAGTCAAATATGCTCAAAAATGCATTTTTTGCTAAATGGGCCTAACTTTTTATGCTTGCACCTCACTTATAATGTGGTCCACGACCCAAATATTCATCCACCCATTATTTTCTTCATTTTTAATTTATTTTGATTTTTATTAATTAAGAATTGAATTAAATCAAATAATTGATGAATAATATCAAAGATATGATTTGATTTGGTTTTTGGACAGGTTGGAAATCAAAATATACTGAGTTATCAAGGCCAAAACGAATCAAGCATAATTGGTACAAGAAAGGGATGATTTGGCTCAAAATAGAAAGTTTACATGTTGCTTGAAAATTAAATCAAATCTCTCATAATTGCAAAGATTCAATCCAAGTTTGTAATCCTAATTCATTCCTAGATATATACTGGACAAGAACAAAGCATGGCACAAGGGTTAGCAATTGTAAAAAAAGGCAGAACAAATTCAAAAAATTTCAAAGAAAAGTGTGACTCAGTTTTCATTCAACAGGCCATCTCAAAGCCATTTAAAGCCATCAACATCTTCATGGGTGTGCATTGAAGCCAATTGGATCGTTTGCAAGGCCTGAAACACCCAGAATCGTGCGTAACAAGTTCACTCGGTTTGCTTTTTTTTCAAAATCTATTATTGTATTTCTTGCATCATTAGCATGATTAATTGGTATATTTGTGATGTTTGAGATATTTGCAAGCTAACTGCATGATTCAATTAAATTTTTGACGCCTATATATGCCTTTGCCATTGTTAGGGTTTGCGTGCGCAGTTTAGGGGTTTGCTCTACAGGTTAAATTGGGCAAAAAGAAGAGTACCATGATGTTCACAAGATCAAAACTAGTTGATCTATATAGTTAGATTTCATTTATCTTGCGTTTTATGGATTTTTGAATGTTACAGGGCTATGGTTACGAACATTGTTCGTGGGTATAGGTGGACACCTAACACAATGGAGCCTCGAAGAAGATGACTAGGTGGCAGCCCCCCATTGGAGTTTTTGAATCTTCGCGCGTTTTATTTTGTTTGTCAACTAACCACTTTTTTTATATATTATATATTCTTCTCATTATACTTACAACTAACAACCATAGCTCAGCTGGCAACGCTTCAGTCGTAGCAAGCGTGAGGACCTGGGTTCGATCCCAAGTCCCAACAATTTTATTTATTTCATTTTCTTTCAACAGATTCAATGCATCCCAATCCCAGGCGCCTTCCATACACCCTTGCATCCAGCCTCTTGATCACCATGACATCAGATCCAACGCCTCATCAAGGAGAGACCCATGGTAGACCCTCAGGAGAGTGATATACATGATCTCACGTAGGTTGGGCCAATAACCTTGGGCCCAGCAATTTCAGAATCGTACCCCCTTTCTACTTTAACATACAGGCCCAATTCTTTCTTTTTTATACTTGTTTAATTTCTTTATTTATTTTCTTTAGTTATTTTCTTTTTTCTTAATTAACACAAAAAATCATTTCTTTTTTTAATAAAAAAAAATCACAACAAGCTACAGAAATCTTTTTTAATAAAAATATTTTATTTCTTAATTAATTTAGTTTAATTAACTTGGGGCAATTTAATCTCTTTTTATAATTAAAAATAATTAGACTTAGGATTTGAATTGTACATAATTTAATTAATTTTCTTTAAAAATACACCAAAATCATTTTTTCATTAAAATATTTATTTTAATTAATTAGGTTAATTAGGTTAACTTAAATACTTTTTTTTCATAATTAAAAAGCAATTAGAAATTAGGGTTTTATTTAATTTGCAATTTCATTGTTTTCTCCCATAAAAAATGTACAAAAATCTTTTTTTTATTTCAATTAGGGTTTAGGTTATTTTTCAACATCCCTCGTATTTAATTCTCCGCGCATTTAATCATTTCTTTTCCATTATTTTTGTAACTGCCAATGGTTTGTAATGGTTAAACTAGGGTTTTATTTACTGCTTTAATCCCCGATTCTTTGGTTATTTAATTAATCCCCATCCTCTGAAGCCTTGTAATAGCTAGGTTTATTTTCTCGCACTTTTAAATTCCTGCAAATATTTAACTGTCTAGATGTATGCTAATAGGATTGTATGGCAAGAATATCTGGAAATTTAAACGGTAGATCACCTAATGTACAAAGATTAAATAACTGAAACTATTCATATGCACATATTCACTCCTAGGGTTTACCTCACTTCGGTTGCCTTCGGTAAACAATCATTAAGCATAGGAGATTTTAATGGTTGCCCTCCAGTCTAAAAGATTAAAGTGTCACATTCGAATGTTGCCTCGGAAATATTGCCTCAGAAATGTTGCCTCAAAAAGATCTGAAGACTCTAGGGTTACTACTAAAGTTTTCTAACTATTGCTTTAGTGATTGTACTTGTCCCTTTCGAATGTCCCTTATAACTCCAATGATGGTGCTACATATTCCTTAATATTAGGATAGCATTGTCTAAAGGAAAATGAACAAACCTTTTTTTCGAGTAGGTAGAATCTTAAGTACTTGCTCAATAAAAACTTTTCACACAAACACCTTTCAAAACAAATTTTCAAAACAAACTTCGTCACAACCTTGAGGACTGATACAAGGGTTATCACGAAGTAAAACATTTTCAAAACAAGCACACACAAGAAATTTGAAAAATGAGCAAGTACCTAAGAGCCCATGGAAAACCATGGATAGAAAGGGTGCTAACACCTTCCCTTTCTATAATCTACCCCTCGTACTCAGCATATATCGAAAAAGGTTTTTTTTATTCATTTTCCTTTTCCATGATTGGATAAAATAAAAGTTGGTGGCGACTCTTACTTACCACGACATTTGCGAACAAAAAATGCAAACCAATATTAACAGTCGGTTCTGCCACCGTATCACACTGGGGACAAAGGAAATCCTAGAAGTACTTATGCAACTGGAAACCTAGAAGTTCTAGTGTTACTCGAAGGTTGGAAGTTTTGGTTGCTGAGGGAGCCTGGAAGTTCTAGTGTTATTGGAAGGTCAGAAGTTCTGGTCGTTGAGAGAGTCTAGAAGTTCTAATGCAGCTAGAAACCTAGAAGTTCTAGTGTTACTGGAAAGCTAGAAGTTCTGATAATGGGTCTGTGAGGTGTCAATGCTGTTGGATGGGAATATCTAGAAGTTCTGGTCCATGATCACTGTTTTGACAATCAATTGAAGAGGGTTTATCTAGAAGTTCTGGTCCAGGATCAATGTTTGACAAATAATGGGGAAAAATGTCAAGAAATAAACATAAAAAGGTGTTTCTGGGGCTAGAACTCATGACCCTTGACACTAATGCCTTATGTACGCGCTCTCTACCACTGGGTGGCTATACATCCGGTATTAGAAGCAAAAACATAAACATCTATTGCAAAGTAAGTTCTGATGATGAACTTTATCTTTTTCTTCGTGTCACCTAGATTATCTACAACTTAGTTGTTTCTCAACAAAATGGAAATGCAAACATAGCAGTTATGGCAAATTTCATCATGGTTTCAGAAATACAAAGCATCAAAATTGTAAACCAGAAGCAAGCATGAATCTTGCTAATCCTAATTTTGAATCCTAATTTCCTCAAGAAGTTCTGATAGGAAATTCTCTCTACTTAGGCCATATACTTGAAATCTATAAATATGTACAGGATCAAAGTCATGATATCTACATTGTATCTTTGAAAATGCAAGCCTAACAATGCCTAAGCAATGAGATAAAAATCAGAAGAAACTTACCTTGCAGGTGGAAATTGTTCTATGAATTAGAGCCTAGTTCAGATTGCTATGATGTTTTGGTCAGCTTCCTCAAGTTCTCAGAAAGCTAAAGCAACCCCCTTAACTTGAGCTATGAATGGTTGGAAAGTTCTGGTGCAGTCAAGGTGCAAAGTTAAGACTTTTGAAATGAAGAATGGTGAAGACTGTTTTACAGTTGGGAAACAGAAGTTGGGAAAGCTTCTAAGTGTATTCTATAAACTGTATGGATGATTTGGTCAAGAAACACATAAGAAAAATTAGAGTTTGGATGCAAAAATCAGAAACTAACAGGTTTCGTATTTATGTTTGCAGTTTCAGGTTCTTGGGAATTTTCAGCAAGGTTTCAAGGCTTTTTCCAATCTTTTTTTGAATCCTTTTAACAAATGCAAATGAAGTTTAATTTATAGGCGAAGGTTTTAGAAGCTGGGAGAAGTCAAGAGTACATTCATCATGTGTTATGGCTCGTTGACTTGTTTTTGAAGCAAGTTTAGCCAAGTATGGCTTCAAGGCAAAGTAAAGTGGTTAGCATCTTTAACCACGCCTAATCTGAGTTTATAGGCATAATTTGTGGAGAAGTACACTTAGAAGCAAAAGTAAATTATGGGCCCAAAATAAACTTTGTAAAAAGTTTACTTTCCAAGGACAACAATGGTACTTTCATGCCACACGTGGGAAGATCTTTTGGATAAAGGTTTAAACATTGGGATAAAGACCCAAAAGTGGGTGTGAGCATTAAATGATGATGAGATTTAACAAGCAAGAAGACCTACAACCTAAGATTATGCAGCCTAGCTTGAAACTGGATCAGAAGTTCAGCATGAACGTAACTTGGATTAAGAACAAACGTCCATCTTCTGATCTTTGAATCTCCTTGCTCCAGCATGATCTAAAGGAGTCCTCAGACTTTTCAGAAAGCTTGTAACATGCTTTGTAAACCCTCTTCAAATCACTTTTGAAAACTCTGATTATACCTTTGTGAAAATTAGCCCAGAGGTTCTAACCAAATTCTGACTTGGAAAGGTTTATAATTTACTAAGTGTTTTAGTTTCATGAACGTGTCTTCAAGGATTTAAAACTTGAAATCCCAACATTTCTAGGAGAAGTTCTGTTTTGCAATGTTTTAGATCTCATCGAGATTTACAACTCTTGTGTCAGAATTTCTTCCTGAATTAATTCGCATCATGATGAAAATCTGGCTAGAAGTTCTGAACTTATCATATTTTCTTAACACTTAGAAAATTTTCTAAATGTTTAGAATTTTGATTTTTCCAAAGCAATTTTGACTTTTGATTTTTCTTGATGAAACAAATTCATATTCTAACATATCTCAATGAAATGGGATTCTTGAAACTCGATTTTGACCCAAAAGTCAAAGTTTGACTTTTAAGTGTGCATTTTGACCTTTTTGCCCTTGTGCCAATTCAAACCTAAATTGATGTATCAATGATGCAAACTTGAGTCATGGTAGATCTTGTGAGAAATTTCTTGAGAAATGAGAGGGAAAATTTAAGGGTACAATAATAAGCATATCACGTATGTGATACGGTGGCAGAGCTGATTGTTTTTGTTACTACTGGTTTTGCATTTTTTTGTTCGCAAATGTACGCTAAGCAAGATTCGTCATTGTCTTTTATTTTATCCAACAAAGGAAAAGGGAAAAAGAACAAAAAAAACTTTTTTCGAGATATTTCTGAGCACGAGGGGGGGGGGGGGGTAGATTATAGAAAGGGAAGGTGTTAGCACCCTTTCTATCTGTGGTTTTCCACGGGCTCTTAGGTACTTGCTCATTCTTAAATTGCTTTTGTGTGTTTGTGTGTTTTTAAAAAGTTTTGAAATTGCCTTAGTGGAGCGTTTCACTTTATGGTAACCCTTGTATCAGTCCTCAAGGGTGTGATAGAGTGTTTTTTAAAACTTTGTTTGAAAAGTGTGTTTGAAAGTGTATGGTGTAAAATATTCTTTTGAGCAAGTACTTAAGAGTTTCTACCTACTCGAAAAAGACTGTTTGTTTTCTGATTTCCTTTAGACGGTGATATCCTACTATTAAGGAGTAGGTAGCTCCATCGTTAGAGTTTGAGGGACAATCAAAAGGGACGATTATAATCACTTAAGGCAGCAGGGCAAGATCTTTTAGTGATTGTCCTAAAACTCTAAGATCACTTTTTTACCGAGGCAACGTCGAAAGGGTCATAGAGGGACTAGTGATCTTTCGAATTAGAGGATAGCCACTAAAAATTCTCACGTTTCGAGAATAATGACCATTTTCCGAAGGCAACCGAAGTGGGGCAAACCCTAGGAGTGAGCATGTGCAAGTGTTTGTTTTTCAGTTAATTATCTTTGCACAGTTAGGGCTTTCTACTGTTTTAAATATTAATCTTTTGCATACAATCCTCATATCAATCATCTAACAGTTTATAATGACGCAAAGTAAAAGTGCGAGAAGTTTAAACCTAGCTATTACAAGACTTTGGGGAGGGGAATTACATAATCAAAAACTTGGGGAAAACAGTAAATGAAAATAGTAATAAACCTATGTTAAAAGTTATTACAAACTCGGAGCAATTACATTAATTGGAAAAATAAATAAATGCGCGCGAGAAAATTAAATACGGGGAATTAACAATTAAATCCAAAGACATTTAACTTAGTGAATAAAGAAAAAATATTTTTATTTTTTATTTTTGAGAAAGTAATTAATTTTGCAAATTAACCTAATTTCTAATTAATTTTAATTATGAAAAAGGAATTTAAATTATCCTAATTAACCTAATTAATTAATGCAATTAAATGTTTTATTAAAAAAACCTAATTCTAATGTTTTTTTTGTGCTTTTATGATTTTAAGATTTAATTAAAAAAGATTTTTAAAACAATTAAAAATAAATAAAACAATAAAAGAGTTAAAGAAATTAAAAGAAAAATTAAGATGGGCCTGATGCTGGAAGTAATTTGGGGGTGTGAATTGGAATTTTCTAGGCCCATAATAGCTGACCCAAGGCAACGCTGGATCCAATGTGGTTCACTTTTAGAGGGTCTACCATACTTTTTGCTTGCTGAGCGTTTAGATCTGATGGTTGAGATCGGGGGCGCGTGGTGGACGCTTGATAGTGAGGCACATGGAATCTGCAATAAACAACTTAGAAAATAGGAAAATGTTGAGACCTGGGATCGAACCCAGGTCCTTCCTCTCAAAGGGAAACGCGTGGACCAACTGTGCTGGGAAGCTCATTTATCAATATAATAAACAAATAAAATATAAGTCAAACAAAGCAGTATGCCCTAAAAAACGCGTGTGATTCAAATCTTCCAATGGGAGTCTGCCACCTAATTGTCTTCCTCACGGGGCTGTCGTTTTTTACACTAAACCTTTACCTACGGACAAAATTGTCACTAAAAGCTATAGTGACAGTTTTTGTCCATAGTTATAACCCTGCAACATCTCAAAATGCAATGCAAGCAACATTAATCAGAACTAAAGGCATGAATCAATTGCTCATGACCTCCTGAATTCAGTATCACCCCTAATTTTATCCAATTTTGCCTCTAGTTAGGGTTCCCCAATTTGGAGCTTCGGAACCCTAACAATGGCGAAGGGCTGTACCTGCGCTTAAACTCTGATTAAACCATTCAAAAACATTGCAAATATGATAACAAGCATGGACATATGATCAAAACAGATTCATGATGGATAAATCATTGGAATCGAGTTTGTAAAAAAAAAGACAAACTATGACTGTTAGAGAGCATGATTCTTGATGTTTCTGGCTTGGGGAATGAGTGTGGTAGCTTCCTAGAGGTCCAAGGATTATTGTTTAGTCCTTGAAACGCCTTGAATTTTCCCGGGGAGAAGAATTCGATCTGCACTTTTTTGACAAAAATTGACACTTTGTTCTTGCTCTTAGGGAGGCAGGTTGCGCATAAAAACTTGTGTTCTAGGGTTGCAATGCATTGGCATATGTAGTGAATAAGATTAGGGAAATATAATTGGAAAGAATCAAATATATAATGGTCTTGAATTTTGATTCTGATCTTTCCAAATTTGAAGATTTTCTCTTGTTTTGGAGCTTGCACGATTTTGTCTTGGCTATAGACAGCTTGCATGGTCTATAATTCAATGCAAAACAAATCTCATTCCATTGATTTAATTTATTTTTGATTTTATTTGAATTTTAAATAAATAAAATCAAAATAAATTAAATAAATAAGTGAATAAGGCATGGAGGGTCCCATAGGTTGTAGACCATTCTAGGACTGAGATTCAATCTTGAAAAGATGGGCCCATGTGGAAAAATGCAATTTTGGGCATTGTTGACTTTGTGCAAATTTCCAAAAATGGCCAACTTTGACAATGCATATCTCTCTCAATTTTGACCCTAAGAGGGTGTTCTTGGACTTTTTAGAAATCTTAGGATGTCCTCTAAACAACCCTTTTGGTTTCATCTCCATTGGGTCTTCCATGTTCATGTAAGGAGCTTTGATCCAAAAGGTGTTTTTGTTGACTTTTGAAAAGGACCTATAATGTCTGAATTTATATCTTTTCAAGAGTGCATTTCTTGAACTTGAGGGCTGAATATTAATTGTAGGGACTTAGATTCTCTTTAAAATGAGCCTTGGATGAGAAATTTCTGATAAAATATGAGAAAGTTATGCCTGGTCAAAGTTTGGTTGACTTTTCCTATATGAACTCTAATTTAGCAACTTTTGAGTTTTGATGAATTAGGAGCATTCCTTGAGGAATCATGATCAACACTTGATCAAATGATGGATAACACTTCAAAATGTTGACGTTGACCAAAAATATTGAAGTTTGACTGTATGTGGGTCATAGTTGACTTTTGACCTAGTATAGTTGATTTTCAGGCATTTGAGCAGTTGACTGAGCAAACTTCTTGTGCAAGGCATGAAACTTGGCATGGATGATCTTGAGGACATATCAGGGCAATGGAAATCATTTAGAACCCTTGGAAATCAAACATATTGATGAGGAGTGAAACCCTAGTTTGAGGCTCATTGTCTTAGGAGGAGGATTTGTCTGGTTAATCCTTAGTCAGCTTGAGCAAATGAGGACCTCTAGGAGTATGTTTTGTGTGAAAATTGGAGGGAAAATTTTGGGGTACAATGGTTGCCCTTGTTCAATCTTCTTAAACCTGAGGATGTAGATTGGATGGTCTGCCTTTCGTGATTTGAAGGTGGAAGATGATTGAACACTAGAGTGCCCATAAATTTGCACTCGTCTGGAGTGGGTGTTGATCGATAATATCAGGAATAGGCTTACAAATGCCATTTGGAAGGCGACGGAGAGTCTTCAGAGATGGGCTTAAATATGCCATCCAGAAAAGATATCGGTTGCATAAGAGATTCCTTTGCGAGAATTCATGTACCTGTCATTGGGGAGGACTTCGCCCGAGAATGTTAATTTATGATTTGGGAAATAGAGTCTAGGATCTTCGATTGTCCATTACTCTACTGGGGAATTAACTCTTGATTGATGAGACAAAAGTGAGCTGCTATCTGGTCGAGTCCGGGCCTCACAGTGACTGGTTGAGAATGATAAGGCTTACTGCTAACTGGTCGTATTCCAGGCTTCACAACGAATTACTGGGGAAATGTGAGATCGACCGTATCTGGTCGGGTTTAGGTTTTACAGTGTTGTAAACTGTTGTCCAGAGATAAAAGAGAAGGAACCTGTATAGGGATTTCTCGGGATAAGTCCATGCAAAACTGCGTCAAGTAATTCATGAAAAGGAGCCTGGATAGTAGGGCTGTGAGAAGGAACCTGGGTAGTAGGGTTACTTCGAAATGAGAGCCTGGATAGTAAGGTAATGAGAAGGAACCTGGATAATAGGGTTACTTCGAAATGAAATCCTGGATAGTAGGGCTGTGAGAAGGAACCTGGATAGTAGGGTTACTTCGAAATGAAAGCCTGGATAGTAGGACTATGATAAGGAACCTGGATAGTAGGGTTACTTTGAAATAAAAGTCTGGATAATAGGGCTATGAGAAGGAACTTGGGTAGTAGGGTTACTTCGAAATGAAATCCTGGATAGTAGGGCTATGAAAAGGAACCTGGATAGTATGGTTACTTCAAAATGAAAGTCTGGATAGTAAGGCTATGAGAAGGAACCTGGATAGTAGGGTTACTTCGAAATGAAATCCTGGATAGTAGGGCTACGAGAAGGAACCTAGATAGTAGGGTTACTTCGAAATGAAATCCTGAATAGTAGGGCTATGAGAAGGAACCTGGATAGTAGGGTTACTTCGAAATGAAAGTTTGGATAGTAGGGCTATGAAAAGGAACCTGGATAGTAGGGTTGTGAGAAGGAACCTGGGTAGTAGGGTTACTTCGAAATGAAAGCCTGGATAGTAGGGCTATGAGAAGGAACCTGGATAGTAGGGTTACTTCGAAATGAAAGCCTAGATAGTAGGGCTATGAGAAGGAACCTGGATAGTAGGGTTACTTCGAAATAAAATCCTGGATAGTAGGGCTTTGAGAAGGAACCTGGATAGTAGGCTTACTTCGAAATGAAAGCCTGGATAATAGGGTTGTGATAAGGAACCTGGATAGTAGGATTACTTCAAAATGAAATCCTGGATAACAGGGCTGCCTCATTTGATCACGTAGATTAGTTGACCCGTTTGGTTTCGGGAACTGATTTTTCATTAGTTGTCCGTGGATATGACATGTATAGCTTCACGGATTTACTGTTGAAATTGTTGATGATAACCATCTTTCCTGAAAAGGTACAGGATTAATTATATGATGCATGAAATGCATTGTGCGATGATGTTCTCAAAATAAATGAGATTATTTTGTATGCAATATGTATGCGCACGTCATGATGTATGAACATGAAATGCTATTATGACATATTCGAGTCTGGGAAAATAAATCACTGACTACTGCTGGAGAGTGCTGGAAATTGAATTCCTGATTGTTGTAGAAAAAGTGGTTCTTCTACTTCCGTTGGGGATGGTGAATGGAGATGACTATGTTGTGGATTTACTCCTTTCTGTTTATGAATATTCTGCCAGGGAGAGACTCTGCTTGAGAATAACTCTGCAGGGGAATATCCCTGTTTGAGAGAGGAGATGCTTTGCAGGAAGATTTTGCCGATTTAAAGAGATAAACTCCGCTGGGGGATGAACTTCCATAGCTGGAGGAATAAACTCTGTCAGGGATTGAGCTTCTGTATTCAGAGAAATAAATTCTGCTTGGGAGACAACTTTATGAACCGCTTGTGATTATAAAATTCGGCTGGGGAATAGATGTCGGCTTTCTGAAGGAACTTTGCTAGGAAAAGTAACTCCTGTTTGGGGAAGCTGATGTCAAAGCTTTGGTTGACTCTACTCTGTAGGGAGTGTAGATGTCACGGGATCGCATGTAATGGTGACCTTGTTTCAAAACTGTCCCTGCCCTTGTTTCTTAAGTTATAAGCAACTGTCTTTCCGTTTTTATGCGAATATTTGTGAATAGAAATTATATTCAAATGCATATGTCAAGAATAAATCATTGGAAGTTTTTGCAAAACAAAACATAAAAAGAAAAAATAAATGGTTTTGTAAAAATGACTTGTATTAATTTCTGAAGTTAGCCTATAACAGGCGTTTTTGTACAAGGAAGTTGACGCTCTAGTAAGAGAACGTTGTCGTGAAAATGAAAGCTATACAATATTGTGTACAAAGAGAAGAAAACAATTATGTGTAATAATCCCATTGAGTTTAAATTCTTCTATTGCCGCTATGTCTTCAAGCGTCTCATCACTTTGCTGCTTGTCCGAAGCTGACTAGATTGATTGGTGTCGTTCGAGCTTGATAGTTGATATTAAGGTCTGGTCGCAAGGTGATCCAATGGGACATAGTGATACACTTTACATCCCTAACTTTTTCCTGGACCTCCCTTTCCGGTTTTCAGTCCACCGGGATACCCTTTTTTTCCCAAGCCGCCTTTTCAGGTTTTCGACTTGCCGGGTGTACAGATTTTTTGGTTTTCATCCCTAATTTTTGCCATAACCCTTTTGGTTCGCCGGGAAGCCCTTATTTTTGCCTAGGCCAATCAACCTAGCAGGTCTTTAATCATGCGTAGTATCTTTTCACTATGTCTGCATTGATAGGGCGAGGAAGGTTGTCACCGTCCATGGTGGTCAAGATTATGGCTCCACCCGAAAAAATGTTTTTGATCACAAACGACCCTTTGTATGTGGGAGTCCATTTCCCCTGGGATCACCTTGCGGCAGTATGATGCGCTTGATCACTAAATCCCCGACTTGATATTCTTGGTGTCTTACTTTTTTTTGAAAGCCTTGATCATTCGTTTTTGATACATTTGACCATGACAGACAGCATTAAGTCTCTTCTCATCGATCAGATTCAGTTGATCAAGTCGAGTATGGATCCAGTCGTCTTTGTTCAAACCCTCATCTTTCATAATCCTCAGAGAAGGGATCTGGACCTCAATAGGTAGGACAACCTTCATACCATATACCAGAGAGTAGGGTGTTGCCCCTGTCGATGTTCGTGTGGAGGTGCGGTACCCATGAAGAGAAAATGGTAACATCTCATGCCAGTCTTTGTATGTCACCATCATCTTCTGTACAATTTTCTTGATGTTCTTATTAGCAGCTTCAACAACGTCATTCATCTTCGGCCGGTAGGGAGAAAAGTTATGTTGTTGTATCTTGAATTGCTTACAGAGTTTGGTGATCATCGTGTTATTGAGGTTCGTACCATTATCCGTGATGATTCTTTCGGGGACACAATACCAGTAGATAAAGTTATGCTTAATAAACCGCACCATAATATTCTTGGTAACGGTAGCAAATGAGGCAGCTTCAACCTACTTCGTGAAGTAATCAATGGCCACCAGGATGATGCGATGCCCATTGGAAGCGGTAGGTCTAATCTCCCCGATCATATCAATGCCCCACATTGCAAAGGTCCAAGGAGCCATCAAGACATTCAAAGGAACCGGAGGCATATGCACCTTATCAACATAAATCTGGCATTTATGACAAGTTCGGGAATGCTGATAGCAGTCTGCTTCCATAATGGACCAATAGTATCCTGCCCGTAGGATCTTCTTAGCCATGGTATGTCCACTTGAATGGATTCCTAAGGTACCTTCGTGTAGATCTGTCATAATCCTCTCTGCTTCGCTCTTGTCTACACACCGCAGTAAGATAGAGTCATGGTTGCGCTTGTAGAGGATTCCATTACTGAGGAAGAATTTCACGGCGAACCTTCTCAGAAACTTTTTGTCATTGACAGATGCCCTCTCAGGGTATTCTTGAGCCTCGAGATACCTTTTTACTCCGTGAAACCAAGGTTTGTCTACTACCTCTTTAGTATCAATCTCACTGCAGTATGCGGGTTCATCCGACCTCTCAATGGTGATTCGGGGAGCTTCGTTGTCCCACTTGACCTTGAACATAGATGACATAGTAGCTAGCGCGTCCACTAACTGATTCTCTTCTCGTGGGAAATGTTCAAAGGTGACCTCTTCAAAGTGTGGGAGCAATGTCAACATGTTCTCTTTATACGGGATGAGATCCGGGTGCTTCGTATCCCACCCTCCTTTGATCTGACTTATTACCAAGGCTGAATCTCCAAAGACGCTCAAGAATTTGATCCTTAGGTCGATAGCAACTTTGAGACCCATGATGCATGCTTCATACTCCGCCATGTTGTTGGTATAGTTGAAACATAGTCATGCAGTGAAAGGAGTATGGCAGTCCTCAGGAGATATAATTACAACACCAATGCCATTACCGAGTGCATTCGAAGCTCCATCGAAAACCATAGTCCATCGGGATCCTTCTTCAGGTCCTTCATCCGGTCCAGGTTCTTCATAGTCAGTCACTAGCATAATATTCTCGTCCGGGAACTCAAAATTCATGGACTGGTAGTCATTCACGGCCTGATGAGCCAAATGATCAGCTAATACACTCCCCTTGATTTCTTTATGGGTTGTATATTGGATATCGTATTCGGTTAAGATCATCTGCCATCTTGCTATTCTTACAGAGAGAGCAGGCTTCTCAAAGATGTACTTGATTGGATCCATCTTAGATATCAACAAAGTAGTGTGGGTCAACATATACTGTCTCAGTCGGCGAGTAGCCCATGCCAAAGCGGAGCAAGTTTTCTCGAGCAGTGAGTATCGTGTTTCACAATCCGTAAACTTTTTGCTAAGGAAGTATATTGCATGCTCTTTTCGACCAGACTCGTCATGCTGCCCCAGCACACACCCCATTGAATTGTCTAACACTGTTAAGTACATTATCAAAGGATTTCCTTCAATTAGAAGAATCAGAATTGGTGTCTCTTGGAGGTATTCCTTGATTCTTTCAAAAGAGGTCTGGCATTCGTCATTCCATTTTACTACATGATCTTTCTTCAGGAGTTTGAAGATTGGCTAACAAGTAGCAGTCAGATGTGAAATGAACCTGGCGGTATAATTTAGGCGTCCCAAGAAACTTCTAACTTCCTTCTCAGTACGGGGAGTCGGCATCTCTTGTATGGCCTTCACCTTTGCAGGGTCTACCTGAATACCTTTGTCACTGACGATGAACCCCAGAAGTTTACCAGACCTTACCTCGAAGGTGCACTTATTCGGATTTAACCTCAACTTGTATGTCTTCAACCTGTTAAATAACTTTTGTAGATGATCAAGGTTTTCTTCCTCGGTTTGAGACCTGGATGTCATGTCATCAACATAAACATCTATCTCATGGTGAATCATATCATGGAACAAAGCTACCATGGCTCGCTGATAAGTTGCCCCAGCATTCTTCAACCCAAAAGGCATTACCTTGTAACAGAAAGTGCCCCACTGTGTGACGAAGGTTATCTTCTCCATGTCTTCGGGTGCCATCTTGATCTGGTTGTAGCCAGAGAAACCATCCATGAAGGAAAATATTTTTGTGTTGTGCGATGCTGTCAACCAGAACATCAATATGGGGAAGCGGGAAGTCATCTTTAGGGCTCGCCCTGTTCAGATCTCTGTAGTCCACACACATTTGTACTTTACCGTCTTTCTTAGGTACCAGAACAAAATTAGCAACCCACTGCCGATAGGAGGTGACAACTAAGAACCCAATGTTGAATTGTTTCATAACCTCTGCTTTGATCTTCTCTGACATTTTAGGGCGCATACGAAGGACCTTTTGTTTTACCGGAGGGCAATATTCTTTAGTCGGTAGACGATGTACCACAATATCAGTGTCTAAGCCAGGCATGTGTTCATATGACCAGGCGAAGATCTCGACATAATCGTGCAACATCTGTAACAACCGTTGTTTGACACTAAGCTCCAGATTTGTGATGATCTTGACTTCTTTTATGTCTACCTCTATTCCCAAGTTTATTGTCTCAACTGGCTCTTCATGAGGCTGTATAGCCCTCTCTTCCTGCTGCAACAGTCTAGCAAGTTTTCCAGGTACCTCACAATCTTCCTCACCTTCGTCCTCGGCTTGGTTGATCGGATTTTTGAAGTTATAACTGGCAATAACAGAACTGTTATCAATGGGATCCAGAGTGGATATGGATTTGCAGATTGATATGTGAGTGTGTGTAAGAGTGTAGCTGTATTGATAAAGTGAAAAGCAGAAAAGAAAAATAGAGAGCGCAAAATTTGTATGCAAGAACGTCCAATGTTTTATTGATGACATATGATAAGGACATATAATAACCCTCACAAATAAACCATTGTGCCTCGGGTAAGACACAAGGCCGTAAAGTTTATATTATTTATTATAAATCCGAAAAACAAGTAAGACAATTACTGTTGAACAAAAGTAATCGGCACAAAATCTTAGGTCGTCCAGTTACTAGGTCCACCATTGGTAGTAGGGTAGATCCAGCCGTCAATATCAGAATCCTCATCATCGTCTTCTATAGCATTGACCCCACGATTGCTGACGCGTAAGGGAGGTCCTCCAGCCCGAGCACGTCGAACAGCCCTTTGAGCTCTTGAAGTAAATCCCAAACCAAAATTTTCAATTTTATGAGGAAAATCAGGGAGTTTTCCCCTAATGGTACACCCACCTTCTTCAACTACTGCTCTGGCGTCCTTGAGAGAAGCCATCTTTAAAGGAGGTTTGATGATCTTCGACACACTGGTGATAATCTCGGTTGATGCCATAGTCTGAGGAACCTCTCAAAATTTTGACAAGGGGTCTCTATGAATTCACCATCTATTTCCACATACCTGAATGAGTTCAGGTGGCTTACCATATACTCCTCTTCACCATGCACGGTGACAATCTTTCCCTTCACTGAATACTTCAGCATTTGGTGCAGCATAGAAGTAACAGCTCCAGCTTCATGGATCCAAGGAAGACCCAACAAACAAGAATAAGATGGCCTGGTGTCCATCACGTAGAAGGTGCATTCAAAGGTCTGGGAACCCACTTTGACAGGGATGTCCACCTCCCCGTGCACCATTCTTTTTGAACCGTCAAAAGCCCTCACCACAATGTTACTGGGCTTTAAGGTCAAGCCTTCACAATCTAGCCTATCAAGAGCCTTCTTGGGCAGAACATTTAGTGACAATCCAGTGTCCACTAGCACACGGGCCATAGTAGTGCCCCTGCATTCGATCGAGACATACAGAGCATCATTATGCTTTCTCCCCTTTGGTGTCAAATCAGCATCTAAAAAGCCCAACCCATTATCAGCAGTCAAACTGGCCACACAGTTCTTGAATTGGTCAGTAGAGGTTTCTTGCGGCACATGCGCAATCTTAAGAAATGTAATCAAAGACTTTGCATGGGCCTCCGAACACAACAACAGAGCCAGCATTGATATCTTCGAAGGGGTCTGCCCCAGCTATTCGACCATATTGTAGTCGCTCTTCTTGATTATTTTTAAAATCTCCTCCATTTCTTGTTTAGAGGATTCCAAAATAACTTTTCTAGGTGCCTCCGTCCGAGCAGGTTCACCTACAACTTCTTTGCCCCGAGTCCCAGATGACTCATCGACAGGGATAAAAACTGGAGTAAGGATGGGAGTAGTAGTAAAAGTACTATCCGGAATAACAAATGGAATAACAACAAGATTAACAACAGTATTTGGGGAGATCTCAGGAGAAAAACCCTTCCACTTCGAGTAATTTTACTGGTCCCGACAATGTTACTGATATCGGAATCAGCCTCTTCAGCTTTTTCGTCTTTACTGGTTAACAAATCCTGGTTGACGCCATGGTAGTAAACGTCAGCACCGTAATTCCAAGGAACAACTTTGTCCGAACAGGTGTAATCCTAACAGGTCTTTTGGAGGAGACCTTGGAAGGATTGGCGAAAATGGTTATGATAACAACATCTTCATGTAGAACAATTGGAAACAGAGTCCTTTCGAACAAAATCTCTTTGTTATCCATCAGGTGTTGAATAACTGCTTTCAACAAATAACAACCAGAAGGCAGAGATAAACACATGCGGCAACCTTCACCACAACCTGGAAATAAACCGGATAGCAATAAATTCTTCTTGATAGTCATGAGAGGAGTGGAAACTTCATCAACAGAAGTAATAAATAGATCAATATCAACGACATTAACACCACGATTGTGCTTGGGCATGGGAGCAGTTATGACATTAGGCATTTCAGGAGCATTAAACTCAATATCCTTTGCTTTGATCAGATCCTGTATCTTATTCTTCAGAGCTCAACAGTTGTTTGTATCGTGACCTGGACTCTCTGAATGGTAAGCACACCGAGCGTTTGGATTGTAACAAGGAGATGTGGTGTTGGGATTCTTGGGAGCCTCCTTTAAGGTTGCCAAGTTAGATTTTAACAAATGGGGTAAAACCTCAGACAACGTCATATTGATCCGGGTGAACTGCCTTTGAGGTATTTCTACCCTTGGCTGATTGTTTCATTGTTGAGTAGCCACATGCCTAGGTATCATCATAGCTCCTACCGTTGGACGATGCTCGGTTCTGCTCTAACCTCTCAGATTGTAAATAGCATTGACCTTCTTCTTACACATGAATGGATTCTTCACTGTACTTGAAGAGGTGTCTTTCTGGATCTTGCCACTTCGGATCCCAGCTTCTACCCTTTCTCCAGTCAATATCAGCTCGGTAAAACCAGCTGAGGAGCTACCAATCAAGTGATTGAAGAACGAACCAGATAGCGTACCAAGAAACATGTCCACTAACTCCCTATTAGACAAAGGGGGTTGGACTCTCCCTGCTAAATCTCTTCACTTCTAAGCATAGTCCTTAAAACCTTCGCTTGCACCCATAGACATACTCTGGAGTTGAGTACGGGTAGGAGCAAGGTCAGTGTTATATTGATACTGCTTATCAAAAGCAGCAGCCAGATCTTCCCAATTACATACATTGATTCCCTCCAGCTGATAGAACCACTCAAACTGAGTCCTAAACAGATTGTCTTGAAAGAAATGGACCCACAAGTTCCTATCAGTAGTGTGAGGCTGAATCTTCCTCACATAAGAACGGAGATGTAGCTTGGGACAAGAAACCCCATCATACTTTGCAAATACCGGAGCCTTGAACTTCTGTGGGATGACAACCCCATATACCAAACCCAACTCTTCAAAATCCAACCCTGGTACTCTTTGGATTTCCATTGTGCTCAGACGATCCTCTAACTGTTTATATCTATTCTCTACGGGAGGATAATGTTCATCATTGTAATCAGATTCATCCTCAGAAACCCTTGGGTTGGGGTCTTCCTTCCTTGTCTCGCCCTCTTGATTCTCCCTTTCTTTGGATGAAGAGGTCAGATCAACTGGTTGCTTCAATGGTCCCTTGAATCTTCTGCCCAGGTTCAGGACACCAGCAGTCTTCTTCGCCTTCTCCTTTCTATCTTTCAAAATAAGGGCCTTCAGATCTTCCCTCCTGTTGTACCCCAAAATTTGCCCTCCCATTTCTCAATAATTTCTCATCACAAAGCCCTTGGAGCTCAAGATCCAGTTAGGGTTTCATCTGCTCAAGATTTCTCCTTGCACTGTTGACCCAAATTAGGGTTTGTGTTTGCACAAGGATGTTTTGACCTAAAATGCCTAAGATGACTTTCTTGCTTCATATTGGACTCCCAAGTTTATCCATACCAAGTTTCAAGTCTTGATTCCAAATTTTGCCCAGTCAATTGGACAGTTGACCTAGAAATCAGCTGTATTGGGGAAAAAGTCAACTGTGGGTAATTGACAGTCAAATCTCATGAAAATTGACCCCCATCAACATTATGAACTCATATGGACCATTTGATCAAGTTTGGATCACAATTCCACAAGAAATTTGATCAGATCACCAAAAGGGCAAAATGGTCATTTTTAGGGTTTTGACTGCACAAAGGCAATTTTTGACTGTTTGACCTAGCCAATGGCAAACCAAGCTCACATATGGACTCAAGGACCCCATGGAATTGTCTTTACATGTTCAACAAGTTCAAAAGATCCCAAATGCACAAGATTGACAGTTGAATTTCCTAGTCAATTGATCATTTTTGACTGTATACTGAAAAGTCAAACTTTGACTTTTTGGTCAAAATCAAGTGTCAAGATTCATTTTTCATCAAAACATGCCAAATCATGAAACTTGTTCATCAAGAAATCAAGAATTGCAAATTAGGGTTTGAAATGAAGATTTTTCATAACTTAGAATTTTTCTAAGTTATAAAAAACCCTAATTTTTTCCTAACTTTGCCCCACTTTCTCACCAAGATTCATTTGGATTCAAGCAAAAGTCAAAACATGAAAGTTATAGCCTATTGCATAATCTACAACTTTGATTCACAAAGTTTTCCCAAAAGAGTCTTGTATCTCAAGTTACAATTTTTGGAACAAGGGTACCAAACCATTCTTAACTTAGAGAAAATTTGACCTATTTTAGGCAGGATTTTTGCCTAACTTCAAGACCATTTTTCACATACTTCCACTTGGAATTTCAATTTTCATTTCAAAGATTGATTGTAGTACACATTCCAAGCTTTCCAAAATGTCCAAGAACTCATCAAACAACCTCATGGTTTGAGAGAATCGAATTTTGCAATATGGGAAAAACTCACTTTTGTTATGGCCAATTTCCATGTTCATACACTTAGGCAATTTTCAAATCAGCATGCTTTCCTTGATTACAGGCCTCTAAACCATCCAACACTCATAAATTTAATACAAACTCTTTGTGCCAAGACCATATTCTATGTGTTCAAGCATTGCATAATGGTTTAATCCCAAAATAGATAAAGCACTTTAACCATTTTTGCAAAAGTGAACTTTATGTCAACATGCAAATCCAAGAAGTACAGTTCAAATCCCCTTGGCACAAGTTTAGGAAATAATTACACTGATCAATGCCAAGGTTTGCAGCACATTAGGGGGGCCTCTACCTTTCTAAAAACCAACTTGGACATTTGTTGCTTAAAGTGTAAGAAACATAGCATATCACAAACCAACTTCCATCTCAGCACAAAGAAGCTTAAGCAAAAACTTTGCACACTTTCAAAACACCCTAACTGAGCTAGAACACGACCCTAACATCTCCATTGCCTTCTCATTCACAGAATCACCCTTGAACTGCCCAAAACAGGGCATCCCTGCAGTTTGAGTTCCATAGCTCAAACCTTCCATGCATTCTTGCTAAAAACTTGTCAAACACATCCCATAACATCCCTTGAAGCTAATCAAAACCTCAAACACGACCTGTAACACTTCCAGGCAAGATCACCATTTTCATTTTCTTGTTTTGCAGCTGAAGTTCCATAGCACGATTCAAAAGGTTTCAAGACAAAGTAAAGCTTGGAATAGCATCCATGGACATCAAGGAAGCTGTACCAATCATCACCTTGCATTGAAGACACCTCCATCACCAGATACAACTTCAACTGAACAGGTAAGTTCATGAACACGTATCTCTCTATCCAGGCATTGTTAGCTTTAGGTTTGTGAAGAAAACATGTCACATTCATAGCCCTGAACATGCCCATATGATTAGATTTCATTTATATTATGTATGCTTAGAGAATTTTAAGTCTGAACATGGAACAAAAACTAGGTCAGGAATTGGGGGAGAAGAAATTCTCTCTCATTCCTGAGAGTTAGATTGACTTCTTTATATGTCTAGAATCGTGGCTTCAAGCTCTACAGGTTTCATGTTGGAAGATTTGGCAAAAGATCAAAGAATCAGGAGTTAGAGATTTGAGAAGAAAGGCGCGTGTTTTTGAATTTTGTTGGTCTGAAGGTTGAAGACAACAATCTTCTGGGCTGGGCCTGATTTGTTATTTCTTTTTGCACCCTTTTATTACTTCTGCACCCCCTGAGCCCATTTTGTTTATTTTTATGATTTTTTGACTTTTGTTTTTTATTCCTGACTTATTTATTTTTCCTCATAATATTAAAAACATAAAAAACTTTTTTTATACCATTTTTATATTTTTTAGGCATTTATTTGGTTATATTGATATTTGTGTGTAAATAAGTACATAATATTATTATTTAGAATAGCTAGAAAAAATAATGTAAACACACTCATTTTTTGATTTTTATTTTATTTTATCTTCTGAAAATATTTTATATAAAATATACTTTTTTTTTATAAATTTTAAATATTATTATTTTTGTATATATAATACATATTTAGAAAATAATACAAATATATATATATTTAGTAGAATATTTAGGGCAAAAATACAAAATATGCACACTTTTATCTTTTATTAATATTTAATATTAAAAATACCTTTTTGACAAATATACTTCATTTTTATTTTATTTTTGTATATAATGAATAAATGTGTACATATTAAATATTTAATACATTTACTTAATAAAATTAGGGTTTTGCCCTAAATACAAAAAATTCCAAAAATAATACTTTTTATCTTTTGTTTATTTGACATATAAAAATACTCTTTTTCATACACATAAAAACATCTTTTTGCATCTTGCATATTTATTTTATTTCTATTTAATTTGTGCAATTAAATATCTTGTAAATAATTCCAAATTGATGTAATAGCTAGGTTTAAATTCCTTGTCCAATACCCCCCATTTGAACATTTGTACCCCCTTCCCATATTGTGTTGTAATAGCTTAGGAACTTTATTTTTCGCACTTTAACGCTTTTTAAATATACCATGTTAGAATTAGGGTTTGTATGCGAATCAAAAACGACAAAAAAAGTTTGACCTAATTTCAAGATAACCAAGCATGAAAATGGACAACACTAATCACACTTGCACCCCTAGGGTATTCCACTTGTTGCCTTCAATAAATGGGCCATATTGCATGTTAGGTCTCTTTGGGCAAAACAAACACAATTCAAATGATCATAGTCCCTCGATGACGCTTTCGAAAAGTTGCCTAAAAATGATCAAGTCCCTTAAAGTAAAATTGCCCAAAGATACTTGGCACCATTGCAATTATGGTCTAAACGATGACCCGCGCCCGTCCCTTTCACATCCTAACACAAGATTGTCCACCAAATACAATGGTGGAAAAAAATTGTTAAAAGGGTTAAAACATAGTAAAAATCTTTGAGAACTTTAGGGTAGATAGCTCTTAAGTACTTGTCAACTTGCAAAACAAAAACACTTGCCTATTTTTCAAACCACATTTCACAAACACTTTTCAAAACAAACTTTCAAAAAAAAAAACCTTGAAACATCTTTTCAAAAAGACAAACACCTTTTGTAAAACATTCAAGTAAAGAATTGTTACAAGGGTAGCCTAGACAAGGCATCTTTTTCAAAACATTTTCAAAACCACACACAAAGCACCATTTCAAACAATTGAAAACCAAGGCAAGTTGATCTAAGCAAGTACCTAAGAGCCCATGGATAACCATGGATAGAAAGGGTGCTAATACATTCCCTTTCTATAATCTACTCCCCGAACCCAAGAAAATATCTCAAAGGTTTTTGTTGTGCTTTTTAAACCTTTCCTTAGGATAAAATAAAAAGTCGGTGGCGACTCTTGCTCAACCGAAACATTTGCGAAAACAAACACAAAACCCAAGTCAGTTCTCCCACCGTATCACAGAACTGGCGACTCTGCTGGGGATAATTTTAAAAGTGGAGTAACCTTAGGGCTTAGATCACCCTCTTGCATGAATAAATTGTTTGTTTTGATTGCTTTACAACTTGGCTCTATTGTTTGGGTTTGCAATCCTACACCCGGATTTTGGGAAACATTCATAGATAGCAATATGTTGTGGAAACTGTGCGGGGTATACCGACACGGTCGAAGCAATAGCTATATTAGTGCGACATATTTGTGAGTACCGGTAACCCTTGAGTTCAATCAAGGAGAGTACGGGGCCGCTGAGTGATGTCACTAAGCACTAATGACCTAGAACCTTACTTGACCATCTTGGCCTTTTATTAGGGGTAGTGAGATGATCGGCTTTGGTGCAGTCCGAAGTTGGTAGATACTCGATACTACACTCATTGAGGGTTGTTTTCTTGGAATATTTTGGTCGCTAGTTAAGTGGCTAAACCAAAACAATGAATGATGAAAACAATCCAGTGATATTGAGCTCCTTAGAACCCGGTTACTATTTATAGGAAAGGTTTTTAAGCCAACTACACTCAAGAGGGTACTTACCTATGAAACCCCATGCAAGCCTGAAACTAGGGTTTGGTGTGAATTGCTTGTACATATGTTTTGTGCATACATCATAAACATCATAAAGCATCATATGCATTAACTAACCATTTCAAGGGTTTGGATCTTCATCTTTGTTCTTGTTTTGTAGGTCATGGAAATTCCTCGCAGAAAAACCATCCAAGTCAACCTTGTGAGAATCTCTCCTCAACTCAAGGAGCTCACCTCAAGAATTCCGGAAAGCTCATCCTTCAGTGGAAGACATGGTAGACTGCTCAACTTAGTCAACACCAACATTGAAGAAGACATGATGAAAGTGCTATTCCAGTTCTTTGACCCTCTTCACCATTGTTTCACTTTCCCTGACTATCAGTTGGTACCCACTTTGGAGGAGTTTTCTCAACTCCTGAGAATTCCTATCCTTAATCAACTACCCTTCAACGGTACGGAAAAGGAACCAAAGCCTGAAGATGTTGCTCGAGCATTACATCTACAACCATCCGACATCAAGGGGCATTGGGAAACCAGAAGCGGCGTCAAAGGATTCTTAGCAAAATTCTTGTTTGAGAAGGCACAAGAATTTTGAAATTCATTGGACCTACAAGCTTTTGAAGAAATTGTGGCACTCCTTATCTATGGGTTGGTCTTATTCCCAAATTCTGACCAATTGGTAGATGTCAACGCTGTCAAAATCTTCTTGTCCAGAAATCCAATACCAACATTGCTTGGGGACATCCTTCACTCATTTTACACACGAACAATGAGAAAGAGGGGTGTTCTCATGTGCTGTACTCCTCTCCTTGCAAGGTGGTTTATTTCGCACCTTCCACAATCTGTCTTGAAGAATGACCAAGGCTCAAGGTGGTCCCAACGGTTGATGACTCTTACTCACTCTGATGTACATTGGTGTTCTCGGTCCAGAGAAAATGTCATAATTATCGATCGTTGTAGAGAGTTCCCTAATGTCCCATTACTTGGCATTAGAGGGGGTATTACCTACAACCCTTGCCTAGCTTTGAGGCAATTTGGATATGCACGGAGGGATGGCCCTCACGACATGTTGATTCCTGACCTAGTTTTTGACTTCGACAACGATGCGCAAGGACTTCGCCAAAGATTCATCAGAGCTTGGGGAAGACCCAACAAGGTTGATAGCAAGACTCTGGGACACAAGAACTCCATCCCTCTTGAACCTTACCTCAAGTGGGTACGAGCCCGAGCCCAGAGTCTAATGATGCCTTATCCTCATGTTCTCCCTGTGATTAAAGAGCCCGTCAAGGAAGGAGAGGTTCCCTACACCATCCTACATCCTGACATGCCTACATCGTGGGAGGAAATGCAGAAAAGTTGGATTCAGCTCAAGGAGGAACGAAACACTTTTGAAGCCAGCTTCTACGCTAGTGAGAAGAAGGTTCTAGAGCTTACCCGCCGACTCCATGAGCAAGAGGCCCTCAACACCTACATCGCACCAAAGAGGATGCGCAATGTATTTTTACCTTGAGAAGTAGTTTTTGTAATATTTGGCCCATGGGGCATTTATGTACTAACAAATTTCTTCTTATTAATATGATGTGCGTTCTTCTTTGTCTGCAACAATTTTGAATGTTCTAAATCCTTGAATGCATTGCATACATAAGCATATCATTCATCATATGCATAAGCAGGTCTCACTCCAGGTTTCCTTATCTGTCTGTTGTTTATTTCAGTAGGATGGATCTCGAGCAAACAGTCAAAGACCTACAAGCTCAAAATGCACAGTTCCAGCAACTCCTGATGACCTTGGCTAAGGGTCAGGAGGATCTCAAGACCTTGCTGGGGAATAAAGACTCAGTGAAAAAGAAGAAAAAGAGACTCGGGGTGGCTACGTTAGGGAGAAGATTTGACGGAGAAGCCAGGAGAGTGCTTGAATTTCCTCCTACTTCTGATGAAGGGACCAGTAAAGGAGGTGGGGCTGCGGTACCTTTCGAGTCCGATGTGGAAGAAGAGGAGGTCGAAGAGGATGAAGACTACTCTGATCAGCAATACCCTCCAGCTGATGATAAATACAAGGGTTTAGAAGTCAGGCTGGCCGCCATGGAGCTACAGAGAGTACCGGGTTTGGATTTTGAAGACTTGGGTTTAGTTGCCGGGATTGTGATTCCCCCAAAGTTCAAGGTGCCAGTTTTTGTGAGATATGATGGGCTGTCTTGTCCAAAAATGCATCTCAGGTCCTACGTAAGAAAGATCCAACCCTATACGGCAGATAAAAACCTTTGGATCCATTTCTTTCAAGACAGCCTTTATGGGGCTCAATTGGAGTGGTTCTATCAGCTAGAGGGAACCAGCGTCCGAAACTGGGAAGACTTGGCCACCGCCTTTTACAAACAATATCAGTACAATTCTGACCTTGCACCTACGCGTACCCAACTTCAGGGTATGTCACTGGGATCAGGCGAAGGATTCAAAGAATATGCACAAAAATGGAGGGATTTGGCTGGCAGGGTGCAGCCTCCTTTAACCGACCGTGAACTTGTTGATATGTTTCTAGGGACCCTATCTGGGCCATTTTCAATCATCTGATTGGTAACTCTTCCGCGGGGTTTACCGATTTGATCTTAACATGCGAAAGAATAGAAGCTGGGATCAAGTCAGGGAAGATTCAGAAGGGTGTTGCTGCAAGTGTTGAGAAGAAACCTTTCAAGAAGGAAACAGCTGTTGTATACTCCCAAAGAAGAGCAGGGAAGACTGAACGTTGGCCAACTGTGGGGGCCGTAATGATCCAAAACCCTTCAAGTGAGCAGCCTCGCTATAACCAGTCCAGACCAAATCAACAACGGGTGGAACGGCCACAACGGCAGTTCACTCGCATTAATATGACGCCAACGCAAGTGCTTCCCCATCTGTTAAAGTTGAATCTCGCCACTATCAAAGAGGCACCAAAAAATGTGAATACGTCCTCTCCGCATTATCATCCTAATGCTAAATGCGCCTACCATTCTGACAGTGTCGGGCACGACACCAACGATTGTTGGGCACTCAAGCATAAAATCCAAGACCTGATAGAGGCGAAGGAGGTGGAGTTTGACGCTCCGGAGAAGCCTAATGTGATATCTGCTCCCATGCCGAAGCACGGCCGAAATGTCAATGCCATTGAAGAAGATTTGTATGTTGCTGATGTCAATGATCTGATAACTCCGTTGCTAACCATCAAGTTGAATCTGTTAAGGGCTGGGATCTTCCCGGGATGTAAAGAAGACTGCTATTGTTGTTACTCTCTGCCGTTTGATTGTCCGTTACTGAAGAAAGGCATCCAAGGCCTAATGGACAGTCGACAAATTTTGTTTGAAAAAATTTCTGCCACTCCAACCCATACTGAAGATGTCTCAATCATAACCATTCACGCCAATCTTTCCAAGGCCGTCAGAAAGCCTGTTAAGATTACACCAGCTACGAAATCTGTTCCTTTGAAGATAACAATGCCAGGGCCTGTCCCCTATGTTTCTGAGAAGTCAATACCATGGAACTATGACGGTGACGTCTACTACCATGGTATTAAACAAATCGAAATAACTGAAGAAAGTTCGGATGATGAAGAAGCCAACATTGGTAACATTGCAGGCACGAGCAAAATCACCTGGAGCGGGAGAATATTTTCTCCAGAGATTGCCCCTCCAAGAGCAATCTTTGGACCCTCATCTGCCGACAAAGTCATCCCTGCACCAATAAAACTCTCCGCTAGAACCCCTTTGATTGAAGATGTTGTGGTTCCTAGTATTGTCCTTCCTACCGCTGCTGATAAAGGTAAGGGAATCCAAGATGAGCTCGTCAGGACGAGGGCTCAACCCTTGGTCATCCCGGAAACCTCCAAGAAGGAAATGGATGAGATCTTGAAGATAATCAAAAGGAGTGATTACGATTTGGTAGAACAACTGGGGCAAACCCCCTCAAAGATCTCCATGCTGGCGCTACTACTTTGCTCGGAAGCGCACGCTAAAGCTTTGATAAAATTCCTGAAGGCAGCCCATGTGCCCCAGGAAACCTCTGCAGATCAATTTCAAAATTGCGTGGCTAGCCTTACTGCGGACAATGGATTAGGTTTCTCTGATGCCGACCTAACTCCTAAAGGTAGAAACCATAATGATGCTTTTCACATTTCAGTCGAGTGCCGAGGAACTACTCTCGCACATGTCTTGGTCGACACTGGTTCGTCGCTGAATGTACTGCCTAAGAAAGCTTTGGACCGACTAGATTATGAAGGGTTAGAGTTGAAACCGAGTGATATTATTGTCAGAGCTTTCGATGGTTCGAAGAGAATGGTCCATGGGGAGGTTGATATTCCCATCAAGGTGGGCACTGAGGTGTTTAAGTCTACTTTCTATGTGATGGACATCCGTCCGTCATACTCTTGCTTGTTGGGTAGGCCTTGGATACACCATGCAGGGGCAGTCACCTCTTCCTTGCATCAAATGTTGAAGTACCCTGTCAAGGGGAAGATTATAACCGTCCATGGCGAAGAGGAGTACATGATCAGCCACTTGAACTCCTTCTGGTACGTGGAGGTAGAAGGGGAGTTCATTGAGACGCCTTTTCAGCATTTCGAAGAAGTCCTTCCTGAAATAACAGTAGCAAAGTTGGCAGCTGAAGTACCGAGGCAGATGGCCAGGATGGCATCTCTGGAGGACGCAAGGGCCGCAATAAAGGAGGGGAAGAATTCAGCATGGGGGCAGTTGCCTGATATTCCACATAAGACAGACAAATTTGGATTAGGGTTCACTACCGCGGGCCAGAAAGCTATGCGCCGTTCGAAGATTGAAAGAGCGCCAGTCAAAATTTCTCCCTACGGAATCAACGCTTTGGAGGACGAAGACAAAGAGAGAAACATCGAAGAGTGGATTTACCCAACTGTCAAAGGAGGATTGTGCAACTGGGAGGCAAAAGACTTTGTCCCCATCACTTTTATCAATCAGTAATTTATCTGTCAAACATTTCCTATTTGGTCTGTAATATTTATTTTCGAACAATTCATACACTATCTTTTCACCTCATGCCTTGCCCGGGGCATGTAGGTCCATTTGTAAGGGTTTTGATTATTTTTAATATCCATATGCCATGTTTAATGATTCATTGGACGTTTTTCATTTGATAAACTGCTTGTGTTCATTTTCTTTCCTTTTGCATTTTTTGTTTAAGGATGGCTATCCCTTACACACACCCACACTCACAAATGCAGGTACCCATCCACTCCGGATTCCATGGGGGACTATTCTGCTATATCCTTCAATAACTCTGAAGATCTGGTCAATCAAGCCGAGTATGAAGATGATGAAGGTTGTGAAGTACCAGGGGAACTAGCCAGACTTCTACAGCAAGAGGAAAGGGCCATCTTACCGCACGAAGATTCATTGGAAACTGTCAACTTAGGGACCGAGGAAGACCGGAAGGAGGTGCAAGTGGGTGCCAATCTGGAACCAAGTGTCAAGGAACGCCTGATACAGTTGTTGAATGAGTATGTTGAAATCTTCGCTTGGTCTTATGAAGACATGCCGGGTTTAGACACAGACATCGTGGTTCACCGTCTCCCCACAAGAGAGGATTGTCCACCGATCAAGCAAAAAGTCCGCCAAATGAGGCCTGACATGTCTGAAAAGATCAAAGCAGAAGTGATGAAGCAATTCGACGCTGGCTTTCTGGCTGTTACGTCCTATCCTCAATGGGTCGCTAACACCGTGCCAGTACCTAAGAAAGATGGCAAAGTCAGGATGTGTGTGGACTACCGGGATTTGAATAGGGCCAGCCCCAAAGATGATTTTCCACTTCCACACATTGACATTTTGATCGACAACACAGCTCAGCACAAAGTGTTTTCCTTCATGGATGGATTCTCGGGCTACAATCAAATCAAAATGGCCCCCGAGGATATGGAGAAAACAACTTTTGTCACATAATGGGGCACTTTCTGTTACAAGGTGATGCCGTTCGGACTGAAGAACGTTGGGGCAACTTATCAATGCGCCATGGTAGCTTTGTTTCATGATATGATACATCATGAGATTGAAGTATACGTAGACGATATGATAGCTCGGTCACAAACAGAGGAGGAGCACCTTGAACATCTAGAAAAGCTGTTTGCCAGGTTGAAAGAATACAAACTCATGCTGAATCCAAGTAAGTGCACTTTTGGAGTAAGGTCTGGTAAACTTCTAGGATTCATTGTAAGCAACAAAGGCATTGAAGTCGATCCAGCAAAAGTGAAAGCAATACAAGAGATGCCTGCTCCCCGTACTGAAAAGGAGGTTAGTGGGTTCTTGGGGCGCTTGAACTATATTGCCAGATTCATCTCTCATCTGACTTCTACCTGTGAGCCAATTTTCAAACTCTTGAAGAAAGATCAGGTAGTCGAATGGAACGACGATTGCCAAGCTGCTTTTGATAAAATCAAGGAGTATTTGCTAGAACCTCCTATTCTGATGCCACCCGTCGAAGGAAGACCATTGATCATGTATCTGACCGTCTTGGATAACTCAATGGGGTGTGTTTTGGGCCAGCATGACGTGTCTGGTCGAAAAGAGCATGCTATTTATTACCTTAGCAAAAAGTTTACCGACTGTGAGACTCGCTACTCACTGCTCGAGAAAACTTGCTGCGCTTTGGTATGGGCTGCTCGCCGACTAAGACAGTATATGTTGACTCATACTACCTTGTTGATTTCCAAAATGGATCCTATCAAGTATATCTTCGAAAAGCCCGCCTTATCTGGAAGGATAGCTAGATGGCAAATGATCCTAACTGAGTATGACATCCAGTACACCACCCAAAAAGCTATAAAAGGGAGTGTACTAGCTGACCATCTGGCTCATCAAGCTATCGGAGATTATCAACCCATGAGATTTGACTTCCCAGACGAGGACATCATGAATTTGGACAACATTGAAGGTAACGGACCGTATGACGGACCCGAAAAGGGATCCCGATGGACCCTGTACTTTGATGGTGCTTCAAATGCACTTGGAAACGGTATCGGCGCAGTACTCATTTCTCCGGAGGGTTGTCACACACCTTTCACGGCCCGACTTTGCTTCAGCTGCACAAACAACATGGCTGAGTATGAAGCTTGCATCTTTGGTCTCAAGGCTGCTATAGACTTGGGGATCAAATCTTTGATCGTATTTGGGGACTCGGCTTTGGTTATCAGTCAAATCAAAGGAGAGTGGGATACCAAGCATCCTAATCTTATCCCGTACAAAGAACATGTCTTGACATTGTTGCCTCATTTCGAGCAAATTACCTTCGAGCATTTCCCGCGAGAAGAGAATCAGCTAGCATATGCTCTAGCTACAATGTCCTCCATGTTTAAACTCAATTGGGATAACGAGGCTCCCCAAATCACCATCGAGCGAATGGATGAACCTGCACATTGTCACGAGATTAATACCGAAGAAGTAGTGGAACAACCCTGGTTCCATGAAATCAAAAGGTATCTCCAGACTAGAGATTATCCCGAAGGAGCTTCCGTAAATGACAAGAAGTTCTTAAGGAAATTTGCTGCCAAATTCTTCCTGAGCAACGACATCCTTTACAAACGAAGCCATGATTGTGTATTACTCCGATGTGTAGACAAAGCTAAAGCAGAGTTGATCATGACTGAGATACACATCGGCACATTTGGCACTCACTTGAGCGGGCATACAATGGCTAAGAAGATCCTAAGGGCAGGCTATTACTGGTCTACCATGGAAGCTGACTGCCATCAACATTCCCGTACTTGCCACAAATGTCAAGTCTACGCTGACAAAGTTCATATCCCTCCGGTTCCTCTCAACGTCCTGACTGCTCCGTGGCCATTTGCAATGTGGGGCATTGACATGATTGGAGAGATCAAGCCCACGGCTTCCAACGGACATCGTTTCATCCTGGTCGCCATTGACTATTTCACCAAGTGGGTCGAAGCAGCTTCCTTCGCCTCTGTTACTAAAAATGTGGTTGCCCGCTTCATCAAGCAAAATCTCATATGCCAGTATGGTGTTCCAGACAGGATCATCACAGACAACGGTACAAATCTGAATAACACAATAATCACCGCTTTGTGCGAACAGTTCAAGATTTATCATCACAATTCATCTCCCTATCGGCCGAAGATGAACGGTGTTGTTGAAGCTGCGAACAAAAACATTAAGAAGATCATTCAGAAAATGACAGTCACTTACAAAGACTGGCATGAGATGTTACCATTTGCTCTACATGGATACCGTACGACGGCACGTACTTCAACCGGGGCAACCCCATTTTCGTTGGTATATGGCATGGAAGCTGTCCTGCCTATGGAGGTTCAGATTCCTTCTCTAAGATTATGAAGGACACAGGTTTGAATGAAGATGATTGGATTCAGACTCGACTTGATCAACTCAATCTGATCGACGAGAAGTGACTCGCTGCTATATGCCATGGTCAGACGTATCAAAAACGGATGATCAAGGACTTCAATAAGAAAGTCAGACGTCAGGTGTATCAAGTCGGAGATCTCGTAATCAAGCGGATTATCTTTCCGTAAAGTGATCCCAGGGGCAAATGGACTCCTACATATAAAGGACCATTTGTGATCAAGAGCATATTTTCTGGTGGTGCGATGATTCTAACCACCATGGACACGACGATTTGCCACACCATGCGAACGCAGACATAGTCAAAAGATACTACACATGAAATAACCCGACAAGTCGAAAACCAGAAAGGGCGGCTTGGGCAAAAATGGGCGTCCCGGTGAACCGAAAACCCGAAAGGGCGGTTCAGGCAAAAATTAGGGATAAAAACAAAAAAATTTGTACACCCGACAAGTTGAAAACCCGAAAGGGAGGCTTGGGCAAAAAGGGGTTTCCCGGTGGATCGAAAACCCGAAAGGGCGATTCAGGCAAAAGTTAGGGAATTAAAGCGTATGACTATGTCTCGTCGGATCACTTCAAAGACAATCTCTTCATCAACCAGTTCCAGGCTTCTGATCAATCCAGTCATCGGCAAACGAAGCATTGGATGGACATATATTCAGAGTTGTGAAGGCTATAGCGGAATGGAATCCCATGGAATTATTTCACATAACCATCTTTATTTTGTATAAATCTTTCAATATTTACGACAAAATCCTCTTACTAGGATGATTGTCTCCTTTGTACAAATATACTCAGAGAAAGTTAATACAAATACTCTTCCCAGAAATTTGTGTCATTTCCTTTTTCTTTTTCTCTTGCACTAATTGTTTTATTTTGAGAAACGTCCAATGTTTTGTTAAATAGGCATATGCATTGGAACATAATCATTTCCTTATGAATCAAGAAAAAGGACTACTGTTAGGTTGAAGGTACAATTGGATATCTTGATACCCTTTCAAAGGAAACCCCCAGGAGATTTGGAATCCATATCCCTGGCAAGTCTTGAAGCTTATCCCGAGCAGATTCTGGAAGCTTATCCCCTGTAGAGTACGGACGTCTCTCCCGAGCTTTATTCAAAGTTATTTCTCACAAGGGCTTATAACTGGGTTATCCTTAGCTAATTGCCACGGAGGATCGCACTCGGCAAAATTCTCCCTATCCCCAGCGGAGTTCATCAAAGTTCCCCAACGTAACTTATCAATACAATCCCCAGAGGAGTTTGTCTTTGTTATCCCCAGCCAGAGAATCCTCCAGAACTCAATTCCCCTCAGAGTTTAAGTTTCAGTATCCCCAGCAGAGCTAAAACTTCAGGCTATCTATCCCCAGCGGAGCCAGACTAGTGAACCTTCTCCCCACAGAGATACTTCTTACTAGACTAAAGATTCTTAGTCTTATCTCACCAGCTTAAGTCTACCAGGTTCTAAAATCCCCAGTGGACATCATCAGAAATTCTTTTACCCTGCAAGTCATCAAGGAAATTCCAAGTCCCCGCAAGTGGTTCTAAGGCCCCTCGATGTTTGAAGGACTGGTATTCCCCAAGCAAATTTGAAGACTTTCAGTTTTCAGTTCCTCATTGATTTCTCCAGTGAAGATCTCCTCGAGACAGGAATTCCCCAGAAGATTGGTATATAACCCAAGCTCCTTATTCCCCAGCAACAACCAGGAATTATTCTTCCCGGCAGCAGTCAAGATGCTTTTATCTTCAGCCATCTCGGATTCATTTATCCTCCGCAAGACAGCTCTCCAGCTTACATGCACATTAATTTACATTCATATCATATAACATACATTGCATCATGCATCATAACATTGCATACAGCTAACTCTTTACCTTTTCAGGTAAGATCAGTCGACAGACTAAAATCATTATCTTCCGAAATTCTTTCCAGGAATATTTTAGATGTGACCCAGACGTGGCAACATTCTGATGCTTATTCCACATTCGCCCAGATGCAGTTTTACATGAGCTCATCATCAGGAAACCCTACACCGGTTCCTCCTCAAACTTCAAGATTTCTGAAAACAGTTCACGGGTTCTCCAGTAACGGATGTTAACCTATCGCTTGTTCAGATTCTTCTTAAGATTTCTGAAAACAGTTTATGGATTCTTCCCAACAACGGATGTTAATCTATCAACTTGTTCAGATGCAAACTTTTGAAAACAGTTTACGGACGCTTCCCAACAACGGATGCTGCTCTATTGCTTATTCAATTTCAAGATTTCTGAAAACAGTTCACGGGTTCTCCAAGTAACGGATGTTAACCTACCGCTTGTTCAGACTCTTCTCAACTTTTGAAAACAGTTTACGGATGCCTCCAGATACGGATGTCAATCTGTTGCTTATTCATACCCCCAATTCAGATGTGGTCCAAAACATGGACATCTTTCTGATACTCATTCCAGATGGCATCTTTAAGCCCATCACCAAATTGCATCTCTAAGCCCATTCCCCCATCCATTGCTTTGACGAGTGCAAATTTAAGGGCACTCTAGTGTCCAATATCCTTTTACCCTTGAGTCACGAAAGGCAAACTTGCCTATCTAACTCTTCGGATTCAAGAAGATTGAACAGGGGCAACTGTTGTACCCCAAAATTTTCCCTCCCATTTCTCAATAATTTCTCATCACAAAGCCCTTGGAGCTCAAGATCCAGTTAGGGTTTCATCTGCTCAAGATTTCTCCTTGCACTGTTGACCCAAATTAGGGTTTGTGTTTGCACAAGGATGTTTTGACCTAAAATTCCTAAGATGACTTTCTTGCTTCATATTGGACTCCCAAGTTTATCCATACCAAGTTTCAAGTCTTGATTCCAAATTTTTCCCAGTCAATTGGACAGTTGACCTAGAAATCAGCTGTATTGGGGAAAAAGTCAACTGTGGGTAATTGACAGTCAAATCTCATGAAAATTGACCCCCATCAACATTATGAACTCATATGGACCATTTGATCAAGTTTGGATCACAATTCCACAAGAAATTTGATCAGATCACCAAAAGGGCAAAATGGTCATTTTTAGGGTTTTGACTGCACAAAGGACATTTTTGACTGTTTGACCTAGCCAATGGAAAACCAAGCTCACATATGGACTCAAGGACCCCATGGAATTGTCTTGACATGTTCAACAAGTTCAAAAGATCCCAAATGCACAAGATTGACAGTTGAATTTCCCAGTCAATTGATCATTTTTTACTGTATACTGAAATGTCAAACTTTGACTTTTTGGTCAAAATCAAGTGTCAAGATTCATTTTTCATCAAAACATGCCAAATCATGAAACTTGTTCATCAAGAAATCAAGAATTGCAAATTAGGGTTTGAAATGAAGATTTTTCATAACTTAGAATTTTTCTAAGTTATAAAAAACCCTAATTTTTTCCTAACTTTGCCCCACTTTCTCACCAAGATTCATTTGGATTCAAGCAAAAGTCAAAACATGAAAGTTGTAGCCTATTGCATAATCTACAACTTTGATTCACAAAGTTTTCCCAAAAGAGGCTTGTATCTCAAGTTACAATTTTTGGAACAAGGGTACCAAACCATTCTTAACTTAGAGAAAATTTGACCTATTTTAGGCAGGATTTTTGCCTAACTTCAAGACCATTTTTCACATACTTCCACTTGGAATTTCAATTTGCATTTCAAAGATGGATTGTAGTACACATTCCAAGATTTCCAAAATGTCCAAGAACTCATCAAACAACCTCATGGTTTGAGAGAATCGAATTTTGCAATATGGGAAAAACTCACTTTTGTTATGGCCAATTTCCATGTTCATACACTTAGGCAATTTTCAAATCAGCATGCTTTCCTTGATTACAGGCCTCTAAACCATCCAACACTCATAAATTTAATGCAAACTCTTTGTGCCAAGACCATATTCTATGTGTTCAAGCATTGCATAATGGTTTAATCCCAAAATAGATAAAGCACTTTAACCATTTTTGCAAAAGTGAACTTTATGTCAACATGCAAATCCAAGAAGTACAGTTCAAATCCCCTTGGCACAAGTTTAGGAAATAATTACACTGATCAACGCCAAGGTTTGCAGCACATTAGGGGGGCCTCTACCTGTCTAAAAACCAACTTGGACATTTGTTGCTTAAAGTGTAAGAAACATAGAATATCACAGACCAACTTCCATCTCAGCACAAAGAAGCTTAAGCAAAAACTTTGCACACTTTCAAAACACCCTAATTGAGCTAGAACACTACCCTAACATCTCCATTGCCTTCTCATTCACAGAATCACCCTTGAACTGCCCAAAACAGGGCATCCCTGCAGTTTGAGTTCCATAGCTCAAACCTTCCATGCATTCTTGCTAAAAACTTGTCAAACACATCCCATAATATCCCTTGAAGCTAATCAAAACCTCAAACACGACCTGTAACACTTCCAGGCAAGATCACCATTTTCATTTTCTTGTTTTGTAGCTGAAGTTCCATAGCACGATTCAAAAGGTTTCAAGACAAAGTAAAGCTTGGAATAGCATCCCTGGACATCAAGGAAGCTGTACCAATCATCACCTTGCATTGAAGACACCTCCATCACCAGATACAACTTCAACTGAACAGGTAAGTTCATGAACACGTATCTCTCTATCCAGGCATTGTTAGCTTTAGGTTTGTGAAGAAAACATGTCACATTCATAGCCCTGAACATGCCCATATGATTAGATTTCATTTATATTATGTATGCTTAGAGAATTTTAAGTCTGAACATGGAACAAAAACTAGGTCAGGAATTGGGGGAGAAGAAATTCTCTCTCATTCCTGAGAGTTAGATTGACTTCTTTATATGTCTAGAATCGTGGCTTCAAGCTCTACAGGTTTCATGTTGGAAGATTTGGCAAAAGATCAAAGAATCAGGAGTTAGAGATTTGAGAAGAAAGGCGCGTGTTTTTGAATTTTGTTGGTCTGAAGGTTGAAGACAACAATCTTCTGGGCTGGGCCTGATTTGTTATTTCTTTTTGCACCCTTTTATTACTTCTGCACCCCCTGAGCCCATTTTGTTTATTTTTATGATTTTTTGACTTTTGTTTTTTATTCCTGACTTATTTATTTTTCCTCATAATATTAAAAACATAAAAAACTTTTTTTATACCATTTTTATATTTTTTAGGCATTTATTTGGTTATATTGATATTTGTGTGTAAATAAGTACATAATATTATTATTTAGAATAGCTAGAAAAAATAATGTAAACACACTCATTTTTTTATTTTTATTTTATTTTATCTTCTGAAAATATTTTATATAAAATATACTTTTTTTTAATAAATTTTAAATATTATTATTTTTGTATATATAATACATATTTAGAAAATAATACAAATATATATATATATTTAGTAGAATATTTAGGGCAAAAATACAAAATATGCACACTTTTATCTTTTATTAATATTTAATATTAAAAATACCTTTTTGACAAATATACTTCATTTTTATTTTATTTTTGTATATAATGAATAAATGTGTACATATTAAATATTTAATACATTTACTTAATAAAATTAGGGTTTTGCCCTAAATACAAAAAATTCCAAAAATAATACTTTTTATCTTTTGTTTATTTGACATATAAAAATACTCTTTTTCATACACATAAAAACATCTTTTTGCATCTTGCATATTTATTTTATTTCTATTTAATTTGTGCAATTAAATATCTTGTAAATAATTCCAAATTGATGTAATAGCTAGGTTTAAATTCCTTGTCCAATACCCCCCATTTGAACATTTGTACCCCCCTTCCCATATTGTGTTGTAATAGCTTAGGAACTTTATTTTTCGCACTTTAACGCTTTTTAAATATACCATGTTAGAATTAGGGTTTGTATGCGAATCAAAAACGACAAAAAAAGTTTGACCTAATTTCAAGATAACCAAGCATGAAAATGGACAACACTAATCACACTTGCACCCCTAGGGTATTCCACTTGTTGCCTTCAATAAATGGGCCATATTGCATGTTAGGTCTCTTTGGGCAAAACAAACACAATTCAAATGATCATAGTCCCTCGATGACGCTTTCGAAAAGTTGCCTAAAAATGATCAAGTCCCTTAAAGGAAAATTGCCCAAAGATACTTGGCACCATTGCAATTATGGCTAAACGATGACCCGCACCCGTCCCTTTCACATCCTAACACAAGATTGTCCACCAAATACAATGGTGGAACAAAATTGTTAAAAGGGTTAAAACATAGTAAAAATCTTTGAGAACTTTAGGGTAGATAGCTCTTAAGTACTTGTCAACTTGCAAAACAAAAACACTTGCCTATTTTTCAAACCACATTTCACAAACACTTTTCAAAACAAACTTTCAAAAAAAAAACCTTGAAACATCTTTTCAAAAAGACAAACACCTTTTGTAAAACATTCAAGTAAATAATTGTTACAAGGGTAGCCTAGACAAGGCATCTTTTTCAAAACATTTTCAAAACCACACACAAAGCACCATTTCAAACAATTGAAAACCAAGGCAAGTTGATCTAAGCAAGTACCTAAGAGCCCATGGATAACCATGGATAGAAAGGGTGCTAATACCTTCCCTTTCTATAATCTACTCTCCGAACCCAAGAAAATATCTCAAAGGTTTTTGTTGTGCTTTTTAAACCTTTCCTTAGGATAAAATAAAAAGTCGGTGGCGACTCTTGCTCAACCGAAACATTTGCGAAAACAAACGCAAAACCTAAGTCAGTTCTCCCACCGTATCACACCTCCCTTTAGCCAAAGTTTCGAACATTTGTTGAAATTGGGCATTTTGTGCCTGGTGATCCTTGATACTTTGTTCAGAAGTCATTACTGCTGAAATAAACAATGAAGAAGATGAGAAACCTATTATGTAACATGTTTATGCAATGTCATGGATGATATGTGTATGCAATAATTTCAAGGATTCTTAAAGGCTCAAATTTTCTTAACCAAAAGAAACACACATTAATTGTATTAATAAGTTTGAATTTTTACAAAGAGTGCCCTTTAGGCTTACAATCAAACCAAATAAAACTTAAAGCAAAAAGCAAATTAGGTTTCCCATAAGCGCATCCTCTTTTGTGAAATGTAGGCGTTTATATTCCTCTCTTCATGAAGTAGCCTAGTGAGTTCCAGGACTTTCTTCTCGCTGGCGTATAATTGAGCTTCAAACGTATCCCGCTCCTCTTTAAGTTGAACCCAGGATTTTTGTAACTCCTCATGATCAGTTGGTATGTCAGGATGAAGAACAAGATAAGAAGTGTCTCCTTCAGCAACCGGTTCCATAATCATGGGCAAGATGGCAGGGTAAGGCATCATAAGACTTTGGGCACAGGCTCGTACTGATTTGAGATAAGGCTCAAGAGGGATGGAATTCTTGTGCCCCAGTGTCTTGCTATTAACTTTATGTACCATGCCCCAAGCTCGCATCAACCTTTTACGGTAACCCTGGGCATCATTCTCATAGTCGAAGGTGATTCCTTTGATAAGTGTATCATGAGGACCATACTTTCTCGCATATACAAACTGTCACAGTGCCAAACAAGGATTGTAAGTGATTCCTACCATAATGCCTAAGAGAGGGACATTAGGGAATTCTCCATATCGATCAATGATAGTAACATTCTCCGAGGATCGAGGACACCAATGAATACCTGAATGTGTAAGAGTCATTAGCCTATGAGACCATCTCAAACCCTGCTCATTCTTCAAGACGGATCGGGGTAGGTGCAAAATAAACCACCTAGCTAAAAGAGGAGTGCAACACAGAAGGGTCCCTCTTTTCTTTATAGTGAGAGTATGCAGAGAATGTAGGATATCTCCAAGAAGAGTAGGTACCGGATTGTGTGACAGGAAAACCTTAATCGCATTCACGTCTATGAGCAGGTCCGGATTAGGAAACAATACCAACCCATAGATGAGAAAGGCTAACACCTCTTCAAAGGCTTGTAAGTCCAGGGTATCCCAAAAATGATGAGCTTTGTTAAACAAGAACTTAGCCAAAAACCCTTGACACCTCTCTTGGTTTCCCAATTTGCTACTACGTCAGACCGTTATAAGGATATAACTTTAGCAATATCTTTAGGTTTAGGGTCTCTTTCCATACCATTGAAAGGTACCTTGTTAAGGATAGGCACCCCCAGTAACAGAGAAAACTCCTCCATAATAGGCACTAACTGGTAATCCAGAAAAGTGAAGCAGTGATGTAGAGGGTCAAAGAATTGAAAAAGCACTTTTAACATTTCTTCATCAGGGTTTGAGGTGACCAAGCTGAGAAGTCAACCATGTCTTTCAGTGAAGGGAGAGCTTTCAGGAACCCTTGATACTAACTCCTTAAGCTGAGGAGGTACCTTCACCAGACTGACTTGGATAATGAATCTGCAGGCGAGGGACATGTCCTACAAAATAAGAGAAAAGTAAACCCTAAGAATCGTTGAAATGGTTAGTATGATATGCTATGTTATGATGTCATGATTATGCTCAGATATAGCAGATATAGTGAACACAAGCAAATTACAGAGATCTTAGGTTTAAGGCTTGCATGGATTTTAAGGTAATACCCTCTTGAAGTTGGGTTGGTTCAACCTGTCCTAAATATAGTAACCGGGTTCTGAGGGATCTCAATATCACTGATCTTTCCCCTAAATTTTGTTTTGATATACAATTGACTTGCCACCAAACAATACTCAAGAGTCAAACCTCAATGAGTGTAGCAGCGAGTATCAACCAACTTTGGGTTTACACCAAAGACTGCTATCTCACTACGTCCTAAGAGCCAAGTTGGTTAATTAAGGTGCTAAGGTCAGTTGACACTTTATGATACCACACAGCGGCCCCTTATTCTCCTTTATTACTCAAGGGCTACCGGTACATGCCAAAGTATCGCATCAACATAACTACTATTTCAACCGTGTCGGTATACACCGTACAACTCCCTCACAGTTTATTGCTACTTACCTAAAAGGAATTCCTCGATCCAGGTTTAGGATCCAAACAACCCAAACAAATAACCTTAAAAGTAAATCAAACAAGACAAGCCAAATAAGCAATTAATAATGACCAAGATCCTAAGGTAAACCCCACCTTTTAAGTCCCCAGCAGAGTCGCCAGTTATGTGATACGATGGCAGAATTGACTATTTTTGTTACTACTGGTTTTGCATTTTTTGTTTGTAAATGTAAGATAAGCAAGAGTCGCCACCGTCTTTTATTTTATCCAACAAAGGAAAAGGGAAAAAGAACAAAAAAAACCTTTTTCGAGATGTTTCTGAGTACGAGGGGTAGATTATAGAAAGGGAAGGTGTTAGCACCCTTTCTATCCGTGGTTTTCCATGGGCTCTTAGGTACTTGCTCATTCTTAAATTGCTTTTGTGTGTTTGTGTGTTTTTAAAAAGTTTTGAAATTGCCTTAGTGCGGCGTTTCACTTTATGGTAACCCTTGTATCAGTCTTCAAGGGTGTGATAGAGTGTTTTTGAAAACTTTGTTTGAAAAGTGTGTTTGAAAGTGTATGGTGTAAAAGATTCTTTTGAGCAAGTACTTAAGAGTTTCTACCTACTCGAAAAATACTATTTGTTTTCTTATTTCCTTTAGACGGTGCTATCCTACTATTAAGGAGTAGGTAGCTCCATCGTTGGAGTTTGAGGGACAATAGAAAGGGACGATTACGGTCACTTAAGGCAACAGGGCAAGATCTCTTAGTAATTGTCCTAAAACTCTAAGATTACTTTTTTACTAAGGCAACATCGAAAGGGTCGTCGAGGGACTAGTGATCTTTCGAATTAGAGGATAGCCACTAAAAATTCTCACGTTTCGAGAATAGTGACAGTTTTCCGAAGGCAACTGAAGTGGGGCAAACCCTAGGAGTGAGCATGTGCAAGTGTTTGTTTTTTCAGTTAATTATCTTTGCACAATTAGGGCTTTCTACTGTTTTAAATATTGATCTTTTGCATATAATCCTATTATCAATCATCTAACAGTTTATAATGACGGAAAGTAAAAGTGCGAGAAACCTAGCTATCATAAGGCTTTGGGGAGGGGGATTACATAATCAAAAACTTGGGGAAAATAGTAAATGAAAATAGTAATAAACCTAAGTTAAAAGCTATTACAAACTCGAAGCAATTATATTAATTGGAAAAATAAATAAATGCGCACGAGAAAATTAAATACGGGGAATTAAAAATTAAATCCAAAGACATTTAACTTAGTGAATAAAGAAAAAATATTTTTTGGATTTTTGAGAAAGTAATTAATTTTGCAAATTAACCTAATTTCTAATTAATTTTAATTATTAAAAAGGAATTTAAATTATCCTAATTAACCTAATTAATTAATGCAATTAAATATTTTATTAAAAAAAACCTAATTCTAATGTTTTTTTGTGCTTTTATGATTTTAAGATTTAATTAAAAAAATATTTTTAAAACAATTAAAAATAAATAAAACAATAAAAGAGTTAAAGAAATTAAAAGAAAAATTAAGATGGGCCTGATGCTGGAAGTAATTTGGGGGTGTGAATTGGAATTTTCCAGGCCCAGAATAGCTGGCCCAAGGCAACGCTGGATCCAGTGTGGTTCACTTTTGGAGGGTCTACCATGCTCTTTACTTGCTGAGCATTTAGATCTGATCACGTGATGGATCTGATGGTTGAGATCAGGGGCGCGTGGTGGACGCTTGATAGTGAGGCACATGGAATCTGCAATAAACAACTTAGAAAATAGGAAAATGTTGAGACCTGGGATCGAACCCAGGTCCTTCCTCTCAAAGGGCAATGCTTGGACCAACTGTGCCGGGAAGCTCATTTGTCAATATAATAAACAAATAAAATATAAGTCAAATAAAGCAGTAGGCCCTAAAAAATGCACGTGATTCAAATCTCCCAATGGGAGTCTGCCACCTAACTGTCTTTCTCATGGGGCTGTCGTGTTTGACACTAAACCTTTACCTACGGACAAAATTGTCACTAAAAGCTATAGTGACAGCTTTTGTCCATAGCTATAACCCTGCAACATCTCAAAATGCAATGCAAGCAACATTAATCAGAACTAAAGGCATGAATCAATTGCTCATGACCTCTTGAATTCAATATCATGCCTAATTTTATCCAATTTTGCCTCTAGTTAGGGTTCCCCAATTTGGAGCTTCGGAACCCTAACAATGGCGAAGGGCTGTACCTGCGCTTAAACTCTGATTAAACCATTCAAAAATATTGCAAATATGATAGCAAGCATGGACATATGATCAAAACATATTCATGATGGATAAATCATTGGAATCGAGTTTGGAAAAAAAAGGACAAAATGTGACTGTTAGAGAGAACGATTCTTGATGTTTCTGGCTTGGGGAATGAGTGTGGTAGCTTCCTAGAGGTCCAATGATTGTTGTTTAGTCCTTGGAATGCCTTGAATTCACCCGGGGAGAAGAATCCGATTTGCACTTTTTTGACAAAAATTGACACTTTGTTCTTGCTCGTAGGGAGGCAGGTTGTGCATAAATATTGTGTTCTAGGGTTGCAATGCATTGGCATATGTAGTGAATCAGATTAGGGCAATATAATTGGAAAGAATCAAAGATATAATGGTCTTGAATTTTGATTCTAATCTTTCCCAATTTGAATATTTTCTCTTGTTTTAGAGCTTGCACGATTTTGTCTTGGCTATAGACAGCTTACATGATCTATAATTCAATGCAAAACAAATCTCATTCCATTGATTTGATTTATTTTTGATTTTATTTGATTTTATTTGAATTTTAAATAAATAAATTAAATAAATAAGTGAATAAGGCATGTAGGGTCCCATAGATCGTGGACCGTGCTAGGACTGAGATTCAATCTTGAAAAGACGGGCCCATGTGGAAAAAAAGGCAATTTTGGGCATTGTTGACTTTGTGCAAATTTCCAAAAATGGCCAACTTTGATAATGCATATCTCTCTCAATTTTGACCCTAAGAGGGTGTTCTTTGACTTTTTAGAAAGCTTAGGATGTCCTCTAAACAACCCTTTTGGTTTAATATCCATTGGGTCTTCCATGTTCATGTAAGGAGCTTTGACCCAAAAGGTGTTTTTGTTGACTTTTGAAAAGGACCTATAATGTCTGAATTTATATCTTTTCATGAGTGCATTTCTTGAACTTGAGGGGTGAAGATGAATTGTAGGTACTTAGATTCTATTCAAAATGATCCTTGGATGAGAAATTTCTGATAAAGTATGAGAAAGTTATGTCTGGTCAAAGTTTGGTTGACTTTTCCTATAGGAATCCTAATTTAGCAACTTTTGAGTTTTGATGAATTAGGAGCATTCCTTGAGGAATCATGATAAAACCTTGATCAAATTATGGATATCACTTTAAAATGTTGATGTTGACCAAAAATATTTAAGTTTGACTGTATGTGGGTCACAATTGACTTTTGACCTAATATAGTTGATTTTTAGGCATTTGAGCAGTTGACTGAGCAAACTTCTTGTGCAAGGCATGAAACTTGGCATGGGTGATATTGAGGACATATTATGGAAATGTAAACCATTTAGGACCCTTGGAATTCAAACATCTTGATGAGGAGTGAAACCCTAGTTTGAGGCTCATTGTCTTAGGAGGAGAATTTGTCTGGTCAATCCTTAGTCAGCTTGAGCAATTGAGGACCTCTAGGAGTATGTTTTGTGTGAAAGGGAGGGAAAATTTTGGGGTACAATAATGTATTCTAATCTATATAACATAATATCCAGGAAATCACCAAATGCAACTTAAATGCAATGCATCCAACAAACTGACTCAACATGCATGTGGTACCAAATTATGAACGTATGGGTTCATTTCACTCCATGATCCCCACCATAGGATCGATTCTCTCTTGGAACTAGAGCACACAAAATCGCTATCATCACCATAGATAACACTTCACTAATCCCTCACAATAGGAATTAGCTACCCGCATCCGAACCATCACCGTAGGATTGAGGCCACATCATAATTAGAACCGAAGTTCAGACAACATGAATGCATGAACTCTCAACATGCAACAACAACACATACCCATCGGCCCCTATTTTGATAGTGTATACCACCAACAACATAATCACCATCAAAATAGAATGCATATATTTGAACATACAACATCATTAACAACATCCTCATAACATCATACACCATACACAACATTAATTAATATTAATACAACCAACAACAACATCAACAACTCAACATATGCAAACTCATAAACATACAATCATGTAACTATAACACATAAGTCTTACAACTTAATAGTCATGTTCCACACCACATAAACATCACAACCACATCATCAACATATTAACAACATTATCATGACAACATCAACATATCAACATCATTATCACACAACACTATCACAATAATACATTAATTCATCAACCGAACATATAAACAATCAACTTCACAAACATATTACACATAGGAATAATATATAAACATTTAACTTGTCACTATTATTATATATCTCTAAGTGTTATCTCTCTAACACTTCAAACATGTGTCATTTGGACATACGGGTCAAAAGTTATAAGGTAAAATGTCGAAGCATGTCGTAGTTAAAAATAACATATGAAAAATCAACTTCACATACATAGTGGACATAATAATAATACTCAAACAATTCACCTATCTCTATCTTGTTATAGCTCTGATTATTATCTTTCTAATGCTTTGAACGAGCGTCATTTGAACATACAAATCAAAAGTTATGATCAAAACATTGGATGGATCAAAAACGTTGGAGTAATTGATTTCTACCAAGGGATTAATCAATTGGTTGACGCTACTGTTACGTAATTTTTTCAAAAAGGAAGTGGAGCAATAGATTTTCATTATGAAGCAATAGATTGGTCCTGCATATTTTTCCAAAAATTCTAGTTTTTAAATTTTACGGGATTTTCACCCAAACCTCTTCTTCAACCCCTAAACCAGTCCCAATTTTATCCAAAATAATCTTTATAAGTTGTCTAACAAGAACAATACATATATCATGGTAATTAACATCAACCTATCAATTTTTCTCATGATTCAACTACTTAGATCCATGCCCTAATTCATCAAATATTCTATCATTTTTCATGGGTTCACTTGGTTTCAAGGACACAACAACAACACATCATCACACATAATTTCAACTCATATCATGGCATATGAAAACATAATCATCATCACAATTGTATCAACAATTCATCATAACACATAAAAGATTAAACCTTAATCTACCCTTTAATCCATACCTCTATTATTGAACCCAATTCCCACCCTTACCTTAGATTATATCTAGAAATTGATTTTTCTCTTGCTATGGAAGAATGATCCCTTAATTCTTTTGTGCCCTAGCCTCTTTCTCCTTTCTCTCAAACTTTTCACATACAAACAAAATGATCTCTCTTTTCTCTATTTCTAGTATTTATAGACCCTCATTGTGATTTTCCTCACATGCCCTCACTTATTCTCATGCAATTACCTCAATGCCCTTAAAATCTCTATCCATTCTAACTTATTTAATTTTACTTATTATTTTAATTACTAACAACAATAAATTATTATTCAATTGATCTAATACATTTTCTAACTCATGGTCTTACACCCCCACCAATAATCTAATAAACACAATAAATTACTTAATATTCATAAATAAATACATAAGCAATGTAATTTCTAAATTTGGGTGTTACAGTGAGCTCCCCTCCAATGTTGAATTTGTAAGAAACACTTGTAACAACCACCATTATCCACCTTCTGAAGTTGTTAGGGATACCAATCTCCTGAAGAATTTTCTCCAAGGCCTCCCAATCCAAGGTATCATAGGCTTTCTGAATGTCAAGTTGAAGTATGCACCTAAGGGTTCCTCCTTTCCTACTATACTCTATAATTAACTCATAGGCTAGCATGATGTGATCATGGATTTTTCGGCCAGGAACAAAAGTTGATTGGCTTTGGTTAATGATGTTATTCACGACACACCCTAATCTAGTTGTCAAGAGTTTAGATATAATCTTATAGATAGTGGTGCAGCAGGAGATGGGTCAATAGTCCCTTATAGTTTTAGCAGTATTACCTTTAGGAACTAAAGTCACAAGCGTGCAATTAAAAGCACTATACATCCTCTCATGCACCAAAAACTTCACAAATTCAACAACAAAATCAACTTTAACTATGCTCCAAGTTGATTTAAAAAACTTGGCACCAAATCCATTAATACCAGGGATCATTATGTCACCTATGTCCTTAAGGGATTCAACAATTTCAGACTCAGTCACAGGGCCATCAAGGAAGCTTCTTTGCCCATTATAAATCGAAGGTCCTTACCTTATTACAGTTATATTAATACCATTCAAATTATTCTCTATTTTCCCCATCAAATTTCCATATAGATCCATAACTTCTTTTTCAATATATGCTTGGGTTGTGAGAAGAATTATGTCTTCCTTGTACAGTCTCCTCAACTCATATTGTTTATGCTTAACCTTAATATAAGCATGAAAAAACCTATTACTGCCATATCCAAGTCTAAGCCAGTTAATCTTGGTTCTTTACATGAGGACATGCTATTTCGTTTCACTCTATTTGATGACTTCTTCAATGAAATGTTTCACTGCCATTATGGTTTGAGTGTTTATTCTATCCCGAATAAGCTTTTGTTGGGCTTCCAATAAGTTATCACTGACCTTTCTTAGAGTATTATTAATCCCTCTCAGATTTTTACTAATACCTCTAATAAAAGGTTGTAACCTTTGGAGCTTCTTCCACAAGTTATACATTGGTTTGCCACTGATTGGATCCTTCCAGTTGTTATCCACTCATGTAAAGTAACCATCCATGGTCACAACATGATTTAAAAATTTAAAGCTTTTCTTTCTTCTGGTTCTATCATGGTGCTGATTTTCCAAACAGAGCATTGCATGATCAGAGATGCCCTGAGCCATAATGGTAAGATTTATGGACATGTGCATTTGGAACCACTCCACATTAGCCAACACCCTATCAATACTTGATTATATCACCCCTCAACACGTTTTTTGGACTAAGTGTAGTAGTCTCCTACACTATCCATCTCATATAACCCCATTTCCTTCATCATATCCACCACATCCACATGCTTCTTCTCGTGGACCATGTTACCCCAAATCCTATTAATTGTCTTTAACACATTATTAAAGTCACCAATCAAACACTAAAGGTATTTTTGGGTTTTATGTATCTGAACTATATCATTCCAGAAAATTTTCCTTTGCTCCAAGTTATTAAGGGCATATATAACAGTAAGCCAATGCAGTAACTTATCACTCAAATCATACACCCTACCATGTATCGTTTGCATTGTACTACTAACTTGTCTAACCCCAACCATGTTGTTTTCCCAAAACAACCATAATCTACCATTAGTATGCTCATATTAGTTATCTATATACATACTTTTGAGTTTTAATTTGTCTCTAACCATCTTCGCCTTATCCTTCTTAACTCTTGTCTCAATGATCACAACTATCCTAGGGTTCAAACTTGAGAGCGCGAGAGCTAACCTCTTTAGTCTTGAACATTTTATTTAGCCCCCTTACATTCCATGAAATGATTATGGGACTTTGTTTTAACGACTAGAGGATCATTCAAAATCCCCACCGATCCAAAACCATTTTGACATTGGACCAGATTCGGTGATGTGCCTTCATTAATAACTCTTTTACCTCTTTCTCTTTTTTGGGTAGCTACATGTGTCCACTTCTCATTCTCTTCACCCTTTTAATATTCCTTTATCTCATCTATTTCCTTTGTATCCTTGGTGTCTTCCTGTTGGGTCATCCTTTATTTTCATTCGTTATTTGGTTTCTTTTATTTGTCGTAATTGTGACCAACAGTTTGACATTTCCTACAGAACACCATCCTTTATTCATAATCAATAGATTGCTTCATACGTTCTCCTCCTGCATCTTTGATTGTAATTTCTTTAACAAGTAATTATGTTATGTCAACCTCTACCAGAATGTGAGCATAAGATACATGTAGCTTGTTTGTCGTGCATTTGTCTATGACCAATGACGTTCCCAACACACTATCAATCTTACTCAAACTACGTGCCACCAAAGGTGTAGCGGTAATTGGGGAAGTTTCACCCAAATGGAAATGGTTCTGAGCATGTTTGTTTTCAAACTAAAATCAAGTTTCCACTCCCTTAGCAATATTGACATATTATGAATCACGTAAGGCCACTTCATTAGCACATAATCTTTATTTATAAAGGACTTGAATTAAAGGATCAAGTAACCTTATTCGTTGTAGAATATGTTTGGAAACGTCACAAAAATCTAGAACTTCATCATGTACTGCTTGACTGCGTTCATGCTTAGATCTCCACCTAGAACGTACATTATGAGAGCGGATTCCCAAAATTTCACCTCTGATTCTACATTGTTTGTTTCAATTTAGGTCTCAATCTTTCCATTAACCAACTTCGGAGCCACAAATTCCATGTCCATACCTTTCGTTGGGTTACGATTCTCATTGATCACATTCACCCATAGCCTTTTCACCCTTTTGCAATCCTCTTTCGAATTGTCATTACTTTCTGCCTTTATGGTTTCTTGAATTTGTGCTTTCCCTTTTTTCTTATTTTTATTGCTTGGATTCTTCCATTCTATTAGTTTAACATATTTATCTTCGTCAATTGTATCTTCCTCCTCAAATTGCATGTGAGATCCCGTAACTTTGGATGACATTACTGGCACTGAGGGCACCTTGCGGTGTGGCGACCCTCTCCCCCTAGACATTGCTCAGATTTAATATTCCTTCACATATTTTTATAATACCAAATATATATATATTTTATCTTTTTTATTAATATTAAAATCTTCTCTTAGTCGTAAAAGAACTGATAGTTCATCAAAAAATGTTGATATAGGCTTGTAGCGGTAAAAAGTTGAGATTAAGCCATTGATTGACTTAACTCACAAAGTGAAAGTCGCCACCACACTTTATAATTTCCAAAGGAATGAGAAAATAGTGAATAAAAACCAAAATAAAATATAGATCAAGGTACGGGGGTTGGTTATACAAAGGGAATATATTAGCATCCTAAAAATATATGGTACTCTGCAATAACCTTTTTGAAAATCTGTGTATTTGGCTTAAAAGAGTTGTTGTTTGTAAAAAAGGTTTGGAAAGATAAAAGAAAAAAAAGAAGTATTTTTTTATGATTTTTGATTTGCCAAAGCTTCCAATGAGCTCTGGGCTTACATACCAACAATGTGCAATTTTGAAATCAAAACTCATGATGTTTGGGTAAAAAAGACGAAAATTGGTTTGTTATAATTGGTTTTAATGTAAAAGATATTTTGTCTTATCTGAGTGGAAAACCAATAAACTATGATAATCATGGTAAAAAAGAACTTGATTTATCTTTAATATGGAGAACTTATAGCCTAGAACAAGTCAACAATGCAAGTCTCAACATATAAGTGGAAAGTTACTTCAATATTTCCATGTTTGTTAAAGTGGTGAGATCTGCAAACACTCAAAGAAAAGAATAATATCTTAAACTTTTTGAAAAGGTTAAAAGAAAAAGTGAACCAAGGCACAAAAAGTTTGAATGAGATTAATGACTTTTAGTCTTTTAAAAGATGTCAAAGTATGATTAAATGTATTAAAGTTTTGATTAAAAAAAGTTTTGAAAATGGATGAACTTAAGTCCAAGTTTATTATAAAAGCGGTTCAAGTTTGAAAACAAGAAGAATTTTGAAAAGGAGGGAGAAGATTTTGAAATTAAAGAAGATGAGCAATAGATGAAGGGACTATCCTAAATCACAAAGTAAAAGCTTAGGTAGGAAAGGTCTAACCAAACAAGAAGCCAACACTTGACATAACAAAGTCAATATTGTATTCCCATCCTTTGGATTAAAACCACACACAATGAAGTAATAAGCATTAGATGAATAAAAAGTGCTTCAGGTGCAAGCTTGCATCAGATGAATTTCATAAAGCACAAATGAATTGATATGTATCAGATGAAATTTTAAAGTAACACCTGCACACAGAAAATTTTCTAATACACAGACAGAATAACAACAAGATAACACAAGATCCAAAGGTCTCAAGGTCTCAAAGTATCAAAGCTTATAATCCTAAGTCCAAGAGGTCCAAAACTCCATTATGCCAAGGATAATACCCAATATTCCAAGAAGAGCCTTAAGTATTTTTGTGTTCAAGTTGGTTATTAAGTGTCTTCAAAAGAAAAAGAAAGTTCAAGTAAGCAAAGATAAAATGATATAAGATAAATGCTCAAGAGAGTAAAAGGCAAATAGCATGAAATGTAAATGCTTAAGGTAAAAGTGCATAAAGGTAAAGGCATAAAGAATAAAATCATAAAAAATAAAGACATAAAGTAAAGTTATTTGTTAGTAAATTAGAAGTTAATGGTCATAAAGTAATGATCAATGATGATTGAATGATGATCTTGGACCAAAAATAATGAAAACTCATTAGAGGATTTATAAAATCAAAGCCTCCTAACAATAAGTCTCATAGGTATTAGGTCCAAAGATAATAAAGCAACCATACTTAGACATGCAAACATAAAGTTTGAGCCACAAATGATCATTTTTCGATTCGGGACAAATTTAGCGCTATATTAAGCAATCGCAGACGAACTTATATAGAAGTTGATATTATATGAGGTCAGTCAATAACAATGTATGTACCATATATGTTAGAGATATGGTAGAAACCATACTCCTAAAACATGTAGCACAAATAAGAACAAAAGGTGATCAAGACATAGGTCATGGAGAATAGTTTACTCAACTATCCATAAGCTTAGATGAACTCAAAATTCAAATGCCTTATCCAAATTGATAAAAAAAAATAAGAAAGGGATGAAAGATATGAACAAGGAAATAAATCCCACATTTGAATCAAATGATTAATCAAGTTATCATTAAAATCATTCATCCATTTTGGTGGAGTTCATACTCAACACCCAAGACCCAGTGATGTTAATGAAACTTATGACTAAAATCTACATGATCCAAGATCAACCAAAATATATACAAAAAATAAAAGGCAAGAAAAATAATAAATTAATATTTTTAAATGATATTAAATGGAAATAAAATCAAAAATATGAAACTTCAATCAAGCCTTCAAATAAATTGTAACTAAGGTCATGGAAAAATCAGAAATACTTCAAAATATATTCACAATTTTTTAAATATTTTTAGAAGTCAGAAACTAATTTTAAAAATACAAAAATCAAGTAAAATAAACCAAAAATCATGAAAATTAGAAAATTCATAAATAAAAATCAAACAAGGTCACGATAAGTTGCCAAACTATCATTAGATCACTCCATAATTTTTTTTAAGAATTTTTAAAGAACTAAAAGTATTTTTAAACAATTAAAAACAACTCAAATAATGAGAAAATTAAAAAAAAAAATATCAAAACATAAAATAAATTTGTGAAAAAGATAAGAAATTGAGAGAGAATATTCAAAAATATTTTTAGTAATTTTTTCATAATTTTTGTGTAAAAAATGAGAGAGAGATCAATTTTTAAAGATAAAAGCTATTTAAAATATAAAAAAAAGAAATTAAATAAAAAGTCTAATTAATATGGTGCGTTGGATGGAGTCAGAATATTAAAGTAATCTGATCTAGTGGTCAACATTACAGTGCACCGTGTTCTTTTTTGGGATTTTTACACGCAACCACCAATTTTAAAATAAAAAGAAAAATAAAAGGAAGGAAAAAACAGGGAGCATTTGATCAAGCCTCATTAATTGACGTGGCATATCAAACGCTTCATAGCACATAGAACACCATGGAACCAAGTCAACTTAGCCAGACAAAATCGGTTGACTCTGAAAATGTTAGAAAAATGTACATGGCTCACTCTGATTGGTTGAAGATGATACATAGGTCATTTTCAACCTCTCGTCACTCAAGTTTTCAGAAAAATCGTGAAAATTTTATGGAAAATTCATAGATTAAGACGAGTATCAATGGATTCATCTTCTTCTCCTTTTTCCAACCACGTACTCCACTTTAATTTATTCAAAGTATAGAGTGAGAACTTTGAAGAAAATCATAAGTGTATCAAACTTAAAACCTTAATGAAATGTTCAATTCACCACCATTTTCAAAAGTAGAAGAAGCACGAGCTTCAGGGAAGAGAGGTGTACAAAGTGGTGAAGAGAAATTTGAGAAAATGTGAAGAAATTTACCTATTGAAGTTCACTCTTAAAGCTCTAAAAACTGAGTCGGTGAGGATGATTCATGCCTTCTTAAGTATTACAATTGATTGGAATAGCTTCAAGGATGACCAGAGAAGTTGGTTGATCAAAGATAAAAGGTTTAAAAGAGCTCTAAGCATGAAACTGATATGAGAAAAAAATCAGCTTCAAGAGAGAGTTTGGCAGGGTGATTTTGACTCTTCAAGCTTGTTTAAATGGGTGAGGGAGGGTCCTTATTTATAGTTGAGCATGATGCAAAGCTCAATCATGTGAGAATGATCCATAATTATTAAAATTGTGTGAAGCTTGATCATGGCAAAAGTGTGACTTGTGAGTTGTCCAAAATACACTATAATCCTGCGTTTTGTGTGCCATTTAACTTTTGGAAAGTTGCTAAGTAAGTTTATTCATGAAATTGAACCTTAATTGGACTTGTAATTGATTTTAATAGAACTTCAAATTCTGACCATATTGGAAATTTCAACTTTAAGTCAGCATCTTTAAACTTGTGGGGCAAGCAAATCAGGAAGCTTTTTGATACCATTCCTGTTGCAATGGAAAGACTTTTCCACAAGCTTCCAATGTGCTAAAAAGTACGGATTTGGCAATTTGAGCTGAAAGTAATGCTTATTGAAAAATGATGAAAACCAACTGATTTTTATACTTAGCAAAATTTCTAAGTATGAAGCTTCAAGATGACCTATAATATTTCTCAAACTTACATGACCTTCCAAACATTTTTAGGTATTTAACTTTGAAGATGAATTGAAGTAGACTCCTTGAAGATAAATGTGGTATTAATATCACTCAAAAATGTTAAAAATTGAAGAAGTTATGGCCTTTGGAAGTTTGTGAAAATCACTTGGAAACGCCATATATGACCTATAATGTTTTCAAAACTTACATGACCTTCCACTCAAAATCGACCTTAGGTCCCCTAAGAGAAGTTAAAGATAAATCTTTGAAGAGAAATATGGCATTGAGATCATCTCAAAAATCACTAAAATTGAGCAAGTTATGATCTTGGGAAGTTAGGTCAAGAATTTCAATGATTTCTCAAAAGACCTATAATCTTTCCAAACTTTTGATGATTCTCCAAGCACAGTTGGATTTTGTCATATAAAGAGAAGTTGTTATGGATGATGAGAAAAGTACATAGCAAAAATAAACACTTCAAAATATTTAAAATTGAGAGTGTTATGCACTTGTGATTATAAAATAAAAAACTTGGCAAATTAGGTCAAACAACTTGAATCAACTTTGAATCTCTTGAACTTTGCTTGCAATCTAAGGCATGATGAAGCATATAGGACCTTGAAATGATGTTATATTGAAGCACTGATGAAACCTGTTGAAGAAGGCATGAAAATAAACACATGAACCTATGGAGTTTCTTGATGAATCAAACCACTAACTTTGAGATAAACTTGATCACATGAAGTTGAGAGGGTTCTCAAGCCATAGAACTTTGATGATAAAAGCATATATTTGAATTTTAATTACTTGAGGTTCAATGAATAATAATTTTACTAAGGACCAATCTTCAAAATCCTAGCTTAGAAGGACAGATAGAAGCAGTTGTCTCAACACCCACAATGTACAGAGCATAAAGGGAAACAAAAACATCTTTTTCGATTTTAGTTAGATATTAGTAAACACAAAACAAGTATGCACAAGATACACAAATATGATGCTTGATGATCTCTCAGGAACAAACTTAAAGAAGAGAGAGCAAAGGGTGAGAGAAAACCCAAAGATTATGATCTTGATGCATTGTAAGGATGCAAGATATATATATATATATATATATATATATATATATATATATATATATATATATATATATATATATATATATATATATATATATATATATATATATATATATATATATATATATATATATATATATATATATATATATATATATATATATGTGTGTGTGTGTGTGTGTGTGTGTGTGTGTGTGTGTGTGTATGTGTGTGTGTGTGTGTGTGTGTGTGTGTGTGTGTGTGTGTGTGTGTGTGTGTGTGTGTGTCGTATCAATTGAGAATGAGTAAGTTATATGAGAATGTGAGAATTTAATAACAACCATTAGATTTAAATTAATGGTTGTGATTAAAATGTTTTCTTATAATCTACTTAGTGATTTCTCTTTCTTCTTAAATGCATCAAAATAAATATGTATTTTTCCACAGGATTTAATCCATATAAACCTGGCTTAGTGCCAAAATTGTAAGCGGTGAATGATTGGTATGCATGATCGGTTGCAACGATTTCACATTCATGTGAATCAAGAGATTGGCTTGAATTGAAAGGCTTTCCAACTAGCCATTGTACATGATATTGTGATAAGTCCTTCTTCTTTGTCACCTCATTTCCCTTGGGACTAAGAACAAGCTCCAAAGAAGAAGGATAGACATAAAAAAACTATATGTGCTTGGTTGTTGACCAACATAAAGGATGCATGGGAAAAATACCAAAGATATCACAGGCTCTCTTCGGATAGTGGTATACCAAAAAAAGCCCTTTTTAAAGTAAAGAAATAAGACAAGCTTAAGTCATCGTCGAATAGGGGCTTTTAAAGAGCGTGACTATTCTTTTTGAAAAAAGGTAAGACTCTGTATTTATATGATATACACAATTTTAATTATAGTTCGCCACAAGGCATGTAAGCAAGGAAGCTAGCCCATGTGGAAGAAATACACAATCCATAACCAAAAGAGAAATGCTACTCAAGGGAAGAGGGATCTTGCTCGTCAACATCCCTTGTCGATTTAGTGATTAACATATGCTTTTCTTCGGGACAAGAATGGTTATATCCTGGCAGTGAGCTTCTCGTACCTGTCGTTCATTCCATTAGCGTCCATCAATTACAAAGAGAGCCTTGGGGCATCCACTTAAACCCTAGTCTTGGAGCCTTACAACTTTGTCAGCTCAATCTATTTTTATCTTAGACTGAAGCACATTCACTCATATGACGATCGTCATGTACTTGTACTCAAGTGACGATGAACACTGGACCTAACAACCGAGGATACTATCTCTGATAACAAAGAAGAGTAGATTACCAATTAAGTCATTGCTCCGCAAGATTTTATGATTACTATACTCACCAATCAATCTATCTAATTTCTTACTAAACTTGACTTGTATTTGATTGCCATGTTACACTTTTTGCTCCTTATCCCATATAGAACAAAGTGAACCTTATTTAAACATTCATTGTTATGGGCCGTCTTATTGCACTGAATGACGGATCACATGGGGTCGATCCTACTAATGAAATGTTTTCTCCATGTAAGAAGGTATTTTGAACATCTAGTTGCTATAGGGACCACTTCTCTGATGCAACAATATCCAGTAAAGTCCTAATCTTCACAAACTTAAGTTAATATTTCCTCCCAATCTATCTAATATTTATTCTTGAGCAAAGCCTTGAACAGGACGAGAGGAATATTGGCCTACCTCAGGCATGTTGTCTGGAACTAGATCATGGCTTGAGTCTGGAGAGGGAGAGGCATTGGTTTACTGATCTCTTTCAGGTCCTGGATGAGCTTTAATAATATCTAGTATTAGATAAAGTTTCTTTCTTGTAATACACTATGGTTGATAGTGTATGAGTCATAAGCTTCTCTGAATGATATATATGAGTAATTATTCACGGTGATACTTTTCAGGGGGAAATAAAACTAAACTAATTAGTGTAGGCGAATACGAAGCCGAAGATACATAAAGAATTGTCTCTAACACACCGATGGGAGACAGGGCCCCCGCCAGAAAAAGTGCTTCTCTCATAACCGACTATTTTTAATCTCTTTATGGATGTGATATATCTGATGTTCAATTTTGTCATAGGGGTAGTTGCACACTGATATAAATTTTTTTACTACGTCATTCGAGTGAAAATTAAATGATGTAGAAGTTTGACTTGTCTATTAATGTGACGTCCCGCCTATGCAGACTGACATTTCTTTCATGACTCTCTCGGCCATAAGTTGGATTATGTGTTTTTGCTAGGACCGACTTCTTTTGGGGCTACTCTCCTCCCGCCACAAATGTAATAATACATCGAGAGCATAATATTGTGGCCCTCCCAACCAAATAAGTTTATTTCGCTCTCAGCGACTGCTCTTCGTTTAGGACGGACCATTATTCCTTCTTATTCGGGTCCTCCTTGACTTATCTTTCTTCGGTCGTCCCCTCCGATCATGATCTACTTACTCCCTGTGATATAGGTTATGTTCAATAGGATTGAGACTACTATAACAATTGAAAATAAAATGCATGCAGGAATTGAACCCACTAATGGGCTAACACTTGGTGTTTACTCTAGTCCGTCTTTATAGGACAAAACTATTCATTCAATTGTCTTTCCCCTTACCTTATTAGTAGATCGGTTGAGGCCCGACCCTTGGGGTTTCTGATCTTGATGCCTAAGGGGCTGAGCTTTGGGTTGGAAAGAAAGAGTAGTAGAAAGAGAGAAGTCGAGATAAAGTGCACTTTCCCTTGATGACACTCTATTCCAACAAAGAATACAATAAGTGAGATGAGCCTGGCAGCTCAGCTCAACCTTGGCCCTATGCCTTTTGGCCAGCTCATCTAGACCTGGCTTTGACTGGTCTTCTCCCCTCTTGCAAGGATTCATTGCCTCCACTTAATTCTTTACGCCCACGCTTCGTTCAAGCAGTGCTACTAAGATATGTCTTGCTTATTTTCACCAAAGTAGTACTACTTCCAGGATTTGTTTCGGCCAAGCTCGAGAACCTTCCCTTTAGTGAAAGGCTCTATCCCAGAACGAAGAGAAAGAAAGGGGGAATGCCATGTACGAGATGAGATCACAAGGATCAGGCTATATCTTGACAAGAGCAATACATGAAACCATACAACCGAAGGCTAGCAAGAAGAAGCAAAAGATAGTAAAAAGCTCAAGGGATTCATCATGAAGGCAAGTGCTCCAACGAAAGTTATCAATTAAAAGGTAAGACCGAGTAGTGGTAGTTAACTGAGGGAGGGAGCAACTCATCTGTCAGGATGGGATCCCTCAACTTCACATTTTTGGCTTTTATTTTTCTTGTGTTGACGCTTCCTTTCTAAAGCGGCTTTGTCTCCGCCTCAACCATATCCGCTCCTTGTTTGGTATCTCCGAGTACTTGAACTAAGGGATTGTTTACTAAACGTCCCATACTTGACCTATCGCTCTATTCAGTGAAGTACCCCTTTACATTTCTTTATCTTTCTAGAGGTAAGAGGAATCAACCCGAAATGCGTGAACCAATGCCCTTTTGTAAGACTCTTCTATATAAACTCCATTACAAAATTTAATCCTTCACACTTATGTATGGTTGAAACATTTTTTGGTCATTAGTTGTTGATTGGATCAAAATTTCCAATTATGGAGAGAGAGAGAGAGAGAGAGAGAGAGAGAGAGAGAGAGAGAGAGAGAGTGAGAGAGAGAGAGAGAGAGAGAGGAGAGAGAGAGAGAGAGAGAGAGAGAGAGAGAGAGAGAGAGAAGGTCTGATTCTAAGTCAGAGTTTGAACTTGTGCTTACACTGAAGCCCCTGCCCTTGCCAACAAGTGACTAACTATAAGTAAAGATAGAGTCCCCATAAAATTTCATGAAAAAGGATATTCGCTTTAGCTGGGTCTTGTAGACGCGAAAATATACCAGCACGCGGAAGAGGTAGAGGGATTAACTTACTAAGTCGAAGCGACAAGCATTAGTCAAAAAGTATGTTTTGATCTGAACCTCGATCTCTATAATTTACTTACTCATCACAATGCAAAAGAAAAATCTCCTATATAATAAGTATCTGTAATAACATCCGGGGACCACATCGTTTATGTATGCTCTCGGCCAAGAAAGTAAACTACCTATCACAAGATACCTCAAGTGAGGGGTAGGTGGTAGCTTGGCTTAGCCTTACCCTAAGTCGTACCGATCTTCAGTCTCATTTTTGCAGGGTCTGGGTAGGTGCAGGAAGACTAGAGAGAAGTACTGATTGATATAGGGCACGAGTCCTTGTAGAATTGGTTTGCTTTCGCTGCAACAGCGTGAATGGATATTATCGTATTAAATTTAGAGCAATTTATCCCCTTTTCCATGTAGCCTACATGGACTATAAAAGCCTATGCCTTTCTAACCGACATTTGTCCTCCAGTCCTTCAGGGAGGCCTGTTGTTGGTCTTGGAGATAGTGCTCAACCGTCACCATGCTTCTTAGACTAAGTCAACGCACCTATTTACTGTGCATCTATCTGTTATCTAGGAACCTGAGATTCGACTTTCACATTTTTTATAACTTTCACTCGTGAGGTAGAAAAATCTTCCATATGGAATTTTTATGGCAATGACTAAGTATAGTCCCATTCTTCGATATTCAGAATGACGATCTTGGCCTGACCCTCTTTCTTATCTTTAAGGTACTTTTGCTACAACAGAGGGAAGTTGCCAAAGTGGAGTTCATGTGTCCTAAAGAGAATGAGTAAGTTATATGAGAATGTGAGAATTTAATAACAATGTGAGAATGTGAGAATTTAATAACAATATGAGAATGAAAAAATATTTTTATAATCTACTTAGTGATTTCTCTTTCTCTTCTTAAATGCGATAGATTTTTAGATTTTGACACATGATCTAGGTTTAATCTCAACATTTCCTTTTTAATCGGATGATTCTTACTCATTCCCACATTCTCATATAACTTAGTCATTTTCAATATTATATATATATATATATATATATTTTTTTTTTTTGAAAATGAGTAAGTTATATGAGAATGTGAGAATGAATAAGAGCCATCAAAATTAAAAGTTCGATATGTTTCTATGAGTTTTTACCTACAATATAAAATTCGATATGTTTCTATGAGTTTTTACCTACAATTTAAAATTGCCGGTAAAAAACTCATACATGCATGCCACATATTTTTAAATTGCTAATAAAATAGAAACAAAATTTTAAATTTTATCAGACATTTCTAAATTATCAGTATGATACCAACAATTTAAAAAAAAATCGATTGAAAAACATGATTTTTTACTAAACATCAAATATCCTATCAGAATTTTCACTAGAAAGAAACTTTTTCAAAAACTCCAAAAAAAAATTATAGTCAATAATAAAAATTATATATTTTTACTACAAGAATATTATATAAAATTGTTGGTAACATGGAATGTCAAGTCTAATTGAGAGGGTGTCTAGTAAAATTCTCTTATAAATTTTTTAAAATGGGCTTTTGCTTTTATGTCTCACAAGACTTTTTAAGATGGGTTTTTACTTTTAAGTCTGACAAAGAAAAATTGGTTTTGTCTAACAAAGATTGCTATTAGGACCTGTTTTTTATCTTAAACACTTCCCATATAAACCCTTACACCTCTAGTTATTCTTAAGTGTTTCAAATTCTTCTGGGCAGAGAGCTCACTCCGCTCCATCATTTCTTTTCTACTTTTGTTTCTTTTTGATGATGTTTGTCCCTTGCCGCATGTTATGTGTTTGTCCTTCGTTTTGTCTTCTTTTCAACCATAAGTATCATTAAAATGACAATAATATTTCAAAATTTAATATTATTTACCATTGATTTGAATATTGAAAAACAAATTATCTAAATTGTAATTATACATCCCTAACTATTACTTATCTATTATTCCTTCAAATAATTTCAAATGATTTATTGTAGTTTCACCGTCTTTTCTCAAACGAAGAGAGAAAAAACATTGAAAGATCTTACCATATACACAAAAAAAAACTTTTGTAATCCCTATTCAATTCTTTCATTTAAACTTCATTTACCTATATATATATATATATATATATATATATATATATATATATATATATATATATATATATATATATATATATATATATATATATATATATATATATATATATATATATATATATATATAATGTTTTCCTCATCCAAACACTTTCACTCAAAATTTTCTGTTGAAAACAAATTCACAAATTCACGGAACATCTTCTTCGCGAAAGCATAACGCTCTTCTCATTCTCTCTTTGTCTCCGACCCCTAGTCCAAACAAAAAAAGAAACTATTTTCGTGTTTCTCATTCCTCAATGTTTCAATTGAACTATCTATAATTTCTTCCTATTTATCATATTCTTTATGTTTCTGTGTTTAAGATTTCCATTCTCTTTTATTTCATTTTTAAATGCTAATTAAATTGAATTTTAGAGAAAATTTTGAAGTTTTTCACTTTATCTCCTCTACAAAAATAGGGTTGACTGAACAGAAATGGATATGTGCATCAAATTAAGACTATCTTAATTATAATACTATAAATAAACTAATATAAAATATTTATACTATGTTATTATTTTTATTTATCTTATATTATTCATTAATGCTTCTTATTTTCAGACCATATTCAAAGCATATTTAGCATCCCATAGATCCCTAAAATGCTGGTGCTGGTATAAATTCTTAAATTAATAACTGTTTTGACAAGTAAATAATGTGCGTATTAAATTCTTAAAATTAATATATAATTGTGTTTTGACAAGTAAATAATGTGGCTGCAAATCTATATAGGGGGAAGACATCTCATTAAGATTGGCAATAACGACAATTAAACCTAAATTTAATTTGATGATATGTAGAATTCTAACATTGTTTTTGTTTAAAATAATATCGACTAAGAGCAAGAATTATTTAAGTTGGAGGAGTTGAGTTTTTAACGGTAAAGATGCAGAGAAGCTATTGAAAGCATCACATCTTTAATACTCAATTTATTTTACCTTTTATTCTTATTTTATTTTAATTAGTATTCTTTATTATACTAAAGATTATATTTATAATCATCAATATTGATATGTAATTAGTTGTATTAATTACAATTTTTTTATTCATCCTCTTTAAAGAGAAATGATAGATAATATATCAAATAAAATTGATATATACACATTTTATTAGAGTTTTATATCTAAGTGATAAAAGACAAAAAAAAAAAAAGGTATTAATTATAAAATTTCAGTAATTATAAAATTTCAGAAAAAAATACTTATATGTTATAATGTGAATACATAATTATAAAATATAATATGGATGGCACTCTTCTATTAATATTGAAAATAAAATTCCTCAGTTTTCAAAATAAATCATGGGTAAGATAAACATCTTTTTCTAATCAATAATAAAAAAAATCATATATATTAATTTATTATTGAAACGTAATGGTAGGTTAATTTTTTTTAATAGGAATTAATTGAAAAATTGGGTTAATTAGAATTTGATTTTTTTCTGTAATGGAAAGTTATTAGAAATTTTGATATTTTATGTAATAGGAAGTTATTAGAAATTTAATTATTATTATTTATTGTAAATTAATTAAAAATAATTTTTTGGAAACATGATTGTAGGTTGAATGTTTTTTTAGTAAGGAGATTAGTTAAAAAAGTGGATTAATTGAAAACGTGCTTAATAAAATGTTAGCATTTATGTTATAAAAATGATATAAATATTATTTTTTATAAAAAACATGAGACAATTGTGATGGGGAATAAACAAATTTCTTATGAAAGACACAATGAGCAACGTGAAAAATCCATACTATAGTAAAAAAAATAAAACTATGCATAAGCATTACGTCACATATTCCACCAAATCTATTTGGGATCAAAATAGAGAAATATTTATTATAAATCTTAAAATATATTATTTATTTAATATATTATAAACTATCACTTAATTTTACGGGATACATTTAAAATATTAATTAATTCAATTTTATTTTGGTTTTCAAATTTATTTATGACTTGAAACAAATTTTTTTTACCACTACTATAATAATTAATTCAATCTATTAAGTATAATTTTCTTATACTTTTTAGATAAACAAATATCATATACTTATATGATATTATGACATGATACAAAAAAAAATTGATTTAAAAAAATATTAGTTTTTTTTTATAATAGAATGTTAATATTTATATTAAAAAATATACAAGTATTTGTTTTTATAAAAACAAAACATGAGACAATTATGATGAGTGAATACACAATTATGATGAGTGAATACACAAATCTCTTATGAAACACAAATTTGTTATTTTTTTATATTTTATATATAATTTTTAAGCATAATTATATTATATTTATTTATTATTTATAATAATATTGTGCGACTCGTGTGAACGCACATGTAGATGACTATTTAGTTTTTTTTTTTTTTTTTTACTAAAATATACATTTTCTATGGGTCGAGATTACTTATTTTGTATATCTTTTATATATATATTTAATAATCACTTACTATATTTCTTTACTATTTATAACATATTGTGCGTTCCATGTAAATGTACGGATAAATGATAACTTAATTATTTTCTTTATTTTTTTATTAAAATATACATTATCGACGGACCGAGACTACTTAATTTGTATATATTTTAACATATCACTACTACAACCTTATAAATTAAATTAATATTTATATAACAATTATAATTAAAATATTTTTTCTTTTAATTTTTATATACATTTATTAATCATTATAATATATTAATATTTATTTAATATTTATATTGACATTGTACGACCCGTGCGAACACACACATCATTTACAAGTTATAAAAAATAATTAATAGAAAAGAGGACTAAAATGATTATTTAAATCATAACTGAATATAAGAAAAGTTGAGGGACCATACTATAAAGTTTAAAAATATATAGGGACTAATATACAAAGTCTGAAAAAAACTGTTAGGATAAAGTTGATAAATAACAAAATCAATTTGAAAATTTTGAAAAAAAAAATAGACTAATGTCTAAAACTTTTAAAATAAATAAGAAATAGGAATCAAGATAATAAAATAGGAAATAGTGAATGGTGTGAAAGCTACATTAACTAATTTTACTAGTTCTTATTTTAAGTGTTATTATTTTATTTTGTTTTCGATTCAATTTTAATTTACCTACATGGTTGAAATAGGTCAAACTGGCCCAGAGAACCTATAATCTAACCTATTTAATTAAAAAGTTAAATTTAATTTTTAAATTTTTTTTATTAATTAAATAAGATAAATTTACTCTATTGAATTTTTTTTTTGAAATTTTATAGATTGGCTTATATATATATATATATATATATATATATATATATATATATATATATATATATATATATATATATATATTAGAAAACACTCTTAATAGTAATTAAAAGGCTATGTTGTCTATTGAAAAAAAGTTAATATATGATCTTATCAGTTATCAGAAAGAGGAAGTGGCCGCTCCAATTATCCTTTAATCCAAAGCGTTTCACGGAAGGGGTTCTACCTACAAGGCACTCTGATGTTGAAGTCAGAAAGAGTGTGAGGTAAGTGAGAGTGAGAGTTCTGAATTAGATACCTGACTCTCCCGCATGAGAGCGTATTTATAGAACCCCCAACGCTGAGCCAATAACCTTCATTATGGGCTGAATATCCAGGCCCACAACGAATGGATTCCAAGATTCTCACGTGAGAGTGAGGATGAGCAGCACGCGCTCATCATCCTAGGTCAACTGTCCCGTACTTCACAGATAGTGGGCTGACCACACATGTTACGAAAGGCGTAACAACTCTGAAGTGTGTGGAACATGTTGGTGACATGTCCTCAGGTGAGGGACACATGAGGAATGTGTTTCCAGATTGGGCCTTAACTAATTAGGCCATCATTTGGGTCGTCCTCGACATAAGGGTTAGTTGGGCTATGCCCGGGCCCAGTCCAGAACAGGAGCCTCTCCAAGTCATTGCTCCTAGACGAGGAGCAATGACTTAGAGTCAACCCGTGTTGAGGAGGATCAAGAGGACTTACGCGTGATTGATCTTCATTTGTGTTCGTGATTATATGCCCGCGATGGCGGTTTTGCCTTGGGTGATTTTCATTCATAGGATAGTGCGCACGAGAATGGTATTCTGCTTGCGACTGGTACTGTCTCGTCTGCATGGACGAGATAATACGTACGGGTCATGGTCGACAGTTTCGTCTGCTCATGCACGTATTGTAGACTCGACTCTGCTAATGAGTCGCTATGATGCTCGTAACTTCTCTTTGTTGTTTTCCCCAGGGATGTGCCCGTTGATGGAACCTGGAGGTTTTTGATTTGTGTCTGACATCTAGGGAGTCGAAAAAACCAGCGAATCTTGGAAAAATAAAAGTTTCGCTTCTCTAGCCACATGTCATAGAATTTAATGCGTAATGATGACCTAGGCATAGAGTTATGACGACCTAGGAGCAGGGGTATTGATGCGCCATTTCGGAAAAACGCCTTCTCATGCACTGTCATGTTTCCCGTGCTAGGAGATTTGGCTATAAATAGGGTAAAATGGGTGCCCTTTGCAACTTTTCTCCCTTTGCGAAATTTATCTGCTCTCTCCCACTCCTCTCAAATCTTTGAATTTCAGAACGTTCCTCCACTGTCGTCGTCACCGTCACTGGAACTCCACCAGTCTCCAACATTCTTTTTAATCTAGTAAGTTATCTTTCCTCTTGGTTTCCTTTACATGTTGATTTTAGAATTTAGGCACTTTGTTCTTTTTTCATACGTCCTATATGTTGAGTTTAGGTTAGGCTCCGCTGTGTGTTGGAGTTTGGTGGTGGTTCAGCCATTCTCAAACGCCGGTGCCAGTGAGAAGTGTTCGGACTTAGAGTGGGAAAATTTAGGATTCGCTTGATTTTTGGTGAAGTTCATATGTTGGGGAGGCCTTTCCCTGCGAAACTCGTGAATTCATCATGAAGTTCATGTGTCAGTGAGGCTTTTCCCTGCAAAATCATGAATTCATGATGAAGTTCATGTGTAGGTGAGGCTTTTCCCTGCGAAACTCATAAATTTATGATGAAGTTCATGTGTCGGGGAGGCTTTTCCCCGCGAGACACATGAATTCATAATGAAGTTCATGCATTGGGGAGGCTTTATCCCCGTGATATTCATACGTCTCCATGATATTTAAAGGTCTCCATTGAAACTCATAGACTTACGAGCATCAAGGGGATCCTCCCTGCAGTTTTATTGGCGGGCCCGTTGAGCCATGAGGCGAGGAAGGTTCTTCGTGACTTCCTTTTTTGCCATTGAGTAAGGGCTTTGGTTGGGGAATTTGTCCACGTGCCTTCATACGCCCTTTCACTTTATTTGCGGTAGAAGGGTGGATTTGATTTGACCGTCAAATCCACTATTTTCCTCTACTTTTTAGGTTTGATAGCTCGTAGTGTTGAGGGCATCTAGCTGGTCTACACGGTCACAGATACTGACTTGGTTTGGGTCAGGCTGGAACCTCAGGGGTATAGCCTCGCGCTTCGTTGCCTCCCCTGATGATGCATTCTCGATCATCGAGCAAGGTGCGGGCGAGCCGTGATTCGAGGCGAGTTTAGGGGTTTGCCTACCTACAGAGAATGGAAGGATCTACTCGTACTACTCAGGGAACCACTTTCCAATGTATGACTTTGTTTTCAATGAGCTAGGACTTCAAAATCCCTTCAGCAATTTTCAAATTGGGATTTTTGCTCATTTGGAGTTAGCGCCCTCCTAACTGTATCCAAACACGATTGCTTTTATCCAGGATTTTGAGATTGTGTGCCGATATCTCGAGCTCGACGCCACAATCCCCATGTTCTTCCGCTACTTCCATCTCCAACGAAAGACATTGAACGGAAAACATAGTTGGGTATGCCTGATGTAGCCGAAGAGGCTGTTTAAGACATTCGTGGACTCTGTTCGTGACTTCAAGGATAGGTACTACCTTATTAAACCTGTGTCGTGAGAGCCATTCTATTTAGTGTTTGAGCGGGCAGTTGTAGTTAATGAGGACATGAATGTGTGTTATGACAATAACGGGGTAGAGGAGACGAAGTTGGTCTCGAAGTTTCCTCTCCATTGGAGTGAGGTTCATTTCCAGAAGGGCACAAATTATTATCTCACCAGGCCCAATAATCTAGACTCTGAGGACAAAGAGTCATATGATAAATTGGCTAAGTTTGTTGACGGTTTCACTCCTGCCAAGCGGAAGATTAGAAATGGGGAGGAGTTCCTCGACGATGAGGGCCAGCCCATATACGAAGCTCGACACATCAATACCAAGGAGCTTCTCGAGTGTAAAACTTTCGAGGAAGTCGTTGTACTTTTAGGTAGCCACGCTTTATTTTCTTTTAGCATGCTTGTATGCTCTTTTCTTCTTAGAGTACTAACTTGTGTTTGTTATTTGCCAAAGATAAGATTTGTAGCCTCCAAGAGCGTGTGCTCAAGATGGCGCAGAGCAGAGGGAAGGCTCCGAAGGGTTCAACGAAATTAACTAAGAGTCACTTTGTCCTAGCCCCAAATCAGCCTAAGGACGCTTTTGACACTTCTATCTCATCTTTGGTCGTCGATCAACCTCTTTGTGTGCAGGAAAACTCGAGCAGGAAGAGGGACAACGAGGAGGAAAATGTGGAGATAGACCTGACTGAGGACACTCCCGAAGAAAGGTTCACGTTGCCTCCTTGCTATCTCGAGAAGGGATTTTTTAGGGGTATCCTCTAGATGTGCCTCGTGAAGAATCTTTGGTCATCAAGAGTCTTGACTCAGGGGGTACGAAGAGAATGTTGGCCCAAGATGCTGCTGCGGTAATAAGGGGCCTAGAAATGGCCGTGGTCCTTTCCAGCAAGGAAACTTGCTCGACTGCTTATCTGGAGAAACTACGGGCAGCGAAATTGCAAGTCAAGTTGAAGATGAACAAGGTGGAAGCTGATTTTGACAACTAAAAAGAGAAGTATCGGCTCTAGGCTGGGCTTATCCCTGATCTAAAGAAGAAAGAGGAGGAAGTGGGTGAGTTAACCGCAGAGAGGGGTGCCTGACTGCTCGAGAAGAAGGCTCTCGAGGATACGATTACTGACTTGAAGGTTGCCACAACGTCTGTCGAGGACGAGGCTGAGGAGGTGAAAGTGTAACACCCTAATAATTAAGTTATTTATTTAAATTCTTAATTTGTTATGATGAGTAATTGTGATGATCTTTGTTATTTTGATGATTATGATGGTTATGTGATGTTCATGTTTTATATGGATTATTGGGAATTAAGAAGATTTTGGATAATTTATAATAATTAGAATTATCGGTTAGAATTATTTTAATTAGTAAAATAGAGTAATATTTGTATTAAGAGGTGATAAGGGCAAAATAGTCATTTGGGAAGAATAAGGACAATAGTGAAAGACTACATTAGGGGTCCAAGGGGTAATTTTCGTATAAGGAAGGTTTAGGAGTTTTGAACGATCATTTTGTGCAATCGTAAGATTTGGAGGAACCCGTGAAAAGAAGAGAGATCTAGGGCAAGAGGATTTATGATAGAACACCAAGATGAATAGATTTTCTGCTAAAATCTAAGGTAAGAGGTGTTTATCATTGTTATTATAATTGATCTAAGGTTTAGATAATTGTAGGTTATGTTGTATTTTTTTTTAATTTGATATCATGATGATTTTGATGAAATTAGTGATAAATTGATTTATAATGATGATGAGTGATGTATATGATGTTTACTATGATGTACTTTTGTGATGTTGTGAAACCATGATGATTTAGATGAGTTTTGGGTTTGTATTGGTGTGAAATCGTGCAAAAATCAGACTAGTGTAGTGCAGAGATTGCAGAAGGGAATCGCAGACTGGTGTGTGTCGCTGAGCGATAGGAGGCGTAGTCGAACGATGATGGTGTCGCTTGGTCGTCGCCAAGCAAGATTGGAAGCGAAGGAATGGGCAGAAAAGTGGAGCTACTGAAGGGTGTCACTCTCATTATCATTGGGAGATGCAAGAGCGAGAGGTGTGTCTCCAGGCGAGTAAGATGCGTTTCCGGGCGATGGAGTTCAGAGAAGAATTGGTGGATTGTCGCTCCCACGTCGCCGAGCGAAGCTTTAGACGATGGACAACAGTAGGATTTTCAAAGTGCCATAACTTGAGTTTTAGAACTCAGTTTGAGGCGCCGTTCAAAGTGTTGAGCAGCTAACATGATTAACTTTAATTAAGTGGAATAAAATAAGTAATGGGATGTATATTTCTAGTACCTAAATTATGATGAAGTTAGGTTTCCCTCTGTTGGGTTACATTAATGCGTGTTATATGGTGAGTTGTTAATACTATGATGATACTATGTTATTGCTATGATGATATGATGATGTTGTGATTATGATTTGTATATTATGATGTATGTGATGAATTAATGGATGATGATGTATTTTGACTAGTCGTGGTCATGTTTATTATGTTCTTGTGCATCATGAATTCATGGCATGGTTAAGGACTTCGGTCTAGTGATATTGTTAGGACTTTGGTCTAGTGATGTTATGTCTTCGATTCAATGATGATAATAGGAAGATAGTCCAGTGAAGGCACCAATCCCATAGTATGGTTTGAATTCAATATTATGAAGTGCTCTGGTTCCAAGTGGGAAACGATCTTATTGGTGGGGATCATTGGAGAAAATGATGATTGAGTCATTAGTGAAGTTTTGGTACCAAATGCATGAGTATATGAAGTTTCATTACATATATGTGACATTGCATAATGATTTGATTAAGTGATGTTGATGATAAGTGTTATTGTGTATTGATGATGTTGTAAAAGTGTGAGTATAACATGAGGTTCCGATGACGTGTGATGTCTTTCCTATGTGCATATCTACTATATTTATTCCTTATGTCTTTTTGAATGATTATGATTACTCACACTTTCTGCTTGGAAACGTTGCCTCTATCCGTGGGTAACTTGCAGGTGATCAAGAATAGTCTGTTGAAGCTTAAAGGATAGCTTCAGAGTGCGTTCATTTACTTTCCATTGAATAAGAGGGTCTTGCTCTTATATGTAACATCAAGGTTTTGGGATTGATTGATTTGAACTATATGTTCTTTATGTTATGTTGTTTGAGAACATTCATTTTGTTTTAAGATGTTTTGGAGTATAAACTCACGAACCATGTTGAGAGATGGTATTTGATTGTGAAGTACTAATAAAGATGTTTTGAAATATTATTTCCACTGCAATGTGTTGAGTTAACGATGATATTCTTAAAGGAACATGTGTTTAAAATCATGAAAACCCGTGTTACGGAGCATGGTTTTTAATTATGATGTTTTATATGAAGATGTGACACCATTGAATAGTAAATTACTCTGATATACTTGTTATTTATTCATGGGGTTTTAGAAGGGTGTTACATTAGTGGTATCAGAGCAGGTCGGTCCATCTGACCAGGTTTTCTTATGATAAACATGTCCTGTCGGTCGATTAGTGTGAATACATTGTCGATGCATTGTTTCTAATATTAGTTTTATGTGTGTAGAATGACTGGAAGGAACAATACTACACTTGTTGCTGCTTTACTGGCTATTTCTCAGGATGTGCAACATCAGCCTAATGATGAATATCGTGTTTTGGAGACGTTTTAGAGGAATCATCCGCCTATTTTCAAAGGTAGATACGATTCTGATCAAGCACAAACTTGGCTCAAGGAGATTGATAGGATATTTCGAGTCATGGATTTCTCAGAGGCGCAAAAGGTGCGATTTGATACGCATCAACTGGCAGAGGAAGCTGATGACCGGTGGGTTGGCACCTGTCAGAGACTGACAGTGGTGGATGAAGCTATTACTTGGGTTGTGTTCAGTAGGGAGTTTCTGTGGAAGTACTTTCCAGAGCATGTGCACGTAAAGAAGGAGATTGAGTTTCTGGAGTTGAAACAAGGTAACATGACTGTGACAGAGTATGCTTTGAAGTTTGTGGAACTAGCGAAGTATTATGAATATTACAGTGAAGCGACTGCCGAGTTCTCGAGGTGCATCAAGTTTGAGAATGTTTTGCATCCAGAAATCAAATGGGAAATTGGATATCAGCAGATCCGTGTGTTTCCAGATTTGGTGAACAATTGTAGGATCTATGAAGAAGACAATAAAGCCCATTGTTGCACCCTAAACTTCGCCCCTAATTTTTTTAGTCACATTATCATATCATATTTTGTTATTTGGTCACAATCATGAATAAATATCTTCATTCATCACATTTTGCATCATTAGTCGTATTTAAGTTGACCAAAATTCAGTTTAAATCGAAGTTTGCATCATTTTGTAGTTGAAAAATACCCGATATTTCACTTCATGCATTTTTATCTCTTTACTCGTTTCTTGCATTGCTCCAAGTTGTTTATATGTCGATAATATTAATATTTTGGTTTTACAGACAGACTGTTAAAAGCGATTCGACACTGTGCCAAAAATAGCGAAAAAATATTTCAAGTTTCCACCTTTTACTCATCATTTTATGAATCTGTATTTCGCGTAGATTATGACGGTATGCTCACTTCATTTTTTTGGTACAGTTTGAAGTCTCGTTTTTAATCGTAAACGTTTGTTCAACCTGATATTTTTATTCTCATTTTATTTCGATTTTGACTTTTTGAATAATTTTTCTTTAATCTTTGAGACAAATAGTTTATTTTAATGTATTCATTTCATTTTTTCGGATAGATTTTTGTCCATTTTTATCGTTTTAGTCATTTTTGGATCTCTATTTTTTATTCAGAAAAAAAAATATATTTTTAATTGTATTATTTTTTAATACTTTCAGGTTTTTACGTCATTTTTATCATTAGTGGGGGTAGGTTGAACCTTGGACTTTGATCTTGTTTCATTCGCAGGTTTGTTTTTTTGGTCAATCAGAGAAGGAGTTGACCACCGCGAGGGGTGGTCAGACTCGCCTGAAAGATTGTGTGGCATCAGGCCATTTCGTGATTCGCTGGTTCAAAAGGACAAGGGCCCACTACGTGCGCGTTTGTTTGATTGGTCAATATCAGTTTCCATTTTTAAATATAATGTTTTAATTTGATTAACATACCGGATGTACAAGCCACCCCAGTGACAACACGCGTGTTCTTAAGACTTACCTATGCTTGGTCTCGGGTTCGATCCAGATGTGTGACAAATTTTATTTTTCTAACATTCTCTTTACAGATCCAGTGCAATCAACCAACATGTGCATGCTATACACCTCCTCCATAATCACCATCTTATCTAGATCTAAGGGACTCGGACCAAGCCTCATGGTGTACCTCATGAGACCAGTTTCACCACGCAGGCAGCTGAGCCAACGCTTATGGGCCTGGATGTTTTTCCGTCTTTCTCACCCCCATTTTGCTTGTTTGCAGGCCCATTTTATTTCTTTTTTGTTTTAACAAACTATTTTCTTTTTTAATCAATTTTTATTTAATCAGAAAAAAAATCATAAAATCATAAAAAAATAGATTTAGGCTTTTTAATTAATTGATTTAATTTTCATAAATAGAAATTAATTTAATTTAATCACTTTGATTTTATTTTGTTAATTAACTAAAAAATTAATTAGAATTAGGGTTTATTTTTTATATTTTAATTACTTTCTTTATAACAAAAACAACAAAAACATTTAAATGCTTAGAAATTTTTTAGGGTTTCTATATCTTCTCCTCTCCACCATCTCCGCGCGCTCATTTACTTTTTCGTATTATTTTTCAATATTGTAACTTTCAATAGTTTGTAATAGATAATTAGGTTTTATTGCTTTCCTCCCCAATTTATGGTTTGTACTCCCCATCCCCGAAGCGATGTAATAACGTAGATTATTTCTCGCATTTTTTATTTTTCGCACTTGTATATATTTAACTGCTAGGTTAATTAGACGTGCATGGCAAGACGTAAAAAACAAACATTAAATAACCTAATCTCAAGAATAATAACTGAAATATAAAACACTTCGCACATGTGCACCTCTAGGGTGACCCTCACTTGTTGCCTCAGATTTAAAACAGTCATGTCCCTCGAACGTGGGACGCTTTAGCAAAGATCCTTTGGTTAAAAGATGGTAGCCCCTTGATGACCCTTCGATGCTGCCTCGGTAAACAATATTAGTACCTTAGGATAATTACTAAAGTGTCCTACGAGTTGCATTTGTGACTGTACAATGACCCGCGTTTGTCCCTCTAAAACATCCAATGATAGGGCTACTTACTAACTAATGGTAGGATAACACTATCTAAAGGAAAGGAGGAAAATAACAAAGATCTTTTGAGTAGGTAGATAACTCGTAGTCTCTTGCTCATAAACAAAACTTTTCTCACATATACATTGTTTTCTAAAATATTTTCAAAGACAAACACTTTGTATGCATTCTTAATGATACGAGAATCATTACAAAGTTTACCGAACTTAGGCATCATTTCAAAATATTTTCCAAACACACAAACATAAAACATTTTCAAAGTAAGCTAGTGACTAAGAGCCCGTAGATAACTACGGATGAAAAGGGTGCTAACACCTTCCCTTTTCATAAACTACCCCCCGAACTCAATAAATCTCGAAGGTCTTTCCTGTTCTTTTCACCCTTTCCTTATTGGATAAAAGAAAAGTCGGTGGAGACTCTTGCTATCCGCAATATTTGCGATAAAACACAAAACCAAGTCAGTTCTCCCATTGTATTACAATAGAGAGTCATAGAAGATGTTCCAACTATGTGTGAACCATGGTATAGAGTCATAGAGGATGTTCTAACTATGTGTGAACCATGGTATAGAGTCATGTAGGATGGATCAAATATGTGTTAACCATGGTATAAAGTCATAGAGGATGGATCAACTATGTGTGAACCATGGTATAGAGTCATAGAAGATGTTCCAACTATGTGCTAACCCTGGTATAGAGTCATAGAGGATGGATAAACTATATGTGAACCATGGTATAAAGTCATGGAGGATGAATCAACTTTGTGTGAACCATGGTATAAAGTCATAGAAGATAATGCAACTATGTGTGAACCATGGTATAGAGTCATAGAGGATATATCAACTATGTGTGAACCTGGGTGTAAAGTCATAGAGGATGGATCAACTATGTGTGAACAATGGTATAGATTCAAAGAAGATGTTCCAACTATGTGTGAACCATAGTATAAAGTCATAGAGGATGGATCAACTATGTGTGAACCATGGTATAGAGTCATAAAAGATGTTCCAACTATGTGTAAACCAGGGTATATAGTCATAGAGAATGGATTAACTATGTGTGAACCATGGTATATAGTCATAGAAGATGTTCCAACTATATGTGAACCATCATATAGAGTTATATATGATGGATCAAATCTGTGTGAACCATGGTATAAAGTCATAGTATAGAGTCATAGAGGATGGATCAACTATGTGTGAACCATGGTATAGAGTAATAGAAGATGTTCCACCAATGTGTGAACCCTGGTATATAGTCATAAATGATGGATCAATTATGTGTGAACCATGGTATAGAGTTGTTGTACCCCAAATTTTGCCCTCTCATGTTTCCCAAGGTTTTTTATCTTATATGGGTGGTTACAAGCACTTGCCTAAAGAAAATGAAAATTATAATGTTAGCAAAGTGTCTTTCGATTGGAAATTCAACAATGTCCTTCGATTGACATCTAAACAGGGTACTTCGATTGGCATCTAAGCAAGCTTCGATTGGACGCTGAACTTCCTTTGACGCAAGCCTGATTCACAAGCTTCAATTGGGTGCTAGGCCCCCTTCAATCAAGTTCAAATAACAAGGCTTCGACTGTGCATTGGTTGCTTCAGGCTTGCCTTTGATTCACAAGGCAGGAACTTCCTTCATGCCAGTAGGCACAAGGCAATGGCCTCCTGCATACATCCTTCGATTGCACCATTGGCTTTACATGCTTTCTTGATTCACAATGCAATGGCTACCTGCATGCAAGCTTAATTTCTGCTTCGATTGGGCATTTGATTTCTTTGGAGCAAGCTTGATTCCTGCTTCATTTAGGCATTTGATTTCTTTGGAGCAAGCTTGATTCCTGCTTCGTTTGGGCATTTGATTTCTTTGGAGCAAGCTTAGTTCCTGCTTCGTTTGGGCATTCGATTTCTTTGGAGCAAGCTTAATTCCTGCTTTGGTTGGGCATTTGATTTCTTTGGAGCAAGCTTGATTCCTGCTTCGACTAGGAAAACACTCCCTTTGTGCGTGCCTTCAGTGCGCAAAGTAAGAATCCCATACAAAGCAATGAACTCCTGCATACCAACTTCAATTAGGCGCTGAGTATCCTTTGATCAAGCCTAGTTCACAAAGCTCCCACTGGGCAAAAGGCCCCTTCAGCTTGTCATCAGCACACGTATGCCTCTTCATGCTTGTTTTTAGTCTATTAGGCAAAAAACTTCTTCATGCTTGCCTTGGTTTCACAAGGCAAAGACCCACCAGCTTTCCTTTGATCTACAAGGCAAAAGGCCCCTCTCATTGGTCTTTGGTTCACCAGGCAAAGGCCCCCTTTTCAGCTTGCCTTCAGCACACAAGGCCAAGACTCCTTCAGATTTGCCTTCAATCCACCAGGCAAAAAGCTTCCTTCGACCCACAAGGCATTAGATACCTTTGTGCCAGCTTCGCCTAGGAAATGGACTCTTTTACGCTTGCTTTGACCTGCCTCATGCTAGCATCCATAAGGCATGGGCTGCCTTTGTGCCAGCTTCGACTGGGCAATGGTCCCCTTTGAAATAGTTGTACACACTTCAACACGCATGATAGCCCATTCGAAGGACATATGATTATTGAAAACAAGTTTGCTTTGTGATGGGTCTTGGTCATACATGTAGCCAGGCCCGGGCCTCTTGTGCAATGGCACTCGAAGGTGGTGACAAAGAAAGTTTTCGATTGGCCAGATTGAAGTTTTCATTTGAGTTGTTTGAATCAAGCAGTTAGCTGAGTAAGGGCTCAATCAAAGTGGCCTCGATGATGAGAATTGAGCCATTCGAAGGACACACCTTGGTGGCCCATTCGAAGAGGGCATAAGGTATACGTATGGACCATTTAAAAGACCCATTCGAAGGATATACAAGAGCTCTAATTGAAGGGAAGGGACTGAAGGAATTCGACAACCATTGATGTCCACATTCATTCAAATTCAAAAAAGAGACAAGAATTCCTTACCTTTGGCCAAGTTTCAAATATTTGTTTATGGATCTTAAAGAGCATTATTGAGCATGCTTATTTCCCTCCTACCTTGTCCCCTCCATCTACTCTATATAAAGGTGGCATTTGTAAGCCTCAAAGGAGGAGAGACACAACCGGAGAGAGTCACACAAAATTACAAACACATTCTTGAAGGTTTCCTGAAGCTTCTCCAATCATCCCCAATCCCTAAGCAAGCATCTCCATATCCCTAAGTGCCATATCGAAGCAACCTTTAAACAAAGGTACCCATGCCTGAAGCCACAAATTCATACATCACCATTGGTAAGAATGGGTAAAAAGATCAAACTTACATTTGCATGACATATTAATATTTGTAGTTCATTCGATCTGTATTCAAGATTAAGGACCTGAGTTTGACACCCAGGTCTGCATTTTGTTTTGTTTCTAATACTTACGGAAAATATAGCCTGAATAGACCCAACGCGCGCATGATCGAAGGACCTGGGTTCGATACCCAGGTCCTGCATCCATCCCTAGATCGAAAATCAAAGCATCCCTTTTGGATCGAAAAGCCCCATTTTCCCCCTGGATCCATACAACCTTTGGACTTCTTAGCTTGAGCCTAAGCTTTTTTTTAATCTTCTCACCCCCTGATACATTTTACAACGCCTGGGCTTGTCTCCCCTTGGGCCAAATGAATTCCAAGCGCACCCCCCTGTTTACTAATTATCTTCAGGCCCGAATTTGCTTTTCTTTATTCTTATTTGTTTCTTTATTCATTTTTTTTAACAAATCATAAAATAAAAAAAACATTAAATAGACTTAGGTTTTTCTTAAATTAATCTTAATTTTGTAAATTAATTAATTTAATTATTTTGACATTATTTTTATTAATTTAAAATCAATTAGACTTAGATTTATTTCATTCAAATATTTTCTTAATAAAAACTCAAAAAAATAGTAGAATTAGTTTTATTAATTAACAATCATATTCTCTTATTTAATTAATTAGGACCATATTTTTCTCACTTAAATTTTAAGTATTTTCTTAATAAACACAAAAACAAAAAAAGATTTCTTTAGGTTTACTTAGCTTAATTCTTAGGGTTTCTTAGACGTTTTTTCATTTCGCGCGCATTATTTTACTTTTGCATTTTTTATAATAATGTTTTTGCTGACAGTATGTAATAGATTAAAATAGGATTTCATAGCTTTATTTATTTCCCCCCCATTTGGATATGTAAATACCCCCTCCCCAAAACATTGTAATAGCGTAGGATTTAAATTTCTGCATATTAAATTTCTGCAAAATATTAACTGTTAGTAATTAGGCATGTATGGAAAGACTAATAACAAAATGCTAGCAAACTTAACACAAGACTAAATAACTGAACATAACACACCATGCACATATTCACCTCTAGGATACCCCGCTCCGGTTGCCTTCGGAAAATGGTCATAATTCTCGAAACGTGAGAAGTTTTAGTGACTGTCCTCTAGTTTAAAAGATCACAAGTCCCTCGATGACCCTCTCGACGTTGCCTCAGCTAAAAGTGATCTTAGGACAGTTACTAAAATTCCTTGCCAAGTTGCCTTTGTTACCGTATCGTCCCTTCGATGTCCCTCATACATCCAACGATAGGGCTACCTTCTCACTAATAGTAGGATAGCACTGTCTAAAGGATAGGAGGAAAAGAACTACCTTTTCGAGTACAAGTAGATAGATGTTAGGTGCTTGCTCAAAACAAATCACACTTACACATAAACATTTCAAAATACTTTTCAAAACATTTGCTTTGTCAAACACCCATGAGGACTGATACAAGAGTTAACGCAAAGCGAATCGCCGTACTAAGGCATTTTCAAATACTTTTCAAAAGCACAAAGCACAATTAATTTTTAAAACATGAGCTAGCATCTAAGATCCCATTATTGTACCCCAAAATTTTCCCTCCCATTTCCTCAACATTTTCTCACCACAAGACCCTTGGAGCTCAAGATCCAGTTAGGGTTTGCTCTACTCAAGACTCCTCCTTGCACTGTTGACCCAAATTAGGGTTTGAGTTTGCACAAAGATGTTTTGACCTAAAAGGCCCAATATGACTTTAATGCTTCATGTTGGACTCACAAGTTTATCCATACCAAGTTTCAAGCCTTGATTCCAATCTTTGCCCAGTCAATTGGACAGTTGACCTAGAAATCAGCTGTATTGGGGAAAAAGTCAACTATGGTCAATTGACAGTCAAACCTCATGAAATTTAACCCACATCAACATTATGAACTCATATGGACCATTTTATCAAGTTTGGATCACAATTCCACAAGAAATTTGATCAGATCACTAAAAAGGCAAAATGGTCATTTTTAGGGTTTTGACTGCACAAAGGCAATTTTTGACTGTTTGACCTAACCAATGGCAAACCAAGCTCACATATGGACTCAAGGACTCAATGGAATTGTCTTGACATGTTCAACAAATTCAAAAGATCCCAAATGTACAAGATTGACAGATGAATTTTCCAGTCAACTGAGCCAAATTTGACTGTATACTGAAAAGTCAAACTTTGACTTTTTGGTCAAAATCAAGTGTCAAGATTCATTTTTCATCAAGACATGTCAAATTGTGAAACTTTTTCATCAAGAAATCAAAAATTACAAATTAGAGTTTAAAATGAAGAATTTTCATAACTTAGAATTTTTCTAAGTTATGAAAATCCCTAATTGTTTCCTAACTTTGTCCCATTTTTTCATCAAGATACATTTGGATTCAAACAAAACTCAAAACATGAAAGTTATAGTACATTTCAAAATCTACAACTTTGATTCACAAAGTTTCCTCAAAAGAAGCTTGTAGCTCAAGTTATGATTTTTGGAACAAGGGTGCAAAACATTCTTAACTTAGAAAATTTTTGACCTATTTTAGGCAGGATTTTTGCCCAACTTCATGGCCACTTTTCACATGCTTCCACTTGGAATATCAACTTGCATTACAAAGATGGATTGTAGTACACATTCCAAGCTTTCCAAATTGTCCAAGAACTCATCAAACAACCTTGTGGTTAGGGAGAATCGAATTTGTCAATATGGGCAAAAGTCACTTTGTTCATGGCCATTTTCATGTTCATAACTTAGGCATTTTTGAACTCAGCATGTGCATGCTACATTACAGGCCTTTTATCTCATCCACACTCAATAATTTAATGCAAATCCTTTGTGTTCAAGCCTTATCTTATGTGTTTAACCATTACATGCCAATTTAATCCATAATTAGAAAAAGTAACTTAGCCATTTTTGAAAAGGTGAACTTTATGTCAAGTTTACAATCTATGAGGTACAATGCAGATCTTTGAGGCACAAGTTCATGAGCAAAGTCTACTGATCAAGAGTGATTTGTGCAGAATACTTGAGGGGCCTGTGGTAGCCTAGAAACCAAGTTGACAAACTTTGCTTAAGATAGAAGAAACATTGCGTAACTGATCACAACTCACATTGCTGCAACAACTAGCCAAAACAAACATTGTGAACACATTCCATACTCCTCAAGTAACCTAAAACACGACCAAGCCATCCTCAAGACTCCCTCATTCATCAAAACACAGTTTTGTGGCAAAACAGGGTATCTTCTGCATATTGACTTCCATAGTTCATTTCCCTCGTGCGTTTCCATCCAAACCACCTCAAACACATTCAATAACATCCATACAAGCTATCCCCAACCTTAGATATAGACTGTAACAGCCATAGCATAGTTTTCCATTTTCATTTTTCTCTCTTGCAGGTTGACTTCCATGGAGTGATTCAGCAAGATTCAAAGCACACCAAGCATTGGAGAAGCATCCCTGAACTTCAAGTAAGCTATACAAGTCCTCACATTGCACTGAAAGTACCTCCATTGTCACACACGAATCAAGCTGAACAGGTAAGTTTTTGAACTTCTATCTCTCTATCCAGGCATAGTTAGGTTTAAGTTTGTGAAGAAAACATGTTCTAATCATAGCCCTGAAGCCATCCATATAGTTACTTTTCATTTATATTATGTGTGCTAAGAGTATTTTGAATCTGAACATCTGAAAAAAACTAGGTCAGGAATTGGGGGAGAAGAAATTCTCTCTCATTTCTGAGAGTTAGATCAAGTTCTTGGTATGTATGGATTCGTGGTTTGATGCTTGACATTTTTTATGTTATGAGTTTGTGCTAAAAATCAAAGAATCAGGAGATAGCAGGGACAAGGAAAAATGCACGTTTTCTTGTTTGAATCTGGCCAGAGGTTGAAGACAAAGTCTTTTGGGCTGGGCTTGGTTCTTTTTTCTGTTTGCACCACTGTTTCACACATACACCCCCTTGGCCCATTGTGTTTATTTTTATCATTTTTTGACTTTTTCTTTTTGTTTCTGACTTATTATTTTTTGCCAAAATATAAAAAATATTAAAAAACATTTTTCAACCATTTTTGCATTTTATTTGAATTTTATTTGTTTTATTTGAGTTTGTACATATAAGTAATATATATATCCTTTTATTTAAAATACTAAAAATAATACTAATACATTTTTATTTTCTGATTTTATTTTATTTTATCTTTTGAAATTTTTTTCTAAAAATATACTTTTTTTTGTAAATAATAAATATTTTATTTTTTTACATATTTAATATATTTAGTAAATAATATAAATACATATATATTTATTAGAATATTTAGGATAAAAACATAAAAACACACATTTTTCATTTTTATTAATATTTAACCTCAAAAATACTTTTTTTACAATACACTTCCTTTTTATTTATTTTTTGTACATAATTAATAAATATTGTATATATTAAATAGTAAATACCTTTTTATTTGCAAAATTAGGGTTTTGCCCTAAAACATCAAAAATACCAAAAAATTAATCCTTTTTATTTTTGTTTATTTGTCACATGAAAAACACTTTTACATACATATAAAAAATCATTTTTTACATCTTGCATATTTATTTTATTTTATTTAATTATTGTGCAATTAAATACCTTGTAAATTCCATTTGGATTGTAATAGTTTAGATTTAAATTTCTTGCTAAAATATCCCCATTTGAACATTTGTACCCCCCATCCCATAATTGTATTGTAATAATTTAGGATTTTATTTTTCGCATTTAAGAGCTTTCTAAATATGCCATGATAGACTTAGGGTTTGTATGCAAAAAATCAACCAAACAAATAGCTTGACCTAATTCAAAGATAACAAAGCATGAAAATGGACAACACCAATCACACTTGCCCCCCTAGGTTTACTCCACTTGTTGCCTTCAATAATGGGCCATGTTGCATGTTAGGTGTCTTTGGCAAAACAAAACAATATCAAATGATCATAGTCCCTCGATGACGCTTTCAAAAGTTGCCTAAAAATGATCAAGTCCCTTAAAGGAAAAATTGCCCAAAGACACTTGGCACCATTGCAATCATGGTCTAAAGGATGACCAGCGCCCGTCCTGTTCACATCCTAACACAAGATTGTCCACCAAATACAATGGTGGAACAAGATTGTTAAAAGGGTTAAAAACATAGGAAAAATCTTTGAGAAGTTTAGGGTAGATAACTCTTGGTTACTTGCCTATTTTTCAAAACCACACATCACAACACACTTTCAAAACAACTTTCAAAAACAATTGAAAACTTTTCAAAAGACATACACCTTTGTATACATCCCAACATGGATCATTACAAAGGTTGCCACCACATTGGCCTCTTTTCAAAACATTTTCAAAACCCACACACAAAGCACCATTTCAAACAATTGAAAATCAAGGCAAGTTGATCTAAGCAAGTAACTAAGAGCCCATGGATAACCATGGATAGAAAGGGTGCTAATACCTTCCCTTTCTATAATCTACTCCCCGAACCCAAGAAAACATCTCAAAGGTTTTTGCTGTGCTTTTTAACCTTTCCTTAGGATAAAATAAAAAGTCGGTGGCGACTCTTGCTCAACCGAAACATTTGCGAAAACAAACGCAAAACCCAAGTCAGTTCTCCCACCGTATCACAGTACTGGCGACTCTGCTGGGGAGAATTTTTAAAGTGGAGTAACCTTAGGGCTTAGATCACCCTCTTGCATGACTATTTGTTTGCTTTGATTGCTTTATACCTTGGCTCTCTTGTTTGGGTTTGAAATCCTACACCCGGATTTGGGGAAACATTCATAGATAGCAATACGTTGTGGAAACTGTGCGGGGTATACCAACACGGTTGAAGCAATAGCTATATTAGTGCGACATATTTGTGAGTACCGGTAACCTTTGAGTTCAATCAAGGAGAGTACGGGGCCGCTGAGTGATGTCACTAAGCACTAATGACCTAGAACCTTACTTGACCATCTTGGCCTTTCATTAGGGGTAGTGAGATGACCGGCTTTGGTGCAGTCCGAAGTTGGTAGATACTCGATACTACACTCATTGAGGGTTGTTTTCTTGGAATATTTTGGTCGCTAGTTAAGTGGCTAAACCAAAACAATGAACATGGAAAACAATCCAATGATATTGAGCTCCTTAGAACCCGGTTACTATTTATAGGACAGGTTTTTGAGCCAACTTCACTCAAGAGGGTACTTACCTATGAAACCCCATGCAAGCCTGAAACTAGGGTTTTGTGTGAATTGCTTGTACATATGTTTTGTGCATACATCATGAGCATCATAAAGCATCATATGCATTCACTAACCACTTCAAGGGTTTTAGATCTTCATCTTTGTTCTTGTTTTGTAGGTCATGGAAATTCTTCGCAAGAAAACCATCCAAGTCAACCTTGTGAGAATCCCTCCTCAACTCAAGGAACTCACATCAAGAATCTCGGAAAGCTCTCTCTTCAGTGAAAGATATGGTAGACTGCTCAGCCTAGTCAACACCAACATTGAAGAGGACATGGTAAAGGTGTTGTTCCAGTTCTTTGACCCCCTTCACCACTGTTTCACTTTCCCCGACTATCAATTGGTGCCCACTTTGGAGGAATTTTCTCAACTCCTGAGAATTCCTATTCTTAATCAACTATCCTACAACGGTACGGAAAAAGAACCAAAGCCTGAAGATGTTGCTCAAGCACTAAACTTGCAACCATATGACATCAAGGGGCATTGGGAAACTAGAAGCGGTGTCAAAGGCTTCTTGGCAAAATTCTTGTTTGAGAAGGCACAAGAGTGTTGGAATTCATTGGATCTACAAGCCTTTGAAGAAATTGTGGCACTCCTCATTTATGGGTTGGTCTTGTTCCCAAATCCTGACCAGCTTATAGATGTCAACGCCGTCAAAATCTTCTTATCCAGAAATCCAATACCAACATTGCTTGGGGACATTCTTCACTCATTTTACACACGAACAATGAGAAAGAGGGGTGTTCTCATGTGCTGTACTTTTCTCCTTGCAAGGTGGTTTATTTCGCACCTTCCACAATCTGTCTTGAAGAATGACCAAGGCTTAAGGTGGTCACAACGGTTGATGACCCTCACTCACTCTGATGTACATTGGTGTTCTCGGTCCAGAGAAAATGTCATCATCGTCGATCATTGTGGAGAGTTCCCTAATGTTCCATTGCTTGGCATTAGAGGAGGCATTACCTACAACCCTTGTCTAGCTTTGAGACAATTTGGATATGCACGGAGGGATGGCCCTCACGACATGTTGATTCCTGACTTAGTTTTTGACTTCGACAACGATGCGCAAGGACTTCGCCAAAGATTCATCAGAGCTTGGAGGATGCCTAACAAGGTAGACAGCAAGACACTGGGACACAAGAACTCCATCCCTCTTGAGCCTTATCTCAAGTGGGTACGAACCCGAGCCCATAGTCTAATGATGCCTTATCCTCATGTTCTCCCTGTGATTAAAGAGCCCGTTAAGGAAGGAGAGGTTCCCTACACCATCCTATATCCTGACATGCCTACATCGTGGGAGGAGATGCAGAAGAGTTGGATCCAACTCAAGGAGGAACGGAATACTTTTGAGGCCAGCTTCTACGCCAGCGAGAAGAAGGTTTTGGAGCTTACCCGCCGACTCCATGAGGAAGAGACCCTCAACACCTACATCACACCAAAGAGGATGCGCAACGTCTTTTTACCTTGAGAAGTTTTTTTTGTAATATTTGGCCCATGGGGCATTTATGTACTGAAAAATGTCTTCTTATTAATATGACGTGCGTTCGTTTTGTTTGCAACAATTTTGAATGTTCTAAATCCTTGAATGCATTGCATACATAAGCATATCATTCATCATGCGCATAAGCAGGTCTCCACACCAGGTTTCCTTATCTTTCTGCTGTTTATTTCAGTAAGATGGATCTCGAACAGACGGTCAAGGACTTGCAGTCTCAGAACTCACAGTTTCAACAACTCCTGATGACCTTGGCAAAGGGTCAGGAGGATCTGAAAGCCCTGCTTGGGAACAAAGAGCAAGTGAAGAAGAAGAAGAAAAGAATCGGGGTGGCTACCCTAGGAAGAAGGTTTGAGGGTGAAGCCAGAAGAGTTCTTGAATTTCCCCCTACTTCTGAAGAGGGAACCATTAAAGGGAATGCGGCTGCGGTACCTTCTGAATCCGAAGCTGAAGAAGGAGAGGCTGAAGAAGACGAAGACTACTCTGAGCAACAATACCCGCCCGCCGATGATAAGTACAAAGGCTTGGAAGACAGGTTGGCAGCTATGGAGCTGCATAGAGTTCCCGACTTAGATTTCGAAGATTTGGGATTAGTTGCTGGAATTGTGATCCCCCCGAAGTTCAAAGTACCAGTTTTTGCAAGATATGACGGGCTATCCTGCCCGAAGATGCATCTCAGATCATATGTAAGGAAGATCCAACCTTACACAGCAGATAAGAACCTTTGGATCCATTTCTTTCAGGATAGCCTTTTAGGGGCTCAACTCGAGTGGTTCTATCAGCTGGATGGAGCCAGTATCCGAAACTGGGAGGACTTGGCCACTGCATTTTATAAACAGTATCAGTACAATTCTGACCTCGCTCCCACACGTACCCAACTTCAGGGTATGTCACTGGGGATGGGCGAAGGATTCAAGGAGTATGCGCAAAAGTGGAGAGACCTGGCTGGCAGGGTGCAACCACCTTTGACTGACCGTGAACTTGTTGACATGTTCCTAGGGACCCTGTCTGGTCCGTTCTTCAACCATCTGATTGGTAATTCTTCTGCAGGGTTTACAGATTTGATCTTGACTGGTGAGAGAATAGAAGCTGGTATCAAGTCGGGGAAGATACAGAAAGGTGCCTCCGCGAGTACTGAAAAGAAACCTTTCAAGAAGGAAGCTAGTGTTGTTTATGGTCCCAGAAGACAAATTAAGCCGGAACGCCGCCAAGCTGTCAATGCATTGGTAATTTCAAAGCCTGCTACTGCTTCTCAGCAGTATAATCAACCAAGGGGTGAGAGACCCAAAAGGCAGTACACTCGGCTCAGCATGACCCTGTCTCAGATTTTGCCGCAACTACTGTCAACTAATCTGGTAACTGTCAAAGAAGCTCCGAAATTAGTGAACACAGCTTCTCCAAAGTATAACCCCAACACCCGTTGCGCTTATCACTCTGATAGCCCGGGGCATACTACAGATGATTGCTGGGCTCTGAGGAATAAGGTTCAGGACCTTATTGATGCTAAGGAAATACAGTTTGAGGCGCCCGAAAGGCCCAATGTTGTGACTGCTCCCATGCCCCAGCATGGAATGAATGATGTGGAAGAAGACCGGTATGTAGCCTCCGTGGAAGAGATTGTTACTCCGTTATTGACCATCAAAAGGAACCTTTTGCTAGCCGGTTTATTTCCGGGTTGTGGTAAAGGTTGCCTTCTATGTGCTGTTTTACCTGCTGGTTGTCCCTTGCTGAAATCAGGTATCCAAAGCCTGATGGATAGCAAAGAGATCTTGTTCGAGAAGATTGCTATTCCTGTTGTCCCCGTTGAAGAAGTTTCTATTGTCACTATTTTCAACAAACCTCCTAAGGCTCCCTCAAAGAAGCCTGTCAAAATCATGTTCACTCAGAAGATTGCTCCTATCATCATCACTATTCCGGGGCCTCTCCCCTATACATCCGATAAAGCTGTCCCATGGCACTATGGGGCAAATGTTTATGTGCTTGGAGTTAAGCAAGAGTTTGATACTAGTACCGGCGTCAGTAATATCATCGGGCCTGCCAAAATTACTCGCAGTGGTAGGCTGTTCTCGCCAGATATTGCACCACCAGCTATTCAGAAACCTCTTATCATCACACCTGCAAGTGTGTCTGTTCCCCTTCCTAATCAAATTCCTGTTTCTACCCCTGCTGCCGAGTCATCTGACGCTCGGGGCAAAGGGATTGCTACTGATTTTCCTGCCCTGACGGAGGCGTCGAAGATAACCACTGTTGAAGCCTCCCAGTAAGAGATGGAGGAGATCCTCAAGATTATCAAGAAAAGTGATTTCAACGTAGTTGAGCAGCTGGGGCACACCCCATCAAAGATTTCTATGCTATCACTGTTGTTGTGTTCAGAGGCCCATGCCAAGACCCTGATTTCCTTCCTGAAGACGGCCCATGTGCCACAAGAAACGTCTGCTGATCAATTTACCGATTGTGTGGCCAACTTGACTGCCGATAATGGGTTGGGCTTCTCTGACGCCGATCTGACTGCAAAAGGAAAGAACCATAACGACGCCCTGCATGTCTCCATTGAATGCAGGGGCACTACTCTTGCCCATGTGTTGGTAGACACCGGTTCTTCATTGAACGTATTACCCAAGAAGGCCCTAGACAGATTGGATTATGAGGGTCTGGAGCTCAAACCTAGTAACATTATTGTCCGAGCCTTTGACGGTTCGAAAAGGATGGTACATGGGGAGGTTGACATTCCAATCATGGTTGGCTCTCAAGTTTTTGATTCTACTTTCTATGTGATGGACATCCGACCATCCTATTCTTGCTTGCTGGGTCGTCCATGGATCCACAAGGCTGGAGCTGTGACCTCCACACTACATCAGAAGCTTAAGTACCCGGTTAGAGGGAAGATTGTTACAGTTCAGGGGGAGGAAGAGTATATGGTCAGCCACCTCAACTCGTTCCGGTACATAGAGATGGATGGGGAATTCATTGAGACTCCATTCCAGCACTTTGAAGAGGTGCCTCAGACACTGGCATCAGCTGAAACTGTGATTGAAGATCCTTCTTTGAAGATGGCTTCCTTAAAGGATGCTCGGGCTGTGATTGAGAAGGGTGAGTGCGCAAACTGGGGCCGGCTTCCTGATTTCACTCCAAAGACGACAAGTTTGGCTTGGGTTTCACTGCAGAGGCTCAAAAGGCTGTTCGTAAGGCAAGGATTGGAAGACCTCCTGTGTTCATCACCAACCCGGGAGTGAATGCTATTGAAGACAACGTGGAGGAATCTGAATTCGACAGCTGGATCTACCCAACAACCGACGATGGACCAAGCAACTGGACTGCCAAAGACTTCACACCTATTACTTTTGTCACTCAGTAATGAACTCTTTTGTTTTGAATTTGTAACAGACAATATGTTGAAACTTTTATGGCTCGGTGTCCTACCCGGGGCACCGTGGCTTCATTTGTGAGGGCTTTTGTATGTCATTTTCATATATCATTAATCAAAACATTGGACGTTTGTTGCATTTCAAAATCTTGCGCTCCTTTTCTTTCTTTATTATATTTTGCAAAACAGCTATATTTACACACACTCACTTATACAGGTTCCAATCCACTTTGGATCTCACTGGTAAAGACTCTGCTACTGCCAGTTATGACTTCGAAAATCCGATCAACTTAGCCGAAGACGAAGGTGAAGATGATTGCGAAGTGCCTGGTGAACTTGCAAGATTGCTACTCCAGGAAGAGAGGGCCATTCAGCCACATGAAGAGCCAGTGGAAACAGTAAATCTGGGTACTGAGACAAACAGAAAGGAAGTCAAGATTGGTGCCAATCTAGAGCTCAGTGTGAAGCAACGGTTGATTCAGATGCTGCATGACTATGTGGAAATCTTTGCTTGGTCCTACGAAGACATGCCTGGGTTGGATACCGACATTGTGGTTCATCACCTGCCTACCAAGGAAGACTGCCCTCCGGTAAAGCAGAAGGTCCTCCGTATGCGTCCAGAAATGTCCGAGAAAATCAAAGCTGAGGTTATGAAACAATTCGACGCCGATTTTCTAGCAGTGACTTCTTACCCTCAGTGGGTTGCCAACGTGGTTCCAGTGCCGAAGAAAGATGGTAAGGTTCGAATGTGTGTTGATTACAGGGACTTGAACAGGGCGAGCCCTAAGGATGATTTCCCTCTGCCTCATATCGACGTTCTGGTTGACAGCACTGCTCAACATAAATTTTTCTCCTTCATGGACGGCTTCTCCGGTTATAATCAGATCAAGATGGCTCCTGAAGACATGGAGAAGACCACTTTTGTCACTCAGTGGGGCACCTTTTGCTACAAGGTCATGCCTTTTGGGTTGAAAAATGCTGGGGCAACCTACCAACATGCCATGGCTGCTTTATTTCATGATATGATCCATCATGAGATAGAAGTGTATGTTGATGATATGATTGCAAGGTCCCAAACCGAGGAGGAACACCTTGACCATCTACGGAAACTGTTTGACCGTCTGAAGTTGTACAAGCTGAGGTTGAACCCAAACAAATGCACCTTCGGGGTGAGATCTGGAAAATTGTTAGGCTTCATCGTAAGCGACAAAGGCATTCAAGTGGACCCTGCCAAAGTGAAAGCCATACAAGAGATGCCAACTCCCAAGACAGAGAAGGAAGTCAGAGGCTTTCTAGGACGTTTGAATTACATTGCCCGATTCATCTCACATCTAACTGCTACCTGTGAACCAATCTTCAATCTGCTGAAGAAAGATCAAGTAGTACGTTGGAACGATGAATGTCAGGCCGCTTTTGAAAAGATCAAAGAGTATCTCCAAGAGCCACCCATTCTTATGCCACCGGTTGAAGGGAGACCTCTAATACTATACTTGACAGTACTTGACAACTCAATGGGGTGTGTGCTGGGGCAGCATGACGAGTCTGGCCGAAAAGAACACGCCATTTATTACCTTAGCAAAAAGTTTACCGATTGTGAGACCCGATACTCACTGCTCGAGAAAACTTGCTGCGCTTTGGTATGGGCTGCTCGCCGGTTGAGACAGTATATGTTGACTCACACTACTCTGTTGATTTCAAAAATGGATCCAATCAAGTACATATTCGAAAAGCCCGCCTTGTCCGGAAGAATAGCAAGATGGAAAATGATCTTGACGGAATATGACATCCAGTACACGACTCAGAAAGCAATCAAGGGAAGTGTATTGGCAGACCATTTGGCGCACCAGGCAGTGGACGATTACCAGTCGATGAACTTTGAATTTCCAGACGAGGATATCATGGTAGTGACTGATTGTGAAGTACCTGGACTGGATGAAGGACCTAAGGAAGGATCTCGATGGTCTATGCACTTTGACAGAGCCTCGAACGCTTTGGGTAATGGTATCGGCGCTGTGATCATATCCCCCAAAGGCACTCATACTCCACTCACCGCCCGGCTATGTTTCAACTGCACCAACAACATGGCGGAGTATGAGGCATGTATCATGGGTCTTCAAGCTGCAATTGATTTAAGGATTAAGTTTCTGAGTGTCTTCGGAGATTCCGCTCTCATGATCAATCAGGTCAAAGGCGAGTGGGATACGAAACACCCGAATCTTATTCCTTACAAGGAGTATGTGTTGACGTTGGTCCCCCACTTCGAGGAGATAACTTTTGAACACTTCCCAAGAGAGGAGAATCAGTTAGCGGACGCGTTGGCTACGATGTCTTCTATGTTCAAAGTCAAATGGGACAACGAAGCACCCCGGATCATTATCTGGAAGTTGGATGAACCTGCACATTGCTGCGATCTTGAGACTGAAGAGGTAACTGAAAAACCTTGGTATCATGAAGTGAAGAGGTACCTTGAAGCTCAAGAATACCCCGAAGGCGCATCTGTTAATGACAAGAAGTTCCTGAGAAGGTTTGCGACAAAGTTCTTCCTCAGATATGGCATTCTCTACAAGTGAAATCATGACTCAACCTTACTGCGTTGTGTGGATAAGACTGAAGCAGAAAGGATCATGGCAGAACTACATGAAGGTACCTTCGGAACACATTCCAGTGGACATACCATGGCAAAGAAAATCCTTCGGGCAGGATATTTCTGGTCCACAATGGAAGCCGACTGTTATCAGCATTCTCGAACTTGTCATAAATGCCAGATCTATGCTGATAAGGTGCACATTCCTCCGGTGCCTCTGAACGTCTTGACAGTGCCTTGGCCTTTTACAATGTGGGGCATTGATATGATCGGCGAAATCAGACCTACGGCATCCAACGGGCATCGATTCATCCTGGTAGCGATTGATTACTTCACAAAATGGGTTGAAGCAGCTTCCTATGCTACGGTAACCAAGAACGTCGTGGCACGTTTCATTCGGCACAACCTGATCTGTCGACACGGTGTACCTGAGAGGATCATTACGGACAACGGTACCAATCTTAACAACAAGATGATCACTGAGCTCTGCGAACAATTCAAGATACAACACTACAACTCTTCTCCTTACCGGCCGAAGATGAATGGGGTTGTCGAAGCGGCAAATAAAAACACCAAGAAGATTGTGCAGAAGATGACAGTGACCTATAAAGATTGGCACGAAATGTTACCGTTTGCTCTTCATGGGTACCGCACCTCAGCACGAACGTCAACAGGGGCAACCCCCTTTTCCATGGTCTATGGCATGGAGGCAGTCTTGCCTATTGAAGTCCAGATACCCTCTCTCCGGATAATGAAGGATGCAGATTTGAGCGAAGATGATTGGATCCAGACTCGGCTTGATCAGTTAAACCTAATTGACGAAAAGAGACTCACCGCTATTTGTCATGGTCAAACGTACCAAAAACGGATGATCAGGGCATTTAACAAGAAAGTCAGACTACAAGAGTATCAAGTCGGAGACCTGGTAATCAAACGCATGATTCTTCCTCAAAGTGATCCCAGGGGCAAATGGACCCCTACGTACGAAGGGCCATTTGTGGTTAAACATATCTTCTCAGGAGGAGCTATGATTCTAACCACCATGGATGGTGACGACCTTCCTCACCCTGCCAATGCAGACATAGTAAAAAGATACTACGCATGAACTAAAGACCCGCTAGGCTGACACACCTAGGCAAAAATAAGGGCTTCCCGGCGAACCAAAAGGGTTCGGGCAAAAATAAGGGATGAAAATGAAAAAAATCTGTACACCCGGCAAGTCGAAAACCTGAAAAGGCGGCTTGGGCAAAAATGGGTATCCCGGTGGACTGAAAACCCGAAAGGGCGGTCCAGGCAAAAGTTAGGGATAAAGCATAATACTATGTCTCATTGGATCACCTTGCATCCAGAATTCGACATCAACTATCGGACTCAGATGACTTCAATCAATAAGCTTCATCTTCAACTAAGCAGCAAGTGATGAGACACTTGAAGACATAAAGGCGATAGCAGAGTTGGAACCCAGTGGGATTTATTTTTCACATAGCTGTTTTGTTTCCTTTCACAAATTTGTATAAACTCTATGTTGCTCGGCGGCGTTCTCTTACTAGGACGTCAGCCTCCTGTACATAAAACGCCTATTTACAGGCAAACTTCAAAATCAATACAAGTTCAATTTTTTCAGACAAATTACCCATCGTTTTTCCTTTTTCTGTTTTTGTTTTGCAAAGAACGTCCAATGTTCATTTTTGATATATGCATTTGACATTAATTGCTAATCATGAATATTTGCATACGAAACAAAGGACTAATTACATGTGACATCAAGAACAGGGGCAGTTTAGAATTGTCTAAGCAATCTAGTTGCTTTGTCCACCAAGGTACCAAAGTAGGTTCGGCTGAAGAATGCGACCAAGATACCTTCACTCCCCACAGAGTAAGACAAGATTCAACAATACTCTCCCCAGGCAGAGTTGGTCTCCCATCAACCCTAAAAAGGCACATTATTCCCCTAGAAAGTCAACAAGACTCTCCTCAAGCAGAGTTAGTCTACTGTCAGCCTTAAGGAAGTTAGGTATCCCCAGAATATCTCAACATTCCCCAGCGGAGTATAGACATTCCTCAACAAGCGTCCCCGACAGTCTTAATATAAGATTGTTCCCCGGCGGAATACCGACATCCAGTGGAACCATTCCTCAGTACAGTCCAAAGTTTCCCCAGGAAAGTGGAATCCATATCCCCAGCAGGTCTTGAAGCTTATCCCCAGTAGATTCTAGAAGCTTATCACCTGTAGAGTACGAACGACTCTCCCCGGCTTCATTCAAAGGTTATTTCCCCACCAGGGTATAACTGGGTTATCCTCAGCTAATTACCACGGAAAGATCGTCCTCGACGAAGTTCTTCCTATCCCCAGCGGAGTTCATCAAGTTCCCCAACATAACTTATCAGTGGAACCCCCAGCGGAGCTCTCATCAAAACCTCATCGAAGTATCTCTTCCCACAGAGTAATTCCCCGCAGAGTAATCTCTCCAACAAATTTTATTCCCCAACGGAGTCATCTTCTCCTACCGGTTTATTTTTGCAACCATCATCCCCAGCGGAAGCGAAGAACTCTACTCTTCAACATCAGCCCAGGATTCCACAAACTCCCGGCACTCGTCAAGGATTTATTTTCCTAGACGAAAATACATTCATAGACATTTCACATTTCATACATCCTGCTTACATACATGATAAAGTGCATACAACACTATCTCATTTTGAGCATCATGACATCATGCATTTCATACATCATGACATTGCATACAACTGATGTTTTGCCTTTTCAGGAAAAGATCAATCCGAAGATGATTACTATCAACTGTCACGATTCCAGATTCGATACCAGTATCTAGCCAGGGCACATCTGTGAGTGACTGATTGTAGATTCGATTCCTGTATCTAGCCAGGGCATATCTGCATGAAGAGTTTGAAGATCAACCCCTGTAACAGGCCAGGAAATTATCTTTCATTCTCAGGTCAGAGGTTTACACCTGTATCCAGCCAGGAAAGCTATCTCTACCAACCTTTTACCAATTCCAGATTCGATTCCTGTATCCAGCCAGGGCATATCTGTAGACGACCAATTCTAGATTTGATTCCTGTATCCAGCCAGGGCATATCTATAGACGACCAATTCCGGATTCGATTCCTGTATCCAGCTAGGGCATATCTGTGAGTATTTGATTATGAATTCGACACCTGTATCTAGCCAGGGCACATCTGCATGAAGAGTTTAGATATTCGATACCTGTATCCAGCCAGGGCACGTATGTAAGCAACCTTTTGAAGTTCCGGATTCGATTCCTGTATCTAGCCAGGGCACATCTGTGAGCAACTAATTGTAGATTCGATACCTGTACCTAGCCAGGGCATATCTGCATGAAGAGACTGAAGATCAACACCTGTAACAGGCCAGGAAACCATCTTCCTTTCTCAAAGTACGCAAGTTCTCGCTAAGGAATCTCTTACGCGATCAACACTTCCAAATGGCATCTATAAGCCCATTCCCGACGAGATTCTGTCACATCTCCAGATGGCATCTATAAGCCCATCCCCCTATCCACCATCTCTCCAAATGGCATCTATAAGCCCATTCCCGCCATCACATTGCTGATACTCCACTATGCGAGTGCAAATTTCCGGGCACTCTAGTGTCCAATCTCCTTTTACCCTCGAGTCGCGAAAGGCAAACTTGCCAATCTAACTCTTCAGGTTCAAGAAGATTGAACAGGGGCAACTGTTGTACCCCAAAATTTGCCCTCCCATTTCCTCAACATTTTCTCACCACAAGACCCTTGGAGCTCAAGATCCAGTTAGGGTTTGCTCTGCTTAAGACTCCTCCTTGCACTGTTGACCCAAATTAGGGTTTGAGTTTGCACAAAGATGTTTTGACCTAAAAGGCCCAAGATGACTTTCATGCTTCATGTTGGACTCACAAGTTTATCCATACCAAGTTTCAAGCCTTGATTCCAATCTTTGCCCAGTCAATTGGACAGTTGACCTAGAAATCAACTGTATTGGGGAAAAAGTCAACTATGGTCAATTGACAGTCAAACCTCATGAAATTTGACCCACATCAACATTATGAACTCATATGGACCATTTGATCAAGTTTGGATCACAATTCCACAAGAAATTTGATCAGATCACCAAAAGGGCAAAATGGTCATTTTTAGGGTTTTGACTGCACAAAGGCAATTTTTGACTGTTTGACCTAACCAATGACAAACCAAGCTCACATATGGACTCAAGGACTCAATGGCATTGTCTTGACATGTTCAACAAATTCAAAAGATCCCAAATGCACAAGATTGACAGATGAATTTTCCAGTCAACTGAGCCAAATTTGACTGTATACTGAAAAGTCAAACTTTGACTTTTTGGTCAAAATCAAGTGTCAAGATTCATTTTTCATCAAGACATGTCAAATTGTGAAACTTGTTCATCAAGAAATCCAAAATTACAAATTAGGGTTTAAAATGAAGAATTTTCATAACTTAGAATTTTTCTAAGTTATGAAAATCCCTAATTTTTTCCTAACTTTGTCCCATTTTTTCATCAAGATACATTTGGATTCAAACAAAACTAAAAACATTAAAGTTATAGTCCATTGAAAAATCTACAACTTTGATTCACAAAGTTTCCTCAAAAGAAGCTTGTAGCTCAAGTTATGATTTTTGGAACAAGGGTGCAAAACATTCTTAACTTAGAAAAATTCTAAGTTATGAAAAATGTTCAAATCATCAAAAGGGAAAAATGGTCAAAATTAGGGTTTTGAATGATCAATGGTTTTTGACCTAATACATGATCTAATGGCTTGAAGAACAATCTCAAGGATTCAAATACAACATGTTGACCTAATTTCATGGCTCAAAACATTTCTCAAGATCAATTGATTGATAGTTGAAATTCAGTCAGCTGATGAAAATTCAACTGATACATCAAAAGTCAAAACTTTGACTTTTTAATCAAAATTGAGTTTCAAAGATCACATTTCATCAAGAAATTCAAAAATATGAAACTTGATCATCAAGAAATCAATAAAGTCAAAAGTCATTTTGAAAATCAAAGTTTTCAAGACTTAGAAATTTTTCTAAGTGTTTTAAGTCTTATTTTTTTTATGACTTCATGCCAACTTTTCACCAAGTTGCAAGATGATTCAAAGAAAACTTCCAACATGAAAGTTGTAGATATTGATTAGATCTACAAATTTTATTTACTAATAAAGTCCTATAAATTCTTAGATTTTGATTTATGAATCCATAAAGTCATGCACTTTTTCTTAAACACTTAGTGAAATTTTGACCTAGTTTAGGCAGATTTTTGACCTAACTTCTTTGTCAATTTTCACCAAGCTCAAAGAGTATTTTGTCAAAATTACCAACATAAAGGTTGTATAGGATATTACAAGCTTTTCAAAATGTCCAAGAACTCATTGAGATCATTCTCGAGCTAGGATAATTGAAGAGATGAAGTTAGGGTTTCAAACTTGAATTACAAGGCATTTTTCATGAAGAACACTTGACGAAATACATAAGCCATGTTGCATAATCTTGCTTTGCAGGAATCAAACTTGTGTTTCACTCCATAATTAATGATTTACACAATTGATTGAGCCACTGTCCAATTGATCCAAGCATTTTCCAAGTCAATTTGCCATTTTAGGAAGAAAGTAACCATTCCATTCTAGTAAAGCAAACCTTTATGCAAAGTCAACTTCTTGAGCTCCCAACTTGTTTCATCTGAGTATAAGCAATGTCAAAGCTAGAAGAAACATGTCTAGAGCCTCCAACAAACTCAGACCATGCTTGTACTATGCTTTGAAACTATGTTTTCCACTTTTCTTCAAAATCAAGTAACATAGCCATAACTCTAGATCTCACATATCTATTAACTTCAAATCCTCTAACCCTTTGCTTATATTTAGAGAGACTATTTGCAAGACAAGACACGATTTCACAAGCCCTTAAACACCCTTACTCTCCCTCAAACTAGAAATTGCAACACAAGCACAAAAACTTGTCATTTCTAACCTTGAAACTCAATCTTCAAATCCACTCGCGCGTTTTAACTTCTAATCCATCACAAAGCTTCTAATACACATATAGAGGCTATCCCAATCCCTGTTTTCCAAGTGTAACACCATCTTCTTCATCTTCCATAACCAAAAACAGAGCATTGCAGTTGGACTTCTCCAGACCATTTCAGCCACTCTCTATTCAAGCTAAGCATTGCATTAGCTTCCTGGAGACTCAAGGAAGCTAACCTGATCATTGCAGCACCTTGAAACAAGCTCAAACTCAAAACACAAAATCCATTTTTGAGGTAAGTTTTCTGAACTTCTATCTCTTCATACAAGTATAATTTAATTCTGATTTGTGAAGATAAAATGTAGATATCATAGCCCTGAAACTGACCATGTCATTAGAATTCATTTATGTTGCCTGAGTAGTGAGAATTTTAGAGTTGAACTTTCTGAAAAAATTAGGTCAGATTTGGTACCATTCAAAATTTACACTCATCTTTGATTTATAGCTTTAATTATTTATATGACTGAACTCATGATGAAATTTGGAGCAAGTTTCATGATTGTACTTTTGCAAATGGTTGAGAAATGAGAGAGTTACAGTTTTCAAATTTCCCTGTCCATGGCTAGCGCGAGGAAGAAGATGAACATGTCTTCAGGAACGTGTTTATAATATATATTTATGGTTCTGTATTAACAAACATATGTATAGACACCTCAGTGGTAAAGCGCGCACCTGTTAACCTTTGGGACCTGGGTTCGAGCCTCAATGGTACCCTTTTGGTTTTTCTTATTATTTCATTATAGATCCAATACAAGCAGCCCCTAGCGCGCATGGTACACTCCGTGTTGTACCCCAAAATTTGCCCTCCCATATTTCTTAACACATGGCAAGTGAGGTCCCCAAATTGCTCAAGGAAGTTCAAGAGTTGACCAGATAAACTCTCTCCTAAGGCAGTATACCTCAAATTAGGGTTTCCACCTTCATCAAGATGTGTGAACCAGAAAGGACTCAAATTCTCACCATTTTCCAAAATTACTCAAATGCCTGAAAATCAACTGTACTAGGTCAAAAGTCAATTGTGGCCCACATACAGTCAAACTTCAAGTTTTTTGGTCAACATCCTAATTTTGGAGTATTATCCATCATTTGATCAAGGGTTGATCATGATTCCTCAAGGATTGCTCACAATTCATCAAAACCCAAAAGTTGTTAAATTAGGGTTTTGTAGGAAAAGTCAACTCGACTTTAACCAATCATAACTTTCTCATACTTTATCAGAAATGACCCATCCAAAGCTCATTTTGAATAGGATGAAATTCCCTACAATTCACCATCAGCTCCCAAGTCCAGAATATGCACTCACAAAAATATATGAATTTTGACATTATATGAATTTTGGGTCAATGCTTCATACATGAACATGGAAGATTCAATTGAGATGAGACCAAAAGGGTTTTTTAGAGGACATTCTAAGCTTTCTAAAAAGTCCAAGAACACCTCTCTAGGGTCAAAATTGAGAGAGTTATGCATTGGCCAAGTTGACCATTTTTGCAAAATTGCCAAAAGTCAAATGTGCTCAAATTTGCATTTTTTGCTAAATGGGCCAAACTTTTTATGCTTGCACCTCAATTATAATGTGGTCCACGACTCAAATGTTCACTCACCCATTATATGCTTCATTTTTCAATTTATTTTTATTTTTCATTAATTAAAAAGTGAATTAAATCAAATAAATGATGAAAATTAATAAAGATATGATTTGATTTGTTTTTTGACAGTTTGGTAATCAAGATATGCTGAGTAAACAAGAGCAAATCGAATCAAGGGAAATTGATACAAGAAAGGCATGTTTTAGCTCAAAATAGCAAGATATCATATGGCTTGAAAATCAAATATTCCATTCATGAATTCTCAAGATTGAATCCAATTTTGTTAACCTAATTCAGTCTAGGTTATATAATAAAGAATTCCAGATCAAAAAACTGGGTGAGAGGTCGTGAGAGGCATAGAACAAAACTCAAAAATATTGATAAAAAGTGAGGTTTGGTTTGCAGGTTAGAAGACCTTTGAGAGCAATTCAAGGCCAGCCATCACATCTTGGGCGTGCACTAAAGCCATCTCCACCATTTGCAAGGTCTGAAGCGCTCAGAATTTGCCTCTACATCTCACACGGTTTACAAGATTTTTCAAATTTGATTATTGCAATTTACGCATCATTAGCACTTTTGATTGTTATATTAATGTTTGTCATCATGTTTGCAAGCTAACAATGCCATTTAATTGCATTTTTGATGCATGTACGTGATGTTGCCATTGCTAGGGTTTCTGTGTTCGTTTTAGGGGTTTTCAGTACAAGCAAAATTAGGCCTTGAATCAGGTACCATGATGCTCGTGAGGATGAGACGAGTTGATTGGTACCCTTACCTTTCATTTATATTTCTTTACAGGATTTTTGAATGTTACAGGTTTGTAGTTACAACAAAACTGCTGTAGGTAAAAGTGCCAGGGTCTAAAACGACGAATGAGGAAGAAGAAGATAACGTGTCCCAACATTATTGGGCCATTTGAAAACTGGCGCGTTTTTGTGGTTCATTCAGTAATCCATTTATTTGTTAAATAATATATTTTGTTTCCCTTTCACTAGCAATAAGAACGCATAGCACCGCTGGCAAGAAAGCATTGGAATTGAGCATAAGGACCTGGGTTCGATCCCCAGGTCCCAGCGTTTTCATTTGTATTATTTTCAGTCAGTTGATCCAGCGTATTGCTCTTCTTTGTGACCACCATACATCATCAACATTCATCCGTTTGATGCCCAGCTAGCCAGATCCCACGCCTCTCCAATGAAGTTCTACCATGCTCCTCAAGATAACACCCGCATCAGATCAAGCGTGGTCAACCAGGCTGGGAGTATTTGGGCCAAAAGAATTCAGATCTACACCCCCATAATTGCTAACACTATCAGGCCTATTCCTCATTTTTTCTTTTTATTTTATTTTTACTTTATTCTTAATTCTTTATTTATTCACAAAAAATTAGAATTAGGTTTTTTTATCAAATTTAATTTAATTAATTTAATTTAGTTTAGGGTAACTTTAATTTGTTTTTCCTATAGTTATAATTAAAATCAATTAGAAAATTAGGTTTAAGTTCTTGATTTAATTCTTTTCTTTTTTCAAACAAAAATACAAAAATAGGTTGTTAGAATTAATTAATATATTTTCAAAAATTAACATTAATTAGAATTTAGGATTTTCTTTTAATTTAATTCTCCATTATTTTCTTAAAATAACAAAACATGACAAAAAACATTTTTTTTCTTTAATCAATCGCAAGTAGGATTAGTCAAAGGGTCAAAACCCTAATCGCCTCGCATTTAATTTACCGCGCGCATTTAATTGTTTTTATTATTTTTGTAACTGTTTTAAGGATGTAATAGTTAACTTAGGGTTTTTACTTATCGCTTTTCCCCGATTTTTTGGCTATGTAATTAATCCCCCTCCTCGAAGCCTTGTAATAGCTAGGTTTACTTTCTCGCATTTTTAATTCCTGCAAATATTTAATCGTCTAGATGTATGCTAATAGGATTGTATAGCAAGAATGCATGACAAAATTAAAATGGTTAGAAAACCCTAATGTGCAAAGATAATATACTGATAATAAATCACTCGCACATATTCACTCTTAGGGTATACTCTCACTTCGGTTGCCTTTGGTAAACAATCATTAAGCATATGGTGTCTTAGTGGTTGCCCTCCAGTCTAAACGATCAAATGTCCCATTCGAATGTTGCCTCGGAAATGTTGCCTCGAAAATGTTGCCTCGAATAAGATCTTAAGACTCTAGGGTTACTACTAAGATGTCCTAATATTGCTTTAGTGACCATACGTCCCTTTCGAATTGACCCTTACAATTCCAACGACGGTGCTACCTATTTCTCAATAGTAGGATAGCAATGTCTAAAGGAAACAAGAATAGAAACGATCTTTTTTTGAGTAGGTAGATGCTAGTAGGTACTTGCTCAAATCAAAACTCTTCACACTTACACTTTTCAAACAAATTTTCAAAACAACTTCGTCACACCCTTGAGGACTGATACAAGGGTTATCACAAAGTAAAACAAAACTTTTCAAAGCAAACACACCCAAGCAATTTAAAAATGATCAAGTAACTAAGAGCCTATGGAAAACCATGGATAGAAAGGGTGCTAACACCTTCCCTTTCTATAATCTACCCCCTTACTCGGAAACATCTCAAAAAAGGATTTTTTCTGTACTTCTTTCCTTTCCGATTGAATGAAATAAAAGTCGGTGGCAACTCTTGCTTACCGCGACATTTTGCGAACAAAAAACGCAAAAGCAAACCAGTATTAAACTGTCGGTTCTGCCACCGTATCACAGAACTGGCGAATCTGCTGGGGAGTTATAAGTGGGGTATACCTTAGGATCTAGGTCATTAAAATTGCTTCTCTTGATTGTTTTTTTTACTTTATTTTTAAGGGTTTTGTTGGGGGTTACTATAGATCCTACACCCGGATCTGGGGAACACCTTTTAGGTAAGTAGCAATAGACAGTGAGGGAACTGTATGGCATAAATCGATACGGTTGAAGCAGTAGCTACGTTGGTGTGGCACTTTGGTTGGTACCGGTATCCCTTATAGTGAAACGAGGAGAATACAGGGCCGCGGCGTGGTGTCGTGAAGCATCAACTGACCTTAGAACCTTTAATTTTCCAACTTGGCCATTAGAAAGTAGCGAGATAGCCGACTTCGATGTAGAGCTGAGAACTGGTTTATACTCGATGCTACACTCATTGAGACCAAACTTTCGGAATATTTCAGCCGCAAGAAAAGATTGCGTGAGATGAAACCATGACCGATAAAGGATGGTCGGTGATATTGAGATCCTCTAGAACCCGATTACTTTTTTAGGACAGGTTTGAAACCAACTTAACTTCAAGAGGGTATTACCTTTGACCTCATGCAAGCCTTAAACCTAAGGGCTTTGTGTGATTTGACTGTGTTTGCAATACCTTTGTTTGCTATACTTATGGTTTATCATGACATCATGCATCATAACATGGCATTTATGCTTCATTATACTAACCATTTCAAAGACCAAGGGAATTTATCTTTGTTCTGTTTTGCAGATCATGGCTTTCGTGCATAGAAATACTATCCGAATCAGCTTTGTGCAGATACCTTCCCAACTCAAAGAGCTAGTATCAAGAGTTTTTGAAACTTCTACTTTCATTAAGAGACATGATCAACTTCTCATCCTGGTTACTTCGAACCTTGATGAACAAATGATGAGCGTACTTTTTCAGTTCTACGATCCCAAGCATCACTGCTTCACCTTTCCAGATTATCAGTTTGTATCCACCTTGGAAGAATTCTTTCAGCTATTGGGCATATCCACTCTTGAACAGGTACCCTTCACAGGTCTAGAAGAAGTTCCTAAGCTAGAAGTCATTGCCTCAACTTTACATCTGAAATGGGCCGACGTGGTATCCAATTGGGAAACTCAAAGCGGAGTCGAGGGTTTTCTGGCCAAATTTCTGATAGACAAGGCTCAGCTATTTTGGGATGATTTGGATTTTCAGGCTTTCGAGGAGGTCTTGGCTCTTCTTATCTATGGCTTAGTTCTCTTCCCTAATCCTGACTCCATCGTAGATGTGAATTCTATCAAGATTTTCCTTTCTCGCAATCCCGTGCCTACCTTGCTTGGAGATATTTTGCACGTTCTCCATACTCGTACCATGAAGAGAAGAGGGACTCTTATGTGCTGCATGTCGTTGATGTCGAGGTGGTTTATTTCTCACCTCCCTAAGTCTATACTGAAGAACGAAGAAGGTTTGGGTTGGCCGCACAAGATAATGTCACTCGTTCATACAGATATTCTTTGGTGTTCCCGAGCTATGGAAGACATTGCTATTATTGAGCAATGTGGGGAGTACCCTAATGTCCCATTACTTGGTATCAGAGGGGGTATAACTTACAATCCTTGTCTAGCCTTGTGACAATTTGGTCATGCTCGAAGGGATGGTCCCCATGAGTTACTTATTGAGAGCATTGTATTCAACTATGAGGATGATGTTAAAGAGTATCGCCGGAGGTTCATACGAGCTTGGGGCGTGGTAAACAGATCTGACCCCAAAGATTTGGGACCAAAGACTTACATTCCTATGGAGCCTTACCTCCAATGGGTACGAGCTCGGGCCCAGAAGCTTATGGTGCCTTATGTGGCCGTATTACCAGTGATTGTGGAGCCCACTACTGAAGAAGGCATTTCTTACATGGTTCTTTATCCTTACATGCCCACTGATCTTTGGGAGTTACAGAGGTCTTAGATTCAGCTGGAGAATGAGAGGGATACTTACAGGGAATAGTTCCATGATCAAGAGAGGAAGGTTTTAAAGCTCACCAGGAAGCTTCAGGAAGAAAGAGTACTCAATGATTATATCAGCACAAAGAGAAAGCATCCATGGGACTTTTGATTTTTCTTTTCTAGTTCTAGATTTGTGTTATTTACTTATTTGTAATGACTTAAAGGAATTTTGAACCTTCCAATTTAAGCTAATAAAGTATTTGTTTATTTTGGTTTGCAAATTTAAATTTCTCGAAGTCTTTGAAATCATTATATGCACATCCCATTATCATACACATCATTACAGGTACCACTACAAGTTTCTCATCTTCTTTGCTGTTTATTTCAGCGGAAATGTCTTCTGATCTGGCCATCAAAGATCTTCAGGCACAGAACGCCCAGTTCCAATAGATGTTCATAAGTCTGGCTAAGGGGCAGGAAGATCTGAAGGCCCTTATTCTGAAAGAGAAGAAGAAGAAGAAGAAGGTTGTCGGTATTCTGAATATCGATAAAAGGTTTGGAGAAAGGTTGAAGCAACAAACTGATCTGACCTCTTCATCCAAGGAAGGGGAGAACCAAGAAGGGGAAAAGGACCCTAGTCCCGCAGTTTCTGACGATGATACTGATTACGATGATGAGCAATATCCTCCTGCTGAGGATAAATACAAATAGTTAGAGGATCGTCTGAGTGCCATAGAAGTTCACAGGATACCTGGCTTGGATTTCGAAGAATTAGGATTGGTATCGGGAGTGGTCATCCATCACAAGTTAAAAGCTCTGGTTTTTGCCAAGTATGATGGAGTGTCCTGCCCAAAACTCCATCTCCGCTCGTATGTCAGGAAGATCCAACCCCACACCGCTGATAGAAATTTGTGGGTGCACTTCTTTCAAGATAGTCTGTCAGGGACCCAGCTTGAATGGTTCTACCAGTTGGAGGGAGCCAGTGTCCGAAACTGGGAAGATCTTGCTGCTGCTTTTTACAAGCAGTATTAGTATAATGCCGACCTCACTCCCACTCGTACTCAACTCCAGAGTATGTCCATGGGTGCAGGTGAAGGTTTTAAAGATTATGCTAAAAAATGGAGAGACTTGGCTGGGAGAGTTCAACCCCCGTTGTCTGATAGAGAGTTGGTTGATATGTTTCTAGGAACGCTATCAGGTCCATTTTTCAATCACTTGATCGACAACTCGTCATCTGGTTTCACCGAGCTGATTTTAACTGGAGAAAGAGTAGAAGCTGGAATTCAGAGTGGTAAAATACAGAAGGATGCCTCCTCGAGTTCAGCAAAGAAGCCTTTCACTGGAAAGAAGGAAGCCAGTGCAGTCTATAGCCCGAGGAGCCAAAGCAGATATAAACACCGTCAAACGGTAAATGCTGTAGTGATACCAAGACCCTAGTTACTCCATAACGCAACAATCAACAAAGAGTGGAAATACCACAACGGCAGTTTACCCGCATCAACATGACTTTGGATGAAGTTCTACCTCATTTATTAAAATCCAACTTGACAACCTTGAGAGAGGCTCCCAAGAATCCAAACACTACCTCTCCCAGATACAATCCCAATGCACGGTGCGCCTACCATTCTGAGAGTCCTGGCCACGATAAAAATGATTGCTGGGCTCCGAGAAACAAATTACAAGACTTACTCGAAGCCAAGGAGATAGAGTTTGATGCTCCAGAAAAGTCGAATGTTATAACTGCTCCCATGCCCAAACATGGTCGTGGAGTTAATGTTATTGACACTGATTTGTTTGTGACCTCTATTGAAGAAATTGTTACTCCTCTTATGATTGTTAAGAAGAATTTGCTATTGGCCGGTTTATTTCTGGGTTGAGGTGAAGGTTGCCACATGTGCTCGATTCTACCTTCTGGTTTCCGTTTGTTGAAGTCAAGTGTTCAACGCCTGATGGATAATAAGGAGATTCTGTTCAAAAACACCGTGATCCCTGTTATTCCCATTAAAGACGTCTCTATTATAACCATTTCTGCTAATCCTTCCAAGGTTTCCTCGAGAAGACCTGTTAGGATTACACCTGTTCAAAGAATTGCTCCGCTGATAATCACCGTTCCTGGTCCCATCCCGTACACCTCAGACAAGGCTGTCCCATGGCATTATGGCGCTGCTGTGTACTATCATGGCATTAAGCAAGATCTGAAGAATGAAGAAGCTGATACTTATGTTAGTAATATTGTCTAGACTAGTAAGGTGACCCGAAGTGGAAGGGTTTTCTCTCCTGAGATTGCTCCGAAGATCATCAAGCCTACTGTTATTCCAACTGTTTCTCCAACCAGCACTCCTGACATTTCTTCTGTTCCTGTTCCAGTTATTACCCCTATTGCTGAGCCATCTGGGACTCGGGGAAAGGAAATTATAGGTGAGCCTTCCCGGACGGAGGCACCTAAAAAAATCATTATGGAAGCCTCTAAACAAGAAATAGAGGAAATACTAAAAATCATTAAGAAGAGCAACTACAATGTGGTCGAGCAGCTGGGGAAGACTCGATCAAAGATATCCATGTTGTCTCTACTGTTGTGTTCTGAAGCCCATGCAAAGGCTTTGATTGCATTTCTCAAGACTGTGCATGTGCCGCAGGAAACTTCAGCAGATCAGTTCAAAGATTGTGTGGCCAGCCTGACTACTGACAATGGGCTGGGTTTTTCATATGCGGATCTGACACCGAAAGGAAGCAATCATAATGATGCTCTGCATGTCTCGATTGAGTGCAGAGGCACCACTATGGCCCATGTGCTGGTAGATACCGGGTCTTCACTAAATGTTCTGCCGAAGAAAGCGTTGGACTGTTTGGATTGTGAGGATTTGACTCTGAAGCCTAGTAACATAGTGGTAAGGGCTTTTTACGGATCGAAGAGAATGGTGCACGGGGAGGTGGACATCCCTGTCAAAGTGGGTTTTCAGACTTTTGGTTCCACCTTCTACATAATGGATATCAGGCTGTCGTATTCTTGCTTGCTGGGTCGTCCTTGGATCCATGAGGCTGGGGCAGTTACTTCCACACTCCATCAAATGATGAAGTACCAGGTGAAGGGAAAGATTGTCACAGTGCAAGGTGAAGAAGAATATATGGTGAGTCACCTCAATTCCTTCCGCTACGTAGAGATGGACGGGGAATTCATAGAAACTCATTGTCAGAATTTAGAAGAGGTCCCTCAGATCTTGGCATTAACTGAAGTTACTACCGACAAACCTCCGTTGAATATGGCTTCTCTCAAGGACGCCAGGGCTGTGGTTGAAGAAGGTGGGTGTACCAATTCGGGTCAACTCCCTGATTTCACTCACAAAACTGAAAAATTTGGTTTGGGCTTTACTACAGGGGCTCAAAGGGTTGTTAGGCACACTCGGGCTGGAAGACCTCCTCTACACATCAGCAATCGGGGAATTAATGCAATTGAAGACAGTGAAGAGGATTCAGACATCGACAGCTGGATCTATCCAACAACCAACGGTGGACCGAATAACTGGACGACTAGGAACTTCATACCCGTTTCTTTCATTCCGCAGTAATTGACTCATTTGTTTTAAGATTTGTAATAAACAATTTGAAACTTTACGGCTCAGTGCCTTGCCCGAGGCACCTTGGCTTTGCTTGTGAGGGCCATTATTTTGCATTTCATATATCATTAATAAAGCATTGGACGTTTCTTGCATACAAATTTTGCGCTCCTTGTTTTTCTTTTCTGTCTCTCACTTTATCAAAACAACTATTCTCTTACACACACTCATGTATCATACTGCAAATCTATATCCACTCTGGATCCCATTGATAATAGCTCTGCTACTGCCAGTTATGACTTCAAAAATCCGATCAACCAAGCCAAGGACGAAGGTGAGGATGATTGTGAGGTGCCTGGAGAACTTGCTAGACTATTACAGTAGGAAGAAAGGGCCATACTGCTTCATGAAGAGCCAGTTGAGTTAGTGAATTTGGGTATAGAGGAAGACAAGAAAGAGGTTAAGATAGGTGCGAGTCTGGAGCCTAGTTTCAAACAACGGTTAATACAGATGCTACAGGAATATGTTGAGATCTTCGCCTGGTCCTATGAAGACATGCCTGGTTTGGACACTGATATTGTGGTACATCGCCTGTCGACTAAAGAAGACTACCCTCCGGTAAAGCAGAAGGTCCTCCGTATGCGCCCTGAAATGTCAGAGAAAATCAAGCCAGAGGTCATGAATCAGTTCGACACATGATTCTTAGCTGTCACTTCTTATCCACAGTGGGTTTCTAACATCGTTCCAATACCTAAGAAGGACGGTAAGGTACAGATGTGTGTTGATTACAGAGATCTGAACAGGGCGAGCCCCAAGGATGACTTCCTACTTCCTCACATTGATGTTCTAGTCGACAACACCATGCAACATAAAATCTTCTCCTTCATGGATGGTTTCTCTGGCTACAACCAGATCAAAATGGCTCCTGAAGACATGGAGAAGACAACCTTCTTTACACAGTGGGGCACCTTCTGCTACAAGGTGATGCCTTTTGGATTGGAGAATGATGGGGCAACATATCAGTGTGCTATGGTCGCTTTGTTCCACGACATGATTCACCATGAGATCGAAGTTTATGTTGATGATATGATAGCCAGGTCTCAGACTGAGGACGAGCATCTTGATCATCTCCAAAAACTGTTTGACAGGTTGAAGACGTACAAGCTGAGGTTGAATCCGAACAAGTGTACCTTCGGGGTAAGGTCTGGTAAGCTTCTGGGTTTTGTTATCAATGATAAGGGTATTCAGGTGGACCCTGCAAAGGTAAAGGACATACAAGAGATGCCGGTCCCCCGCACAGAAAAAGAAGTTAGAGGTTTTCTGGGATGTCTGAATTACATCGCCAGGTTCATTTCACATCTGACTGCTACTTGTGATCCAATCTTCAAGCTGCTGAAGAAAGATCAAGTGGTAAAGTGGAATGATGAATGCCAAACCTCTTTTGAAAGAATCAAGTAATACCTTCAAGAACCACCAATTTTGATGCCTCCAGTTGAAGGAAGACCTTTGATATTATACTTAACAATGCTAGACAATTCAATGGTGTGTGTGCTGGGGCAGCATGACGAGTCTGGTCGAAAAGAGCATTCCATTTATTACCTTAGCAAAAAGTTTACCGACTGTGAGACCCGATACTCATTGCTCGAGAAAACTTGCTGCACTTTGGCATGGGTTGCTCGCCTACTGAGACAGTATATGCTGACTGACACTACCTTGTTGATATCAAATATGGATCTGATCAAATATATTTTCGAGAAGCCCGTCTTATCCGGAAGAATAGCAAGATGGCAGATGATCTTAACCGAGTATGAAATCCAATACACAACCCAAAAAGCAATCAAGGGGAGTGTATTGGTGGATCATTTGGCGCAGCAGGCTGTGGATGACTACCAGTTCATGAATTTCGAGTTCCCGGATGAGAATATCATGTTGGTGAATGATTACGAAGAACCTGGACCGGATGAAGGACCTGAGGAGGGATCCCGATGGTTTATGTATTTTGATGGAGCCTCAAACGCACTGGGTAATAGCATTGGCGCTGTAATTATATATCCCGAGGGCTGTCATACTCCGTTCACCGCCCGATTATGTTTCAACTGCACCAACAACATGGCGGAGTATGGAGTGTGTATCATGGGTCTTCGAGCTTCTATTTACCTAAGGATTAAGTTCTTGAGTGTATTCGGAGATTCCTCTCTGGCGATAAGTCAGATCAAAGGCGAGTGGGATACGAAGCACTCGAATCTTATTCCTTACAAAGAGTATGTACTGACATTGCTCCCACACTTTGAGGAGATAACCTTTGAACATTTCCCATGAGAAGAGAACCAGCTGGCGGACGCGCTAGCTACCATGTCTTCTATGTTCAAAGTTAGGTGGGATAATGAAGCTCCCCAAATTACTATTGAAAGGTTGGATAGACCCACACATTACAGTGACATTGAGACTAAAGAGGTAGCAGATAAACCCTGGTTTCACGAGGTAAAGAGGTATCTTGAGGCTCAAGAATACCCCAAGGGGGTATCTGTTAATGATAAGAAGTTTCTGAGAAGGTTCGCTGTGAAGTTATTCATCAGTAATGGAATCCTCTATAAGTGTAACCATGATTCAACCTTACTGCGGTGTGTAGACAAGAGCGAGGCAGAAAGGATCATGACGAATCTACATGAAGGCACTTTCAGAACCCATTCTAGTGGACACACCATGGCTAAAAAGATCCTACGGGAAGGATGCTACTGGTCCACTATGGAAGCCAATTGTTATCAGCATTCTCGAACTTGTCATAAGTGCCAAGTCTATGCTGATAAGGTGCATGTACCTCCAGTCCCCTTAAACATCTTGATAGCTCCGTGGCCCTTTGCAATGTGGGGCATCGACATGATCGGCAATATCAGACCTACTGTGTCTAACGAGCATCGCTTTATTCTGGTAGCCATTGATTACTTTACAAAGTGGGTTGAGGCGGCTTCCTTTGCTACAGTAACAAAGAACGTCATGGCATGGTTTATCCGACACAATCTGATTTGTTGATATGGTGTACCAGAGAGGATTATTACTGACAATGGTACGAATCTCAATAACACAATGATCACCGAGCTCTGTAAATAGTTCAAGATTCAACATAACTCTTCTTCCTACCGGCCAAAGATGAATGGAGTTGTTGAAGCAACTAACAAGAACATCAAAAAGATTGTATAGAAGATGACAATGACATACAAAGATTGGCACGAGATGTTACCATTCGCTCTTCATGGGTACCGTACCTCAGCACGGACGTCGGCAGGGGCAACCCCTACTCTTTGGTATATGGCATGGAGGCGGTCCTACCCATCGAAGTCCAGATACCCTCTCTCAGGATTATGAAGGATGCGGGTTTGAACGAAGACGACTGGATCCAAACCCAACTTGATCAACTGAATCTAATTGATGAAAAGAGACTTACTGCTATCTGTCATGGTCAGACGTATCAAAAGCGAATGATCAAGGATTTTAAAAAGAAAGTCAGACGTCAAGAATATCGAGTCGGGGATCTAGTGATCAAATGCATCATACTACCGCAAGGTGATCCCAGGGGCAAATGAACCCCCACATATAAAGGGCCATTTGTGGTTAAGAACATGTTCTTGGGCGGAGCTATGATTCTAACCACCATGGATGGTGACGACCTTCCTCACCCCGTCAATGCAGACATAGTGAAAATATATTACGCATAATCAAAGACCCGCTAGGTTGACTGGACTAGGCAAAAATAAGGGCTTCCCGGCAAACCAAAAGGGTTCGGACAAAAGTAAGGGATGAAAAGGAAAAAAAACTGTACACCCAGCAAGTCGAAAACCTAAAAAGGCGGCTTGGGCAAAAAAGGGTATCCCGGTGGACTGAAAACCCGAAAGGGTGGTCCAGGCAAAAATTAGGGATCAAAGCGTAACACTATGTCTCATTGGATCATCTCGCAACCAGACTTTGGTATCAACTATCAAGCTCGGACAACACCAATCAATCTGATCAACCTTTGGCCAAGTAGCAAAGTGATGAGACGCTTGAAGATATAAGGGCAATAGCAGAGTTGGAACCAAATGGGGTTGTTTCACATAGCTGTTTTTCTTTCTTTTACACAAATTGTAATTTCTTTCGACGACGTTCTCTTACTAGGACGTCAACCTCTTTGTACAAAATGCCTATTACAGGCCAATTTCAAAATCAATACAATTCATTTTCACAAAAATTTCAATTTGTTTTTCTTTTTCTGTTTTGTTTTGCAAGAACATCCAATGATTCATTTTTTATATATGCATTTGAAAATAATGGCTGCTCATAAATATTCACACAAGAAACAAAAGGCGATTACTCGTAATTCCAGAAACAGGGAAAACAAGAAGTGCCCAAACCTTACAGTTACTCTACCCATCAGGTATCGGGATAGAGCCAGCTTGAGAACATGAGTAGTGGTACATACACTCCACACAAAGTAAAAAGTATCCAAGGATAATGATGTTAGCTTTCCCGAACAAGACATAACTCTCCCCAGCTGAGGTTCACAATCGCGAGTGAGTTAGTAAATTTTTCCCCAAAGCAGAGTTTATTTCTCTCACAAGCAGAAGTTCAATCTCCAACAAAATTCATTATCACTAGTAACGAAAGTTCATCCCCAGCTGAGTTTATTTCTCCAAATTGGCAGATCAATCCACAGAGTATCTCCCCTCCAACAGAGTTATTCCCCACAGAGTTATCCTCAGACAGGGTCTCTTCTGGCAGAATATTCACCAGCCAAATGGATGTGGATCCCCCGCTAGTTATCTTTGTTCACCATCCCCAATAGAAGCAGAGGAACTATGGTTTTTTTACAGCAGTCAAGAATACCATTTCGCATACTCTCCAAACAGCAGTCAGGGATTTATTTTCCCAGACTCAGATTATTACGTCAACATTTCATGTTCATACATCATGACATGTGCATACATTACATATAACATAATCTCATTTATTTTAATAACCTCATCACAATGCATATCATGCATCACACATAACTAACCCTGTATTTCTTTCAGGACAGACATTTATTATCAATAGTTTCCAGCAGGTCCATGATCAAAACTCGAAGCTAAACAGAGTAATAATTGGTGCGACAAAAGTAACCCTACTACCCAGGTTCCTTCTCACAACCCTACTATCCAGGCTTTCATATCAAAGTAACCCTACTACCCAGGTTCCTTCTCACAGCCCTACTATCCAGGCTTTCATATCGAAGTAACCCTACTATCCAGGTTCCTTCTCACAGCCCTACTATACAGGCTTTCATATCAAAGTAACCCTACTACCCAGGTTCCTTCTCACAACCATACTATCCAGGTTCCTTCTCACAACCCTACTATCCAGGCTTTCATATCGAAGTAACCATACTATCCATGTTCCTTCTCACAGCCCTACTATCCAGGATTTCATATCAAAGTAACCCTACTATCCAGGTTCCTTCTCATAGCCCTACTATACAGGCTTTCATATCGAAGTAACCCTACTACCCATGTTCCTTCTCACAGCCCTACTATCCCGGCTCTCATATCGAAGTAACCCTACTATCCAGGTTCCTTCTCATAACCCTACTATACAGGCTTTTATATCGAAGTAACCCTACTACCCAGGTTCCTTCTCACAACCCTACTATCCAGGTTCCTTCTCACAAACCTACTATCCAGGCTTTCATCTCGAAGTAACCCTACTATCCAGGTTCCTTCTTACAGCCCTACTATCCAGGCTTTCATCTCAAAGTAACCCTACTATCCAGTCAGTAGTCCACAACATTGTAAGACCGGGACCTGATCAAACGCGATTGGTTTCGCATCTCTCTAGTAAGTCGCGGTGCAACATATACCCCGACCAGACACGCAGTTCACTTCCGTTTCCTCAAACCGGAGTTATTCCCCAGTAGAGTAACGGACAACTGAAGCTCCTAAAACTCTATTTCTCTCAAGACAGAGACCAGCATTCCCCAACAAAATCCTCCTCGACAACAGGTATACAGGTTTTCGCAAAGGAATCTCTTATACGATCGACACCTCTTCGGATGGCATCCTTAAGCCCATATTCGACAATTTTCAATCCTCAACCTCCAAATGGCATCTATAAGCCCATTCCCGATATCATGAATCAAGTATCGCTTCATGCGAGTGCAAATTTCTGGGCACTCTAGTGTTCAATCATCTTTCACCTTCAAATCACGAAAGGCAAACGAGCCAATCTACATCCTCAGGTTTAAGAAGATTGAACAGGGGCAGCTGTTGTACCCCAAAATTTTCCCTCCCATATTTCTCAACACATGGCAAGTGAGGTCCCCAAATTGCTCAAGGAAGTTCAAGAGTTGACCAGACAAACTCTCTCCTAAGGCAGTATACCTCAAATTAGGGTTTCCACCTTCATCAAGACGTGTGAACCAAAAAGGAATCAAATTATCACCATTGTCCTAATATGTTCTCAAGACCATCCATGTCAAGTTTCAAGCCTTGCAGAGGAAGTTTGCACGGTCAATTGCTCAAATGCCTGAAAATCAACTGTACTAGGTCAAAAGTCAACTGTGGCCCACATACAGTCAAACTTCAAGTTTTTTGGTCAACATCCTCATTTTTAAGTATTATCCATCATTTGATCAAGGTTTGATCATTATTCCTCAAGGATTGCTCACAACTCATCAAAACCCAAAAGTTGCTAAATTAGGGTTTTGCAGGAAAAGTCAACTCGACTTTGACCAAGCATAACTTTCTGATTCTTTATCAGAAATGACCCATCAAAAGTTCATTTTGAAGAGAATGCAATTCCCTACAATTCATCTTCAGCTCCCAAGTGCAGAATATGTACTCATAAAAAGATATAAATTTTGACATTATAGGTCCTTTTGAAAAGTCAACAAAAACACCTTTTGGGTCAAAGCTTCATACATGAACATGGAAGATTCAATTGAGATGATAATAAAAGGGTTGTTTAGAGGACATCCTAAGATTTCTAAAAAGTCCAAGAACACCTCTCTAGGGTCAAAATTGAGAGAGTTATGCATTGGCCAAGTTGACCATTTTTGCAAAATTGCCAAAAGTCAAATGTGCTCAAATTTGCATTTTTTGCTAAATGGGCCCAAGTTTTTATGCTTGCACCTCAATTATAATGTGGTCCACGACTCAAATGCTCACTCACCCATTATATGCTTCATTTTTCAATTTATTTTGATTTTTCATTAATTAAAAAGTGAATTAAATCAAATAAATGATGAAAATTAATAAAGACATGATTTGATTTGTTCTTTGACAGTTTGGCAATCAAGATATGCTGAGTAAACAAGAGAAAATCGAATCAAGGGCAATTGATACAAGAAAGACATGTTTTAGCTCAAAATAGCAAGATATCATATGGCTTGAAAATCAAATATTTCATTCATGAATTCTCAAGATTGGATCCAAGTTTGTTAACCTAATTCACTCTAGGTTATATAATAAAGAATTCCAAATCAAAAAACATGGTGAGAGGTCGTGATAGGCATAGAACAAAACTCAAAAATCTTGACAAAAAGTGAGGTTCGGTTTACAGGTTAGAGGACCTTTGAGAGAAAATCAAGGCCAGCCATCACGTCTTGGGCGTGCACTGAAGCCATCTCCACCATTTGCAAGGTCTGAAGCGCTCAGAATTCACCTCTACACCTCACGCGGTTTGCAAGCTTTTTCAAATTTGATTATTGAAATTTACGCATCATTAGCACTTTTGATTGTTATATTCATGTTTGTCATCATGTTTGCAAGCTAACCATGCCATTTAATTGCATTTTTGATGCCTGTACGTGATGTTGCCATTACTAGGGTTTTTGTGTTCGTTTTAGGGGTTTTCAGTACAAGAAAAATTAGGCCTTGAATCAGGTACCATGATGCTCGTGAGGATGAGACGAGTTGATTGGTACCCTTACCTTTCATTTATATTGCTTGTACACGATTTTTGAATGTTACAGGTTTGTAGTTACAACAAAACTGCTGTAGGTAAAAGTGCCAGGGTCTAAAACGACGAATGGGGAAGAAGAAGATAACGTGTCCCAGCATTTTTGGGCCATTTGAAAATTGGCGCGTTTTTGTGGTTCATTTAGTAATCCATTTATTTGTTAAATAATATATTTTGTTTCCCTTGCACTAACAATAAGAGTGCATAGCACCGCTGGCAAGAAAGCATTGGAATTGAGCATAAGGACCTGGGTTCGATCCCCAGGTCCCAGCATTTTCATTTGTATTATTTTCAGTTAGTTGAACCAGCGCATTGCTCTTCTTGGTGACCACCATACATAATCAACATTCATCTGTTTGATGCCCAGCTAGCCAGATCCCACGCCTCTCCAATGAAGTTCTACCATGCTCCTCAAGTCAACACCTACATCAGATCAAGCGTGGTCAACCAGGCTGGGAGTATTTGGGCCAAAAGAATTCAGATCTACACCCCCAGAGTTGCTAACACTATCAGGCCTATTCCTCATTTTTTATTTTTATTTTATTTTTACTTTATTATTAATTCTTTATTTATTTTATTTTAAAATCAATTTTTTTATAAAATCAGGAATTCACAAAAAATTAGAATTAGGTTTTTTTATCAAATTTAATTCAATTAATTTAATTTAGTTTAGGGTAACTTTAATTTGTTTTACCTATAGTTATAATTAAAATCAATTATAAAATTAGGTTTAAGTTCTTGATTTAATTCTTTTCTTTTTTCAAACAAAAATACAAAAATAGGTTGTTAGAATTAATTAATTTATTTTCAAAAATTAACATTAATTAGAATTTAGGATTTTCTTTTAATTTAATTCTCCATTATTTTCTTAAAATAACAAAACATGACAAAAAACATTTTTTTTTCTTTAATCAATCGCAAGTAGGATTAGTCAAAGGGTCAAAACCCTAATCGCCTCGCATTTAATTTACCACACGCATTTAATTCTTTTTATTATTTTTGTAACTGTTTTGAGGATGTAATAGTTAACTTAGGGTTTTTACTTATCGCTTTTCCCCGATTTTTTGGCTATGTAATTAATCCCCCTCCCCAAAGCCTTGTAATAGCTAGGTTTACTTTCTCGCATTTTTAATTCCTGCAAATATTTAACCGTCTAGATGTATGCTAATAGGATTGTATGGCAAGAATGCATGACAAAATTAAAATGGTTAGAAAATCCTAATGTGCAAAGATAATAAACTGAAAATAAATCACTCGCACATATTCACTCTTAGGGTATACTCTCACTTCGGTTGCCTTCGGTAAACGATCATTAAGCATAGGGTGTCTTAGTGGTTGCCCTCCAGTCTAAAAGATCAAATGTCCCATTCAAATGTTGCCTCGGAAATATTGCCTCGAATAAGATCTTAAGACTCTAGGGTTACTACTAAGATGTCATAATATTGCTTTAGTGACTGTACGTCCCTTTCGAATTGACCCTTACAATTCCAACGACGGTGCTACCTATTTCTCAATAGTAGGATAACACTGTCTAAAGGAAAAAAATAATAGAAACGATCTTTTTTTGAGTAGGTAGATGCTAGTAGGTATTTGCTCAAATCAAAACTCTTTACACTTACACTTTTCAAACAAATTTTCAAAACAACTTTGTCACACCCTTAAGGACTGATACAAGGGTTATCACGAAGTAAAATAAAACTTTTCAAAGCAAACACACCCAAGAAATTTAAAAATGAGCAAGTACCTAAGATCCCATGGAAAACCATGGATAGAAAGGGTGCTAACACCTTCCCTTTCTATAATCTACCCCCCGTACTTGGAAACATCTCGAAAAAGGATTTTTTTTCTGTACTTTTTTCCTTTCCGATTGGATGAAATAAAAGTCGGTGGCGACTCTTGCTTACCACGACATTTTGCAAACAAAAAATGCAAAACACAAACCAGTATTAAACTGTCGGTTCTGCCACCGTATCACACTCCTCAACTCTCAACCACTTGATCATCATCAAGCTAGATCCAGCGCACCATATGCCATCCCCATGATGCATCTTCAGCAAGCCTTTCCCACTGAATCATCACAAGCGCTGGGCTCATTGTTTTGGGCTTGAATTTTTTGCTATTTTCTCACCCTCCATTTGCTTTTCACATGCATGCCCAGTTTATTTTTATTTATTTTCTGATTTTTGAAACAAAAAAACTATTGGGCCTTTTGCTAACATTCACACCCTTTTTCATTTTTACACTCCCCTGACTTTAATTTTATATCTTTATTTTTTCTTCTTTTATTTATTTATTTATTTATTATTATTATTATTATTATTATTATTATTATTATTATTATTATTATTATTATTATTATTATTATATTATCATTATTAATTTTATTAATAAAAAATACCAAAAATATATTTATTATTTAGATATTTTAAGTTTATTTTTATTTCTTTTAAACAAAAGACTAAAATATTTTCTTAATGAACTTAATTTCTTTTTCCTAATTGAATCAAGTTAGGCTTAAGTTTATTTTAATTTTCTTTGTATATTAATTAACTTAGAATTTAGGATTTTTAATTAATCTCTTTTTGTTAAGTTTAAGTAGGTTAAAATTATTTTTTATAAAAACCTAAGAACTTGTTTTTCTTGAATAATTTAATTTCTTTTCTTAAATCAATTTAGGTTAGTTCTATTTGAATTAATTACTTATTTATTTTTATTTAGCTTAATTAGAATTAAACCCTTTCAAAAAACTCAAACAAAAAACAATTTATTTTCCCATGTATATTACCATACACTCTTGTATATTATTCGTTCATATTCAATATGATTGTAATAGTAAATTAGGGTTTATTTGCTTTCATTCCCCATTTGTAAATTTGTATCCCCATCCCTAAATGATGTAATAGCGTAGAATTTTACATTTTCGCAATTTATCGCTTTCAATATAAATGTTAGTAATTAGGGTTTGTATGGCAAGACATGAAAATCAACAAGTAGAAAACCCTAATTCAAAGAAAAAGAGCATGAAAAAAAACACTTTGCACACTTGCACCTCTAGGGTTAACCTCACTTGTTTCTTCGAATAAAATAGTCATGTCCCTCAAATGTGGGATACTTTAGCAATGACCCTCGAATACAAGATCGTAGTCCCTCGATGACCCTTCAATTTTGCCTTCGGTAAACGTTCTTAGACCCTTAAGATAAATTGCTAAAGTATCCTACAATGTTGCCTTCTATGATTGTACAATGACCCACGCATGTCCCTTTACATCCAATGATAGAGCTTCTTATTAATCAATGGTAAGATAGCAATATCTAGAGGATAAGGAAAAGAACTAAGAATTTTTGAGTAGGTAGAACGTTTATAGTTGCTTGCTCACAACCATTTTCAAAACATCTTTCAAACACACCAACACTTTCAAAGGAAATATTTTTCAAAAGCCAACACTTTGTATACATTCTTATAGAGACGAGAATCATTATAAAGTCCGCCTAAACGAAGGCACTTTTCAAAAATACTTTCAAACAAACCACAAACACATTTTCAAACAAAGTATTTCAAAGTGAGCTAGCAACTAAGAGCCCGTAGATGACTACAGATGAAAAGGGTGCTAACACCTTCCCTTTTCATAACCTACCCCCCGAACTCAAGAAAATATCTCAAAAGGTCTTTCCTGTTCTTTTCACCCTTTCCTTTATTGGATAAAAGAAAATTCGATGGCGACTCTTGCTATCCACAACAATTGTGATAACATGCAAAATACCCAAGTCAGTTCTCCCACCGTATTACAGAACTGGTGACTCTGTTGGGGAAGACTTAAAAGTGGGGTTACCTTAGAGACTAGATCACCTTTAAATGCTTTCATTGTTTGACTTGTTTCCTTTATATTTTGGGTCCTTGTTTGGGTTTTGTATTGATCCTCTACCCGTATCTGGTAACATTATTAGGTAAGTAGCAAAGATTGTGGAGTCTGTACGGTATAGACCGATATGGTTTAAGCAATAGCTACGTTAGTGTGACAAATTTGTTGTTACCGGTATCCTTTGTGTTGAATCAAGGAGAATACGGGGCTGCTGTGTGGTGCCATGAAACACTAACTGACCTTAGAACCTTTAATTGAACAACTTGGCCATTAAGAAGTAGTGAGATAGCCAGTTTCGGTGGAAAGCTGAAAATTGGTTGATACTCGATACTACACTCATTGAGATTAGACTTTTAGGATATTTCGGCTGCAAGAAAAGATTGATTGTGCTGAGACAATGCCCAATGAAGAAAGATCAATGATATTGAGATTCCCTAGAACCCGATTACTTTGTAGGACAGGTTGAACCAACTAAACTTCAAAAGGGTACTTACCTATGAACCTCATGCAAGCCTAAACCTAAGGACTTGTTTGATTTGTTTGTATATGTTTATTTGTACATAACATCATGACATCATACCATGGAATTTGCACTAACCATTTCAAGGACCTTGGGATTTATCTTTGTCTGTTTTATAGGACATGGATTCCACTCGTAGAAAGACTATCTGAATCGGATTTGTGAAAGTGCCTCCTCAACTCAAGGAGTTAGCATCAAGGGTTCTCAATAATTCTCTGTTCACCAAGAAGTATGGTTGTCTCATCAACTTGGCTACCTCAAATTTTGAAGAAAAAATGATGGGGGTACTCTTTCAATTCTTTGACCCTAAGCACCATTGCTTTACATTTCCTGATTACCAATTAGTGCCCACCATGGAGGAGTTTTCTCAACTCTTGGGAGTACCTATTCTTTATCAATTACCCTTCACCGGTATTGAGAAAGAGCCAAGACCTGAGGATATTTCTCTAGCTTTACATTTGCAACGGTTCGACGTTGTGTCAAATTGGGAAACAAGAAGTGGTGTTAAGGGCTTTCTAGCCAAATTTCTATTTGAGAAGGCTTAAAAATTTTGGGATGCTTTAGATTTGCAAGCTTTTGAAGAAACTTTGGCTCTTCTACTCTATGGGATGGTACTATTTCCTAACCCGGACCAACTCATAGATGTGAATACGGTCAAAAAATTTCTATCTCGTAACCCGATGCCCACCTTACTTGGAGATATTTTTCATTCTTTTCATATTAGCACCATGAAGAGAAGGGGGATTCTCATGTGTTGTACTCATTTGTTGGCTAGGTGGTTTATTTTGCACCTTCCTCAATCAGTTTTGAAGAACGAACAAGGTATGAATTGGTCTCAAAGGTTGATGTCACTCTCGCATTCGGATATCCATTGATGTTCTTGATCTTTGGAGGATGTCACCATCATTGATCGTTATGGGGAATTACCTAATGTCCCTCTATTTGGAATTAGGGGATGTATCACCTATAATCCTTGTTTGGCTCTACGACAGTTTGTTAATGCTCGAAGGGATGGCCCTCATGACGCGCTTGTCCAAGGAATTGTATTTGACTATGAGAATGATGTCCAAGGTTATCGTCAAAGATTTGTACGAGCTTAGGGCATGGTGAACAAAGTCGATAGCAAAACTTTGGGGCATAAGAACTCTATTCCATTGGATCCTTATCTCAAATGGGTGCGAGCTCGTGCTCAAAGCCTCATGATTCCATATCCTTCCATCTTACCTATCATCATGGAGCCTATTACCGAAGGAGACGTTCTCTACACTATTCTTCATCCTGACATGCCTACTACTCTCGAGGAGTTACAAAGATCATGGATTCAACTCAAAGGGGAGTGAGACACCTTTGAAACCCAGTTCTATGCAAGCGAGAAGAAAGTGTTGGAGCTCACAAGGCAACTTCACGAGGAGCGGAACCTGAATGCCTACATTACTCCAAAGAGGAAGCATCCATAGGAGACCTGTGCCTTTTGTATTAGTTAATTTTGTTTGTTTTTCTTTCGTTGTAAGCCCAAGAGGCACTTTTTGTAACCATTTGAACTTATTAATACAATTAATGTTTGTTCCTTCTTTGTTTAAACAAATTTAAATCTTAAAGATCCTTGAAAACATTTGCATTCACATTACATGCATCATAACATAAGCAGGTTTGCTGACATAGGTTTCCTCATCTTTCTACTATTTATTTCAGTAAGATGGATCTCGAGCAGAATGTGAAGGACTTGCAGATGCAAAATTCTCTATTTCAAGAAACCTTGTTCAACTTGGCCAAAGGGCAGCAAGAACAAATGTCACTTCTGGTTGAAAGTAAGAAGACTAAGAAGAAGGCTTCGATCAACATGGGGAAGAGATTCAAGGGCCCCGTTCGACAAGTTCAAGTGGTAGAAGACTTCTCCGAGGAGGATGAGAATCAGGATGAAGATGCAAGGAGCACCCGTGCTGGGGGTGGTAACAATTCAATCTCTGAGGATGAGGACTATTTTGAAGAACAATATCCACCAGATGAAGACAAGTATAAGCAACTGGAGGAAAGATTGAAGGCTATGGAAATTCAAGCTGTGCCTGGCCTAGATTTTGGTGATTTGGGTTTGGTTCCTGGGGTAGCGATCCCCCACAAAGTCAAGATTCTAGTTTTTGCCAAGTACGATGGCGTTTCGTGCCCAAAGCTTTACTTGAGATCTTACGTCCATAAAATTCAACCGCATACCACTGATAAGAAGATGTGGGTTCACTTATTCCAAGAAAGTCTATCTAGGACTCAATTGGAGTGGTTTTACCAGTTAGAGGGTTCCAACATCCATACATGGGAAGACTTGGCCACCGCCTTCTATCATTAATATCAATATAATGCCAATCTGGCACCAACTAGAGTGCAATTACAAGGAATGACCATGGGTTCCAATGAAGGATTCAAAGAATATGCACGGAAATGGAGAGACTTGGCTGGAAGGGTGCAACCACCGTTGATTGACAGAGAATTGGTAGATATGTTCATGGGAACATTGACTAGGCCATTTTTTAACTTACTGATTGGGAGCTTATCATCTGGGTTCACTGAGTTAATCTTGACTGGTGAAAGGGTTGAGAGTGGCATTAAAAGTGGAAAGATACCCATGGCCTCCGCCTCTACATCAAATACTGTGAAGAAACCTTTTACCAGAAAAAAGGAAAATAATATCGTATATGGGTCAAGGGGCCATGTCAAGAAGGACCATCGTTAGTTTGTTAATGCAATTCTAATCTCCAATCCGACCTCTACTCAAAGACCACAATAACAAGCTAACTACCAAAGACTTGATATTCCAAGAAGACAATTTACAAGGATCAACATGTCACTATCTCAAGCCCTACAACACTTGTTGAAGGCTAATTTGGTCACATTGCATGATCCCCCTTCAAATCCCAATGTTTCATCTCCAAAGTATAACCCGGACACCAAATGTGTTTACCACTCCAATAGTACCAGACATGACACTGATCATTGTTGGGCACTAAAGTGCAAGATCCAAGACCTCATTGACAACAAGACCATTGAATTTGATCCTCCTCCAACTCCGAATGTAATAATCGCACCTATGCCAAATCATGGCAAAGGTGTCAACACTATTGAAGATATTGCTTTTGTTTCCCCTGTTAATGACTTGACCACTCCATTGAAGTTTGTTAAAAACAATTTTTTGAAAGATGGGGTTTTCCCTGGTCGCCTTGAAGATTGTTTTTGTTGTACTGTGTAAATAAATGGCTGTAAATGGTTCAAAAGAGGTGTCTAACACCTAATGGACAACCATAAGATCCTATTCAAAAGAACTCCATTCATAAAAAGTTTGACTGAAGTTGTGCCTCAAAAAGTTGAAGACATATCCACCACCACTATCTCCAATAAACCTATTAGGATCACTTCAAAAGGTCCTATTAGAATTTCCAATGAACCGAAGATAACTCCATTGATAATTACCACACTAGGGCCAATCCCTTATTCTTGCGATAAGGTGGTACCTTAGAATTATGGCGCTAAAGTATACTACCATGGTATTAGACAAGACTTCTGGATTAATGAAAACAAGACTGCTGATATTACCAACATTGTTGGGTCTAGCAAGGTGACTAGAACGGGGAGAATTTTCTCTCCTGACATTTCACCTCCAACCACCACAACTACACCTGTTCGCATTAATGTTGACAAACCTAGTACTGATGCTAGGGTCAAAGAAAAGATGATTGAGCTTGCCAGGATGGAGGCGCCTGCCAAAGACATTACCACCGAGGAACCCTCTACTCAAGAGATGGAGGAGATTTTGAAGACTATAAGGAAAAGTGATTATAAGATAGTAGAGAAGTTGGGGAAACCCCCTCGAAGATTTCTATGCTATCTTTATTACTATGCTCAGACACGCATGCTCAAGCATTGATAATTTTTTTGAAGAATGCACATGTTCCTCAAGAGACTACGGTTGGTCAGTTTGAAAATTGTGTAGCGAGTTTGACTGCCGATAATGGATTGGGATTCTCGGATACTGATTTAGCTCCCTCCGGAAGAAATCACAATAAAGCTTTGCATGTCTCCATTTAATGCAAAGGAAACACTCTAGCCCATGTATTGGTGGATACTGGGTCCTCTCTGAATGTCTTGCCTAAAGGTGCCCTAGATCGATTGGATTGCAAAGGTTTGGTGTTGAAGCCAAGTGACATTGTGGTAAGGGATTTCGACGGGTCAAAAAGGATGGTCCATGGGGAAGTTGATCTCCCCATAAAAGTTGGGTCTCAAATTTTCAATTCAACTTTTTATGTGATGGATATCCGTCCTGCTTACTCTTGCCTACTTGGACGCCCCTGGATACATGGGGAAGGAGAAGTGACCTCTACTCTACATCAAAAGTTGAAATATCCGGTCAAGGGAAAGATTGTTACCATCTGTGGTGAAGAAGAGTTTATGGTTAGCTATCTGAATTTGTTTAAGTATGTTGAGATGGATGGTGAGTTCATAGAAACTCCTTATCAAGCCTTCGAAGTGGTCTCTCCTATGGTTGATGCTGCCAAGGCTACTCCGGATGTTCCAAAATCTGTTAAAGATTTGCCTAGGATGGCTTCCCTTAAAGATGCTCGCGCTGTGATTGAAGATAGAGGTTGTACCATTTGAGGATAAATCCCTGACATCCCTTTCAAATAAGACAAATGTGGTTTGGGCTTCATTGCCAAAGCTCAAAAGGAGGTCAGACGTGCTCGTGCGGGGAAACCACCTCTTCGCATTAGTAATCATGAAATGAATGCTCTTGAAGACTCTGACAATGACTGTGACTTTGATGACTGGATCTACCCGACTGCTGATGAAGGGCTCAACAACTGGTGTACCAAGGAATTCATTCCCATCTCCTTCAATAAGGAGTAATTACCGTTTAATGTTTTATCAATTTAAGAACTTTGTCTGTAATTTTCATTGAAACAATAACTTTAAGCCATGTGCCATACCCGGGGCACCATGGTCCATTTTGTTAAGGGTTTGTTCATTTTCATATGTCATACGATCATTTAATGAAAAACGTTGGAATCTTTTGCATTCAAATTTTGCACTCATTGTCTTTCTTTCATTTTATCGCATTTTCAAAATAGCCATGTGACCTTACATGTACACACACACATTTACAGATCCACATCCACTCTGGATCTCATTGACAACGACTATGCTATTTCCATCTATGGCTTTGAACATCCAATCTACCAAGCCGAAGACGAAGGCGGAGAACATTGTGAAATACCTAGGGGACTAGCCAGAATTCTGATGCAAGAGGTAAAGGCCATTCAATCGCACGAGGAACCAGTTAAAGTGATCAACCTAGGTACTGAGGCAGACAAGAGGGAAGTCAAGATTAACGCCAACTTGGAAGACAGTGTCAAGGGAAGATTGGTTCAAATGTTGCATGACTATGTTTAGGTATTTGCTTGGTCATATGAAGATATGCCGGGGCTTGATACTGACACTGTAGTCCATTGTCTACCAACAAAGGAGGATTGTCCTCCAATCAAGCAAAAGGTTTGTCGCATTCGGCCAGACATGTTTGAGAAAATAAAAGTTGAGGTAATGAAACAGTTCGATGCAGGTTTTCTGGCAGTGACGTCATATCCCCAATGGGTTGCAAACGTGGTCCTGGTACCAAAGAAGGATGGAAAAGTCTATATATGCGTAGACTATATGGATTTGAATAGGGCAAGCCCCAAAGATGATTTCCCACTACCATATATTGACGTTTTGGTCGACAATACTACTCAACATAAAGTATTCACCTTCATGGATAGCTTCTCTGACTATAATCAAATCAAAATGGCTCCTGAGGATATGGAGAAGACCGCCTTTGTTACACAACGGGGCACTTTTTGTTACAAGGTCATGCCTTTCGGTTTGAAGAATGTAGGGGCAACCTATCAACGAGCTATGGTAGCCCTATTTCATGACATGATCCATCATGAAATAGAAGTCTACGTTTATGATATGATTGCAAGGTCTCTGTTGTACCCCAAAATTTTCCCTCCCATATTTCTTAAAACACTTCAAGAAAGATCCTCAAGTTGTTCAAGAAAGTCCAAGGGTTGACCAGACAAACTCTCTCCTAAGACAGTCTACATCAAATTAGGGTTTCATGTTACATCAATATACTTGAGTCCAAGGGACCCCAAATAATTAACATTGTCCTAATATGTTCTCAAGATCATCCATGTCAAGTTTCAAGCCTTGTAGAGAAAGTTTGCTCAGTCGATTGCTCAAAGGCCTAAAAATCGACTGTGCTAGGGCAAAAGTCAACTGTGGCCTACATACAGTCAAACCTCAAGATTTTTGGTCAACATCCTCATTTTTAAGTATTATTCATCATTTGATCAAGGGTTGATCATTATTCATCAAGGATTGCCCATAATTCATCAAAACCCAAAAGTTGCTAAATTAGGGTTTTGTAGGAAAAGTCAACTCAACTTTGACCAAGCATAACTTTCTCATACTTTATTAGAAATGACCCATCCAAAGCTAATTTTGAATAGTATGAAATTCTCTACAATACATCTTCATCTCCCAAGTTCAAAATATGCACTCACAATAAGCTATGAATTTGAACATTATAGGTCATTTTGAAAAGTCAACAAAAACACCTTTTTTGTCAAAGCTTCATACATGAACATGGAAGACTCAATTGATATGAGACCAAAAGGGTTGCTTAGAGGACATATTGAGCTTTCTAAAAAGTCAAGGAAAACCTTCAAAGAGTCAAAATTGAGGAAGTTATGCATTGGTGAAGTTGACCTTTTTTGCAAAATTGCCAAAAGTCAAAAGCACCTCAAATTGCAGTTTTTGTTAAATGGGCCTAACGTTTTGCACTTGTTTTGAGTTGGTAACATGGTCCACGAGACCTAGCTCTTTCCACTTGTCTTTATCTTATTTTTTTATTTATATTGATTTTTTATTTCAATTAAATCAATTTAAATCAAAATAAATCATGAAAATATCCAAAACCATTCAAAGCTTAAGATTTTGTGCACATTTCAGGTCCCATATACAGCTAGCAAGTGAATCAAATCGTGAAAGGCATAGGTGTGCATAAAAAGATTGATTTTGGCCTATTTTGGAAAGATTTTCAAGTGAATCAAATCAAGATCAAAAATCATAATTGACAAAGATTGAAGGCATGTTTGTAACCCTAATTTGTTCCTTGGTATATAGTGGACAAAAGCAGATCAAAAGAACAAGGTTTGGAGGCGCACAGAGGTAGAACAAAACTTGAAAAAATTGAAAGAAAGTGGTGATCTGATTTCATACTTCCAGGCGTTTTCAAGATCCCCTAGCCATCTCATTCGCTTCTCGGGATTGCAAGGAACCTATACCAATCAGAAACAAGCGCGCTAGTGCCCAAAATTTAGTTCCACGACCCCCACAGTTTGCTCTTATTTCCAAAATCGAATCTTGTTATTCTTGAATCTTTATCATGTTTCAATAGCATATTTTGAATCCCTAACATATTTGCAAGCTTATGGTGGCAATTAATTGCATTTTTGTTGGCTATATCAGAATCTACCATTGCTAGGGTTCTTGGTCTCGATTTATGATCTTTTTATACAGGTGAAATTGGTCCACAAGAAGGGCACCATGACGCTCAGCAGGCCAAGGCGACTTGATTCACAACCTTAGATTTCATTTATCATGCTTGTGTGTGATTTTGCAATATGTAGGGTTTATAGTGACAGATGTTTGTCCGTAGGTAAAAGTCTCCGACTTTTACCAACAGAGAGAGGAAGAAGATGACATGCGTGGCATCATCCTACTCGCCCATTTGAATTCTGGCGCGTGTTTTACAACTAGCTACGTTTTATTCATTTTTTGTTTGTTTCATATACTAACAAATTGAACCTAATGGCCCAGTGGTGGCCAAGGAAGCGGTAAGGAATTAGAGGGCATGAGGTCAGGGGTTCGACCCCTGCTTCCAACATTTGCAAATTTTCTTGAATTTTATTTACATACTCCATATCCCACGCACCATGAAGACCACCATGTGACCTCAGGGCTCCACCATTGGATCTCCAGAAGGCCAGATCTGAAGGCCATCATATGAAGGACCATCATACATCTTGGTCAACGCATAGCACTGGAACATGGAAGTCAACATGGGTCAGTTTGTTTGGGTCCAAAGCTTGCTATCAACACCCCCAAAATTGCTATTTCACAGGCCCATTTTCTTTTTCTTTTCTTTATATATTTTCTTTATTAATTCATTTAATTTATTTTTACTCACACAAAACTAACTCTTTTTATCAAAAAATCATAAAAATAATTTTTCATCAAATTAGATTTAGGATATTTTTTTATCAAAAATTAATTTAATTAGTTTATTTAATTTATTAGATAACTTTAGTTCCTTTCATAAATAAATTAAAATCAATTAGAGGAATTAGGTTTTTTTGTCTAATTAAATTTTTTATTTCTCTTTTCTTAAAAAATCACAAAAACACAAAATTAGGTCAAATATAATTAATTTCCTTAATTTTATTTAATTAGTAATTAGACTTGTATTTAATTTAAAACCTTATTCTTTTTTCTTAAAATAATCAAAAACAACAAAAAAAATCTTTTCTTTTAATTAGGTTAGACGGGGTCAAAACCCTAACTTCCTTCCGTTCTCTATTCGTCGCGCATTTATTTATTTATATTTATATTGATGTAATTACTCACATGATGTAATAGATTAATTAGGACTTTTCCTTTTCATTTCTCGTTTTGACGGGTTTTTTGGCTATGTAAATTAATACCCGAAGCCTTGTAATAGCGTAGCTTTACCTTCCGCACTTTAATTTCCGCAAATATTAACTATTAGATGTATGATATTAGGGTTGCATGACAGGACTGTATGTAAATTTTAAAACGGTTAGCAAACCCTAAATGTGCAAAGATAATAACTTGAAATTGAATCACTCGCACATGCGCGCTCCTAGGGTATACTCTCTCTTCGGTTGCCTTCGGTAAACGATCATTAAGTATAGGGTATTTTAGTGGTTGCTCTCTTGTCTAAACAAAAGATCAAAGTCCCATTCGGAAAGGTTGCCTCAGAAATGTTGCCTCATATATGTTGCCTCGAATATTGATCTTAAGACATTAGGGTTATTACTAAGACGTTCTAACATTGCTTTAGTGATCGTACGTCCCTTTCGAATTGACCCTTGAAACTCCAATGACGGTGCTACCTAGTCACTAATAGTGGGATAACGCTGTCTAAAGGAAACAAGAACAGAAACATTCTTTTTTTCGAATAGGTAGATGCTAGTAGGTACTTGCTCAAAACAAATCTTTTTCACACGTACACTCTTTTCAAACAAAGTTTTCAAAACGACTTCGCAACACTCTTGAAGACAGAAGCAAGGGTTAAATTGAAGTAAAACAAAAAACTTTTTTTTCAAATCAAACACACAAGAAATTTTGAAAATGATGAGCAAGTACCTAAGAGCCCGTGGAAAACCACGGATAGAAAGGGTGCTAATACCTTCCCTTTCTATAATCTACCCCCCGTACTCAAAATCTCAAAAAAGGAATTTTTCTGTGCTTTTTTCCTTTCCAGTTGGATAAAATAAAAGTCGGTGGCGACTCTTGCTTACCGCGACATTTTGCAAACACAAACGCAAAACGCAAACCAACATTTCAAACAATTCCGGTTCTGGCCACCGTATCACTGAACTGGCGACTCTGCTGGGGAATTAATAAGTGGGGTATACCTTAGGACTAGTTCATCATATTTGCTTCTATTGTGTGATTTGTTTGCTTTACCTTTGAGGGCTTTGTATCAGGAGTTACTATGGATCCTAACCCGGATCTGAGGGACACCTTTTAGGTAAGTAGCAATAAACTGTGAGGGAACTGTATGGCGTAGACCGATACAGTTGAAGCAGTAACTACATTGATGTGGCACATTGGTTGGTACCGGTATCCCTTGTGGAGAAACGAGGAGAATACGAGGCTGCTATATGGGCCGTTAAGCATCAACTGACCTTAGAACCTATAATTGACCAACTTGGCCATAGGAAGTAGTGAGATAGCCGGTCTCAGTGTAAAGCTGGGAACTGGTTGATACTCGATGCTACACTTATTGAGACCATACTCTCGAGATAGTTCTGGCTGCAAGAAAAGATTGCGTGAGCTGAAACCATGACCGATGGAGGATGGTCAGTGATATTGAGAACCTCTAGAACCCAGTTACTATTATTAGGACAGGTTGAAACCAACTGAACTTCAAGAGGGTAGTACCTAGACCCCATGCAAGCCTGAAACTTAAGGGCTCTTGTGTGACTTGTTTGCCTTTACCATGTCTGTTATCTGTCATACCTATTGTGTGTTTTATCATGCCATCATGCATCATAACATAGCATACATATTTCACTATACTAACCATTTTAAAGACCGAGGGGATTTATCTTTGTTCTGTTTTGCAGATTACGGCTTCCATACACAGAAACACCATCCGAGTTAACTTTGTGCAAATACCTGCTCAACTCAAAGATTTAGCCTCGAGAGTTTTTGATACTTCTTCATTCATTAGAAGACATGGTCAACTTCTTAGTTTGGTTACCTCCAGGTTTGATGAGCAAATGATGAGTGTGCTTTTCCAATTCTTCGATCCAGTGCATCATTGTTTCACTTTCCTGGATTATCAGCTAGTTCCCACTTTGGAAGAGTTTTCTAATTTGTTGGGTATATCCATCTTCGAGCAGATGCCCTTCACAGGTTTGGAAGAGACTCCTAGGCCAGAAGACATTGCTTCAGCTTTACACTTGAAAAAGGCTGATGTAGTGTCTAATTAGGAGACACGAAGCGGGGTTAAAGGTTTCTTAGCCAAGTTTCTAATGGATCAAGCTCAATTGTTTTGGGACAACTTGGACTTTCAGGCTTTTGAAGACATCTTGGCTCTCCTTATCTACGGTTTGGTTCTTTTCCCAAATCTAGATTCCTTCATAGATGTGAATGCAGTTAAGATCTTCTTGTCTCGTAATCCTGTGCCTACCCTCTTGGGTGATATTTTGCATGCCCTCTATACCCGTACGACGCGTAGAAGAGGGACCCTCATGTGTTACATGCCGCTGTTGGCGAGGTGGTTTATTTCACACCTCCCCAAGTCCGTATAGAAGAATGCGGAAAGTTTAGGATGGTCTTATAGGATAATGTCCCTTGCCTATACAGACATTCTTTGGAGTTCTAAGGATATGGAAGGTGTTGCTATCATTGATCTATGCGGGGAATACCCTAATGTCCCGTTGCTTGGAATTAGAGGAGGAATAACCTACAGTCTTTGTTTGGCTTTACGACAGTTTGGTCGCGCTCGGAGAGACGGTCCTCATGAGCTACTTCTTGCAGATATTGTCTTTGACTATAAGGAGGACGTTAAAGAGCATCGCTGAAGGTTTATACGAGCCTGGGGCATGGTGAACAGGTCTGACCCTCAGGAGCTAGGACCAAAGACTTCTCTCCCTATGCAACCTTACCTCCAGTGGGTCTGAGATCGAGCTCAGAAGCTTGAGATGCCTTATGAAGCCGTGTTGCCAGTAATTGTGGAGCATACTAATGAAGAAGGGGTTCCTTATACAGTCCTTTATCCCTACATGCCCACTGATCTTGGGGCATTGAAGAGGTCCTGGATTCAGCTAAAAGAGGAAAGGGATACTTACCGGGAGAAGTATCATGAGCAAGAGAGGAAGATCTTGAATCTCACGAGGCAACTTGAGAATGAAAGGACGATCAATGACTATGTCAGCATGAAGGGAAAGCGTCCATGGAATTTCTGATTTTGTTGCTTTTTCTAAGTTTAGATTTATTTTCAGTCTATTTCTTTTGTAACGCCTTAAAGGCATTGTTAAACATTTTTACAAGTTTAATCTAATAAAGTTTGTTTATTTCTTGGTTTGCAAATTTAAATCTCCCAAAGTCTTTGAAATCATTTCATACGCATTCCATTATCATGCACCTCATTACATGTATCATTACAGGTTTCTCATCTTCTTCGCTGTTTATTTCAGCACATAATGTCTTCTGAAATACCTACCGATCAAGCCATTAAAGCTCTTCAAGCACATAATGCTCAATTCAAAGAGATGTTCTTGAACCTGGCTAAGGGGCAATAGGATTTGAAGACTCTCATCATGAAAGAGAAGAAAAAGAAGAAGAAGAAGAAGGTGGTTCTTCTGAATATTGGTCACAGATTTGGGAATAGGTTGCGACAGGAAGCTGATTTGTCTCATTCATCTAAAGGAGGATAGAATCAAGAGGAAGAAAAGGGTCCTAGTCCTATGGTCTCTAATAATGACACTGATTTTGATGTAGAACAGTATCCTCCTGCCGAGGATAGGTACAAGCAACTCGTAGACCGTCTGAGTGCAATGGAGATTCAGAAGATACCTGGTTTGGACTTTGGAGATCTGGGATTGGCATCTGGGGTGGTGATCGCTCACAAGTTTAAAGCTCCTGTTTTTTCTAAATACGATGGAGTATCCTGTCTAAAGCTCCATCTCCGCTCGTATGTCAGAAAAATCCAGCCTTACACTGCTTATAGAAATCTCTGGGTACATTTCTTTCAAGATAGTGTGTCAGGGACTCAGCTTGAATGGTTTTATCAATTGGAAGGAGTTAATATCCTCAACTGGGAGGACCTTGCTGCTGCTTTTTACAAGAAATACCAGTATAACGCCGACCTTTCTCCCATGCGTACTCAGCTTCAGGGTATATCTATGGGTACAGGCGAAGGCTTTAAGGACTATGCTCAGAAGTGGAGAGATCTGGCTGGAAGAGTCCAACCCCCTCCGTCTGATAGGGAGTTGGTGGATATGTTTATTGGGACTTTGTCTGGTCCATTTTTCAATCATCTGATCGGAAATTCATCATCTGGGTTTACTGAATTGATTTTGACTGGCGAGAGAGTAGAAGCTGGTATCAGAAGTGGTAAGATACATAAAGGTGCTTCATCAAGTATAGAAAAAAAGCCTTTCAGGAAAGAAGTTAGTGAAGTTTACAGCTCGAGGAGCCAAAACCGACCTGAACACTGCCAAGCAGTTAATGCGGTAGTAATATCAAGACCCACCGTTACCCCACAACACAACAATCAGCAAAGAATAGAGAGACCGCAAAGACAATATACTCGGTTCAGTATGACCTTGTCTCAAATTCTACCACAACTGTTAAAGACCAACCTGGTAACTCTGAGGGAAGCCCCGAAGAATCCCAGCACCACATCTCCGCTATACAATCTGAACGCCCACTGTTCCTATCACTCTGATAGCCCAGGGCATGATACAAACAACTACTGGGCCTTGAGGAATAAGGTTCAAGATTTGATTGAAGCTAAAGAAATCGAGTTTGACGCTCCCAAAAAGCACAACGTCATGACTGCTCCTATGCCCAAGCATGGAGTAAATGTTGTGGACGATGATTCATTTGTGACCTCTGTGGAAGACATTTCTACTCTGTTGATGACAGTAAAGAAGAACCTATTATCGGCCGGTTTATTTTCGGGCTGCAGCGAAGGTTGCCACCTATGTTCAATCCTGCCTGCTGGCTGCCATTTATTGAAATCAGGTGTTCAACGCCTGATGGATAACAAAGAGATCCTGTTTGAGAAAACTTTGATTTCGTTGATTCCTTTTGAAGATGTTTCCATCATAACCATTTCCGCCAATCCTTCCAAGGCTTCCTCGAGAAAGCCTGTTAGGATTACATCCATTCCAAGAGTTGCTCCATTGATCATTACTATTCCTGGTCCTATCCCATACACTTCAAATAAGGCTGTCCCGTGGCACTATGGGGCCGATGTGTATTATCATGAGATCAAACAAGATTTGAAGGTTGAAGAAGCTGATACTGACGTCAGCAATATTGTCGGGGCTAGCAAGGTCACCTGAAGCGGAAGACTCTTCTCTACTGAGATTTCCCCTCCGACTGTTCAAAGGCCTGTTGCTATTCCATCTGCAAGTACATCAGCTACTTCCCAGTTCATATTCCAGTTATCACCCCTGTTGCCGAGCCGTCTGACACTCAGGGCAAACAAATCATAGGTGAGCCTGCCCAGACGGAGGCACCTAAGAAGATTGTTGTAGAAACCTCTAGACAGGAGATAGAGGAAATTCTGAAGATTATCAAGAAGAGCGACTACAATGTAGTCGAGCAGCTGGGGAAGACCCCATCGAAAATCTCCATGCTATCCTTGTTGCTGTGATCAGAAGCCCATGCAAAGGCTTTAATTGCTTTCCTCAAAACTGCGCATGTGCCACAGGAAACCTCTGTTGATCAATTCAAAGACCGTGTAGCTAGTTTGACCGCTGACAACGGTTTGGGTTTCTTCGACGCAAATCTGACTTCTAAAGGAAGAAATCACAATGATGCCCTGCATGTCTCAATCGAGTGCAGGGGCACTAATCTGGCCCACGTACTGGTGGATACTGGTTCCTCATTGAATGTTTTACCTAAGAAAGCATTAGACCGGTTGGACTGTGAAAGGTTGGTTATGAAACCGAGTAATATTGTGGTTAGGGCCTTTGACGGGTCCAAAAGGATGGTGCACGGGGAGGTGGACGTTCCTGTTAAAGTTGGATCTCAGACTTTTGCATCTACGTTCTATGTGATGGATATTCGACCATCTTATTCTTGTTTGTTGGGTCGCCCGTGGATTCATAAGGCTGGGGCAGTGACTTCTACGCTCCATCAGATGTTGAAATATCCAGTAAAGGGGAAGATTGTTACAGTACGAGGAGAAGAGGAGTACATGGTGAGTCATCTTAACTCCTTTCGGTATATGGAGATGGATGGGGATTTCATCGAAACCCCGTGTTAGAACTTTGAAGAGGTCCCCCAGACTCTGGCGTCGGTTGAAGCTGCTGTTGAAGAACCTCCAATGAAGATGGCTTCCCTCAAGGATGCTAGAGCTGCTATTGAAAAAGGTGGGTGTGCAAATTGGGGTCAGCTCCCTGACTTCGCACATAAAACTAACAAGTTTGGTTTGGGCTTCACTGTAGAGGCTCAAAGGGTTGTTCGACGCACGCAGATTGGATGACCTCCCCTGCGCATCAGTAACCCGAGAGTGAATGCAATTGAAGACGACAAAGAAGAGTCAGAGTTCAAAAGCTGAATTTACCCGACTACCGACGGTAGATTGAATAATTGGACGGCGAAAGACTCCATGCCCATTTCTTTTATTACACAGTAATAGACCTTTTATTTTGAAATTTGTAACAAACAGTTTAAAACTTTATGGCCCGGTGTCTTGGCCGAGGCACCTTGGCTTTGTTTGTGAGGGCTTAACATTTGTCATTTTCATATATCATCAATAAAGCATTGGACGTTTTCTTGCATTACAAATTTTGCGCTCCTTGTTTTTCTTTTCTATCTTGCACTTTATTAAAACAACTATTGTCTTACACACACTCACATATCATAATGCAGATTCACACCCACTCTGGATCCCACTGATAACGACTCTGCTACTGCCAATTATAACTTCGAAAATCCGATCAACCAAGCCGAGGACGAAGGTGAGGATGATTGTGAAGTGCCCGGGGAACTTTCTAGACTGTTACTATAGGAAGAGAGGGCCATACAGCCCCATGAAAAGCTAGTGGAATCAGTAAATTTGGGTACATAGGAAGACAAGAAAGAGGTCAAGATAGGTGAAAATCTGGAGCCTAGCGTCAAGCAACGGTTGATATAGATGTTGCGTGACTATGTTGAGATCTTCGCTTGGTCTTATGAAGACATGCCTGGGTTAGATACCGATATTGTTGTTCACCGCTTGCCAACTAAAGAAGACTTTCCTCCGGTAAAGTAGAAAGTTTGCCGTATGCGCCCAGAGATGTCTGAGAAAATCAAAGCTGAGGTCATGAAACAGTTTAATGCGGGTTTTCTAGCTATCACTTCTTACCTGCAGTGGGTTGCCAACGTGGTTCCGGTGCCAAAGAAAGATGGTAAGGTAAGAATGTGTATGGACTATAGGGATCTGAATAGGGCAAGCTCCAAGGATGATTTCCCACTCCCTCACATCGATGTACTGGTCGACAACACCATGCAACATAAGATCTTCTCCTTTATGGACATTTTTTCTGGTTACAATCAGATTAAGATGGCTCCCAAGGACGTGGAGAAGACAACGTTCGTTACACAGTGGGGTACCTTTTGCTACAAAGTCATGTCGTTCGGATTGAAGAATGCTGGGGAAATGTATCAGCGCGCCATGGTCGCTTTGTTCCACGACATGATTCACCATGAGATTGAGGTGTACGTTGACGACATGATTGCAAGGTCCCAAACTGAAGAAGAACATCTTGACCATCTCCAGAAACTGTTCGATAGGTTGAAGATGTACAAGCTAAGGTTAAACCCGAACAAGTGCACCTTCGGGGTAAGGTCTGGTAAGTTGCTGGGTTTCGTCGTTAGTGATAAAGGTATTCAAGTGGATCCTGTAAAGGTGAAGGCTATACAGGAAATGCCAACTCCCCAAATGGAAAAAGAAGTCAGAGGATTTTTGGGACGTCTAAACTACATTGCCCGATTCATTTCACATCTGACTGCTACTTGTGAGCCAATCTTCAAGCTGCTGAAGAAAGATCAAGTGGTAAGGTGGAATGATGAATGTCAGACCGCTTTCAAAAGGATCAAGGAGTACCTCCAAGAGCCACCTATTCTGATGCCTCCAGTTGAAGGAAGACCTTTGATCTTATACTTGACAGTACTCGACAATTCGATGGGGTGTGTGCTGGGGCAGCATGACGAGTCTGGCCAAAAAGAGCATGCTATTTACTACCTTAGTAAAACGTTTACCGACTGTAAGACCCGATACTCACTGCTTGAGAAAACTTGTTGCGCTTTGGCATGGGCTGCTCTCCGGATGAGACAGTATATGCTGACTCACACTACTCTATTGATATCAAAGATGGACCTAATCAAGTATATCTTTGAAAAGCATGCCTTATCCGGAAGAATAGCAAGATGACAGATGATCTTAACCGAGTATGAAATCCAATACACAACCCAAAAAGAAATCAAGGGGAGTGTGTTGGCAGATCATTTAGCGCATCAGGCCGTAGATGATTACCAGTATATGAATTTCGAGTTTTCGGATGAGAACATCATGTTGTGACCGACTGTGAAAAACCTGGACCGGATGAAGGACCTGAGGAAGGATCCTGATGGTCTATGTATTTCGATGGAGCTTCAAACGTGTTAGGTAATGGCATTGGCGCCGTGATCATATCTCCTGAAGGCTGTCATACTCCATTCACCGCCAGGTTATGTTTTAACTGCACCAACAACATAGCGGAGTATGAAGTGTGCATCATGGGCCTTCGAGTGGCTATTGACTTAAGGATTAAGTTCTTGAGTGTATTCGGAGATTCCGCTCTAGTGATCAGTCAGATCAAAGGCGAGTGGAATACGAAAGACCCAAATCTTATTCCTTACAAAGAATATGTATTGACTTTTCTTCCGCACTTCGAAGAGATAACCTTTGAACACTTCCCAAGAGAAGAGAATCAGCTAGCGGACGCGCTAGCCACCATGTCTTCTATGTTCAAGGTCAGGTGGGACAATGAAGCTCCCCAGATTAGCATTGAAAGGTTGAATGAGCCCACACATTGCTGTGACATTGAGACTGAAGAGGTAACAGATAAACCCTGGTTTCACGAGGTAATGAGGTATCTTGAGGCTCAAGAGTACCCCGAGGGTGCATCTGTTAATGATAAGAAGTTCCTGAGGAGATTCGCTGCGAAGTTCTTCAGCAGCAACGGTGTCCTCTACAAGCGTAATAATGATTCAACCTTACTGCGATGTATGGACAAGAGCGAGGTAGAAAGGATCATGGCAGAGTTACATGAAGGTACCTTCGAAACTCATTCCAGTGGACATACCATGGTAAAGAAAACCCTACGGGTAGGATATTACTGGTCTACTATAAAAGCCGACTGTTATCAGCATTCTCAGACCTGTCATAAGTGCCAAGTTTATGCTGATAAGGTGCATATACCTCTAGTTCCTCTGAACGTCTTGGCAACTCCTTGGCCTTTTGCAATGTGGGGTATCGATATGATTGGCGAGATCAGACCTACTGTGTCCAACGGGCATCGTTTCATCCTGGTAGCATTTGACTACTTTACAAAGTGGGTCGAGGCAGCTTCCTTTGCTACAGTAACCAAGAACGTCGTGGCACGGTTTATTTGGCACAATTTGATCTGTCGATATGGTGTACCAGAGAGGATCATTACGAAAAATGGTACGAATCTCAATAATACAATGATCACCGAGCTCTGCAAGCAGTTCAAGATACAACATCACAACTCTTCTCCTTACCGACCGAAGATGAATGGGACTGTTGAAGCATCTAATAAGAACATCAAGAAGATTGTGCAGAAGATGACGGTGACATACAAAGATTGGCACGAGATGTTACCATTCGCTCTTCATGGGTACCGTACCTTAGCGCGGACTTCAACAGGGGCAACACCCTACTCTTTGGTGTATGGCATGGAAGCAGTCTTACCCATTGAGGTCCAAATACCCTCTCTTCGGATTATGAAAGATGCAGGTTTGAGCGAGGACGACTGGATCCAGACCCAGCTTGATCAGCTGAACTTAATCGACGAAAAGAGACTTACTTTTATTTGTCATGGTCATACGTATCAAAAGCGAATGATCAAGGTATTTAACAAGAAAGTCAGATGACAAGAGTATCAAGTTGGGGATCTGGTGATCAAACGCATCATACTACCGCAAGGTGATCCCAGGGGCAAATGGACCCCTACGTATGAAGGGCCATTTGTGGTTAAGAACATTTTCTCAGGAGGAGCTATGATTCTAACCACCATGGATGGTGAAGACGTTCCTCACCCCGTCAATGCAGACATAGTGAAAAAATACTACTCCTGATCAAAGACCCGCTAGGTTGACTGGCCTAGGAAAAAATAAGGGCTTCCCGGCGAACCAAAAGGGTTCGGGCAAAAATAAGGGATGAAAATGAAAAAAAACTTGTACACCCGGCAAGTCGAAAACCTGAAAAGGCGGCTTGGGCAAAAAAAGGTATCTCGGTGGACTGAAAACCCGAAAGGGCGGTCCAGGAAAAAATTAGGGATTGAAGCGTAACACTATGTCTCATTGGATCATATTGCAACCAGACTTCAGTATTGACTATCAAGCTCGGACGACACTAATCAATCTGATCTACCTTCAAACAAGTAGCAAAGTGACGAGACTCTCGAAGATATAAAGGCAATAGCAGAGTTGGAACCCAGTGGGATTGTTCACATAGCTGTTTTTCTTTGTTTTTCACGAATTGTATAAATTCTATCTTTCAGCGGTGTTCTCTTAATAGGACGTCAGCCTCATGTACAAAAACGCCTATTTACAGGCCAACTTCAAAATCAATACAATTCATTTTCATAAAGAAATTTCAAATTGTTTTTCTCTTTTCTGTTTTGTTTTTCAAGAACGTCCAATGGTTCATTTTTTATATATGCATTTGATAATAATTGTTGCTCATAAATATTTACATGCGAAACAAAAGATGATTACTCGTAATATCAGGAACAGGGGGCAAACAAGAAATGTCCAAACCTTACGGTTGCTTTGTCCACCAGGTATAGGGATAGACCTAGCTGGAGAACACGACTAAAGGTACATTCACTCCCCGCAGAGTAAAAGGTATCTAGAAACAGTGATTCTCCCCAAGCAGAGTTTATCTATCATCAGCACTAGAAGATTATCCCCAGTGGAGTTTATTTCTTTCACAAGCAGAAACTCAATCCCCAACAGGTTTCATTATCGCCAGCAGCGGTAATTCATCCCCAGCCGAGGTTATTTCTCCAAATCAGTGGGGCCTCTAGTAGAGTTTCTCTTCCCCAGAGTCATTTTCTCACCAGTGTATTCTCCAACAATCATCTTCGGTCGTTATCCCCAGCAGGAACGAAGAATTCAACTTTTTATACTCTCCAGCAACCATTCGGGATTTATTTTCCCCAGCTAGAGAATGTCAAAAGACATTGCATATCCATACATCATGACATGTGCATAAATATCATACAGCACAATCTCATTTATTTTGAGAACATCATTATTCGATACATGTCATGCATCATGACATTACATACGACTAACTCTTTACCTTTCAGGAAAAATACAATTAAATTCTCATAAAGTTCAAGCTATGAAGCCCGGGTCCGACCGAATAGTATCTTGATTTTTTCCCATCATATTGTGAAACCCAGAGAACGACCGGATAACAGTATCAAACACCGCGAAGCCTAGATTCGACCAGATAGTGGTTTATCTCTAAGCTATGAAGCCCGGATTCGACCGGATAATAGTTTAATCCCCAGCAAGCCGTGAAGCCCGGATTACGACCAAATAATAGCTCAACAAGTACCATGAAGCCTGCATTCGACCAAATAGTGGTATATCATAAACACAAGCCTTGAAGCCCGGATTACGACCGGATAACAGCTCAACAAGTTATTGTGAAGCCTGGATTATGACCAGATAACAATACAAGTTTCTGTGAAGCCTGGATTACGACCAAATAGCAGCCAAAGACACCGCGGAGCCTGGATTACGACCAGATAGTGGTATATCTTTAATACAAGTTATGAAGCCCGGATTCGACCGGATAGTACCTTGATTTCTCCGAACACCATGAAGCCTGGATTCGACTAGATAACGGTATGAGACATCGCGAAGCCTGGATTACGACCAGATAGCGGTAAGAGACACTGAAGCCTGGATTACGACCAGATAACAGTGAGAGACATCGTGAAGCCTGGATTACGACCAGATAGCGGTAAAAGACACTGAAGCCTGGATTATGACCAGATAACAATACAAGATATTGCGAAGCTTGGATTTCGACCAAATAACAGTTTACCTAGACAAATACTAAGAAGCCGGGAGTCGGCCGGATATTAGTGTGCCCTAAATTCAAGTTGAAGCCCGGATGCAACGGGATAATAACTTAGTTCCTTCTGAAGCCTGGATTACGACCAGATAAGAATCAAGAAATTATGAAGCCTGGATCACGACCGGATATCAAGTTTAATCTCATCTCCCCAGTAAGTAACTGTAAAGCCTGGATTACGACCAGATAGCAGTCGATCTTATCACTATGAAGCCTAGATTACGACCAGATAGTAGTTCATTTTCACCTTTTTAGCTAAGAGACAATTTCCCATTAGAATAACGGACAACCGAAGCTCCTAAAATTCTATTTCTCCCAAGACAGAGATCATCATTCCCCAACGTAGTCTTCCTTAACAACAGGTATACTGACTCTCGCTAAGGAATCTCTTAGGCAATCGACACTCCTTTGGATGGCATATGTAAGCCCATTCCCGACATCACAAGACAAATACCACTTCATGCGAGTGCAAATTTCTGGGCACTCTAGTGTTCAATCATCTTCCACCTTCGGGTCACAAAAGGAAAGCAAGCCAATCTACATCATCAGGTTTAAGAATATTGAACAGGGGCAGCTGTTGTACTCCAAAATTTTCCCTCCCATATTTCTCAAAACACTTCAAGAAAGATCCTTAAGTTGTTCAAGAAAGTCCAAGGGTTGACCAGACAAACTCTCTCCTAAGACAGTCTACCTCAAATTAGGGTTTCATGTTACATCAAGATACTTGAGTCCAAGGGACCCAAAATACTTAACATTGTCCTAATATGTTCTCAAGATCATCCATGTCAAGTTTCAAGCCTTGCAGAGAAAGTTTGCTCAGTCAATTGCTCAAAGGCCTGAAAATCGACTATGCTAGGGCAAAAGTCAACTGTGGCCTACATACAGTCAAACCTCAATATTTTTGGTCAACATGCTCATTTTGAAGTATTATTCATCATTTTATCTAGGGTTGATCATGATTCATCAAGGATTGCCCATAATTCATCAAAATCCAAAAGTTGCTAAATTAGGGTTTTGCAGGAAAAGTCAACTCAACTTTGACCAAACATAACTTTCTCATACTTTATGAGAAATGACCCATCCAAAGCTCATTTTTAAGAGGATTCAATTCTCTACAATCCATCTTCATCTCCCAAGTTCAAAATATTCACTCACAAGAAGCTATGGATTTGAACATTATAGGTCATTTTGAAAAGTCAACAAAAACACCTTTTTTGTCAAAGCTTCATACATGAACATGGAAGACTCAATTGAGATGATACCAAAAGTGTTGCTTAAAGGACATCTTTATATTTCTAAAAAGTCCAATAACACCTTCAAAGAGTAAAAATTGAGGAAGTTATGCATTGGTGAAGTTGACCTTTTTTGCAAAATTGCCAAAAGTCAAAAGCACCTCAAATTGCAATTTTTGTTAAATGGGCCTAACTTTTTGCACTTGTTTTGAGTTAGTAACATGGTACACGAGCCCTAGCTCTTTCCACTTGTGTTTATCTTATTTTTGCTATTTATTTTTATTTTTTATTTCAATTAAATCAATTTAAATCAATTTAAATCAAAATAAATCATGAAAATATCCAAACCATTCAAACCTTAAGATTTTGTGCACATTTTAGGTCCCATATACAGCTAGCAAGTGAATCAAATCGTGCAAGGCATAAGTGTGCATAAAAAGATTGATTTTAGCCTATTTTGGAAATATTTCCAAGTGAATCAAATCAAGATCAAAAATCATAATTGACAAAGATTGAAGGCATGTTTGTAACCCTAATTAGTTCCTTGGTATATAGTGGACAAAAGCAGATCAAAAGAACAAGGTTTGGAGTCGCACAAAGGTAGAACAAAACTTGAAAAAATTGAAAGAAAGTGGTGATCTGATTTCATACTTCCAGGCGTTTTCAAGATCCCCTAGCTATCTCATTCGCTTCCTGGAATTGCAAGGAACCTATACCAATCAGAAACAAGCGCGCTAGTGCCCAGAATCCGGTTCCACGACCCCCACGGTTTGCTCTTATTTCCAAAATCGATTCTTGTTATTCTTGCATCTTTATCATGTTTCAATAGCATATTCTGAATCCCTAACATGTTTGCAAGCTTATGGTGGAAATTAATTGCATTTTTGTTGGCTATATCAGAATCTACCATTGCTAGGGTTCTTGGTCTCGATTTAGGATCTTTTTATATAGGTGAAATTAGTCCACAAGAAGGGCACCATGATGCTCAGTAGGCCAAGGCGACTTGATTCATAGCCTTAGATTTCATTTATCATGCTTGTGTGTGATTTTGCAATATGCAGGGTTTGTAGTGATGGATGTTTGTCCGTAGGTAAAAGTCTCTGACTTTTACCAACGGAGAGAGGAAGAAGATGATATGCGTGGCATCACCCTACTCGCCCATTTGAATTCTGGCGCATGTTTTATAGCTAGTTACGTTTTATTCATTTTATTGTTTTTGTTTCATATACTAACAAATTGAACCTAATGGCCTAGTGGTGGCCAAGGAAGCGCTAAGGCATTAGAGGGCATGAGGTCAGGGGTTCGACCCCTGCCTCCAACATTTGCAATTTTTCTTGAATTTTCTTTACAAATTCCATATCCCACGCACCATGAAGACCACCATGTGACCTTAGGGCTCCACCATTGGATCTCCAGAAGGCCAGATCTGAAGGCCATCATATGAAGGACCATCATACATCTTGGTCAACGCATAGCACTGGAACATGGAAGTCAACATGGGTCAGTTTGTTTGGGCCCAAAGCTTGCTATCAACACCCCCATAATTGCTATTTCACAGGCCCATTTTCTTTTTCTTTTCTTTATATATTTTCTTTATTAATTCATTTAATTTATTTTTACTCACACAAAACTAACTCTTTTTATCAAAAAATCATAAAAATAATTTTTTCATCAAATTAGATTTAGGATATTTTTTATCAAAAATTAATTTAATTAGTTTATTTAATTTATTAGATAACTTTAGTTCCTTTCATAAATAAATTAAAATCAATTGGAGGAATTAGGTTTTTTTGTCTAATTTAATTTTTTATTTCTCTTTTCTTAAAAAATCACAAAAACACAAAATTAGGTCAAATATAATTAATTTCCTTAATTTTATTTAATTAGTAATTAGACTTGTATTTAATTTAAAACCTTATTCTTTTTTCTTAAAATAATAAAAAATAACCAAAAAAATCTTTTCTTTTAATTAGGTTAGACGGGGTCAAAACCCTAACTTCCTTCCGTTCTCTATTCGTCGAGCATTTATTTATTTTTATTTATATTGATGTAATTGCTCACAGGATGTAATAGATTAATTAGGACTTTTCCTTTTCATTTATCGTTTTGACGGGTTTTTTGGCTATGTAAATTAATACCCGAAGCCTTGTAATAGCGTAGCTTTACCTTCCGCACTTTAATTTCCGCAAATATTAACTGTTAGATGTATGATATTAGGGTTGCATGACAAGACTGTATGTAAATTTTAAAATGGTTAGCAAACCCTAAATGTGCAAAGATAATAACTTGAAATTGAATCACTCGCACATGCACACTCCTAGGGTATACTCTCACTTTGGTTGCCTTCGGTAAACAATCATTAAGTATAGGGTATTTTAGTGGTCGCTCTCTTGTCTAAACAAAAGATCAAAGTCCCGTTCGGAAAGGTTGCCTCGGAAATGTTGCCTCGGATATGTTGCCTCGAATATTGATCTTACGACATTAGGGTTATTACTAAGACGTCCTAACATTGCTTTAGTGATCATACGTCCCTTTCTAATTGACCCTTGAAACTCCAACGACGGTGCTACCTACTCACTAATAGTGGGATAACACTGTCTAAAGGAAACAAGAACATAAACATTCTTTTTTTCGAATAGGTAGATGCTAGTAGGTACTTGCTCAAAACAAGTCTTTTTCACACGTACACTCTTTTCAAATAAAGTTTTCAAAACGACTTCGCAACACTCTTGAAGACAGAAGCAAGGGTTAAATCAAAGTAAAACAAATTTTTTTTTTTCAAATCAAACACACAAGCAATTTTGAAAATGATGAGCAAGTACCTAAGAGCCCGTGGAAAACCACAGATAGAAAGGGTGCTAATACCTTCCCTTTATATAATCTACCCCCCGACTCAAAATCTCGAAAAAGGAATTTTTCTGTGCTTTTTTCCTTTCCAGTTGGATAAAATAAAAGTCGGTGGCGACTCTTGCTTACCGCGACATTTTGCAAACACAAATGCAAAACGCAAACCAACATTTCAAACAGTTCCGGTTCTGGCCATTGTATCACAGTCGCAAACTGAGAAACAACACCTTAATCACCTTCATAAGTTATTTGAGAGGTTGAAGAAATACAAGCTAAGGATGAATCCCAACAAATTCACCTTCAGGGTAAGATCTGGAAAACTCTTAAGGTTTTTCGTCAGTGGAAAAGGTATTGAGGTCGACCCTGCAAAAGTCAAAGCCATACAAGAAATGCCAGCTCCCTATACTGAGAAGGAGATTAGGGGTTTTTTAGGTTGACTCAACTATATTGCCCGATTCATATCTCACCTAACTACTAATTATGAGCCAATCTTTAAACTGATGAAGAAAGATCAAGTAGTCATATGGAACAACGACTACCAAGCAACCTTTGACAAAATTAAAGAATATCTGTAAGAACCTTCCATCCTGATGCCTCCAGTTGAAGGAATACCTCTAATTATGTACTTGACTGTATTAGAGAATTCGATGGGGTATGTGTTGGGCCAACATGACGATTCTGGTCTAAAAGAGCATGCAATATACTACCTTAGCAAAAAGTTTACCGACTGTGAAACCAGATATTCACTACTCTAGAAAACTTGTTGCGCTCTGGCATGTGATGCTCCCTGGCTAAGACATTATATGTTGATTCACACCACCTTATTGATTTCTAAGATGGATCCCATCAAGTATATCTTCGAGAAGCCAACTCTCTCCGGATGAATAGCTAGATGGCAAATGATATTGACAGAATATGACATCCAATACACCACACAAAAATCAATAAAAGGAAGTGTACTGGAGGATAATTTGGCCCCTCAAGCTGTTGATGACTACCAATCCATGAAATTTGAATTCCTGGACGAGAATATCATGCTGATAACTGATTGTGAAAAGCCTGGACCATATGAAGGACCTGAACAAGGATCCCGATGGACTATGGTTTTTGATGTAGCTTCCAATGCTTTAGGCAACAGAATTAACGTTGTAATTATTTCCCCCGAATGTGGCCATACACCTTTCACTTCCAGACTATGCTTTGACTGTACAAACCACATGGCTGAGTATGAAGCGTGCATCTTGGATCTTAAGGCTGCCATTGACCTAAGAATCAAAATCTTAAGCGTATACGAAGATTCAGCTTTATTAATCAGTCAAGTTAAAGGAGAATGGGATGCCAAACATCCAAATCTGATCCCTTACAAAGAGCTTGTGTTAACCTTGATCCCTTACTTAAAAGAAGTCACCTTTGAACACTTTCTAAGAGAAGAAAATAAGTTAGCAGATGATTTAGCAACTATGTCATCTATGTTCAAGGTCAATTGGGACAATGAAGCTCCCATAATTACTATCAAAAGGTTTGACGAACCTGCACATTATTATGAGATTAACACTGATGAGGATAAGCCTTGGTACTATGAAGTAAAGAGATATCTTGAAGCACAAGAGTACCCTTAAGGAGCCTCAATCAACGACAAGAAATTCCCGCGGAGGTTCTCAGCCAAATTCTTCCTAAGCAATGGGATCCTATACAAGCGCAACTATGATTCAACTCTGCTCCGTTGTATGGACAAGAAGGAAGCAAACAAGATCATGGAAGATATGCATGAAGGTGTCTTTGGGACTCACTCTAGCGGGCACACTATGGCCAATAAGATTCTGAGGGCTGGTTACTATTGGTCGACTATGGAAACTGATTGTCACCATCACTCGAGGACTTACCATAAGTGTCAAATCTATGACGACAAGGTTCACATGCCTCCAATTCCTTTGAATGTCATGACCGCTCTGTGGCCATTCACAATGTGGGGCATTGACATGATTGGAGAGATCAAGCCTACTTCATCTAATGGACATCATTTCATCCTTTTTGCCATCAACTACTTCACCAAATGCCGAAGCTACTTCATTTGCCTCAGTCACTAAGAATGTTGTAGCCTAGTTTATCAAGCATAACCTCATTTGTCGGTACGACATCCCTGAAAGAATCATTACTGACAACGGAACCAATCTCAATAATGCTATGATCACTAAACTATGCACTCATTTCAAGATAAAGCATCACAATTCTTCTCCATACAGACCTAAGATGAATGGCACAATAGAAGCTGCCAATAAAAACATAAAAAAGATTGTGCAAAAGATGGTAGTAACCTATAAAGACTGGCACGAGATATTGCCGTTTTCTCTTCGTGGCTACCATACTCCGACTTGAACATCAACTAGGGAAACACCTTTCTCTTTAGTCTATGTCATGGAAGTTGTCCTGCCTGTGGAAATTTAGATTCCTTCCTTAAGGATTATGAAAGAAGCAGACTTAAGCGAAGATGAACGGATTCAGACTAGGTTAGATCAGTTGAACTTAATTGACGAGAAAAGACTGACTGCTATTTGTCATTCTTGTACTCCAAAATTTTCCCTCTCATTTTATTCAAGACATACTCATAGAGGTCCCCAAATGCTCAAGGTTGACTAAGAATTGACCAGACAAATTCTCCTCCCAAGCAATAGATCTCCAACTAGGGTTTCATTTTTCACAAAGAAGTTTGGGTTTCAAAAGCCTTAAGTGATTTCCATGGTTCCTAATATGTCCTCAAGAATATCCAAGCAAGTTTCATACCACGCATCATAAGTTTGCTCAGTCAATGGCTCAAATGTTTGAAAATCAACTATATTGGTCAAAAAGTCAACTATGGTAAATATACAGTCAAACATCAATATTTTTGGTCAACCTCAACATTTTTAAGTGATTATTAATCATTTGATCAAGGGTTGATCATGATTCCTCAAGGAATGCTTTCAAATCATCAAGAATCCAAAAGTACAAAATTAGGGTTTCCTAGGAAAAGTCAACTGAACTTTGACCAAACATAACTTTCACATGCCTCATCCATTTTGCCCCAACCAAAGCTCACTGTGAATAAAATTCATTCCCTGCAAGTTTTATTTTGTCCTCAAGTTCAAAAAATGCATCATTGGAAAGATATGAGCCAATACATTACAGGTCTTTTTGAAAGTCAACAAAAAGGCATTTTTTGTCAAGGCAAGTTACATCAAGATGATTTCTCCAAATGCAAAAATGATAAACATAGAGATTGTAGGGGACATCTTGATATTTCTAAAAAGTCCAAGATCATATCCAAAATATAAAGATTGAGCAAGTTATGACTAGTACAAATTAGGAAAATTGGTGAAAATGCAAAAAAGTTAACTTTGAGCAAAAATGCATTTTTAAGTTCATAGACCTATTTTGTGGGATTCAAATCTGTTTATGACTTACTCAAGGACCCCTAAATTCACTCTCACCTTGATTTGCATTTTTCGCTCTATTTTATTATATTTATTTTTTATTTATTCAAATAAACACAAAATAAATTGCATAAAATAATAAATAGAAAGTATGGACACATGGGCTAATAATTTGGTTGATATTGGGCCTTAGAATTCATGCAAGGTATGAGTAAAAATACCAGGTTCATTGCATCTTGTGATACGGTGGTAGAACTGACTTGGATTTTGCGTTTGTGTTCGCAAATGTTTCGGTTTAGCAAGAGTCACCACCGACTTTTTATTTTATCCTAAGGAAAGGTCAAAAAGCACAGGAAAGACCTTTGAGATGTTTTCGTGGGTTCAGGGGGTAGATTATGAAAAGGGAAGGTGCTAGCACCCTTTTCATCCATGGTTATCCATGGGCTCTTAGTTACTTGTTTTAGATCACTTGCCTTTGCTTTTCAATTGCTTGAAATGGTGCTTTGTGTGTGTGGTTTTGAAAATGTTTTGAAAAAGATGCCTTGTCTAGGCAACCTTTGTAACAATTCTTGTTTGAATGTTTTACAAAGGTGTTTGTCTTTTTGAAAATATGTTTCAATGTTTTTGAAAGCTTGTTTTGAAATTGGGTTGAGATGTGTGTTTGAAAAATGGCAAGGATGTTTTGCAAGTTTGATCAAGTAACTAAGAGCTATCTACCCTAATTTTACTCAAAGATCTTTCTCATGTTTTTAAACCTTTTAACAGTGTTGTTTCATCATTGTATTTGGTGAACAAACTTGTGTTAGGATGTTAAACGGGACAGGCGCGGGTCATCGTATAGACCATGATAGTAATAACATCAAGTATCTTTGGCAACTTTTCCTTAAGGGACTTGATCATTTTGTTTAGGCAACTCCAATAGCGTCATCGAGGGACTATGATCATTTTGATTGTTCTTGTTTTGCCAAAGTACTTGACATGCATAACATGGCCCATTTGTTTAGGCAACCAAGTGGAGATACCCTAAGGGGTGTTTGTGTGCAAAGTGTGTTTTATTGCATGCATTTGTGTTTGATTTTTAGGTTGTCTACTTATTGATTTTATCTTGCCATACACGCCTAATTACTAGCATTTGTACAAAGTAAATAAAATGCAGAAAGATAAAATCCTACGCTATTACAACCATATCGAAAGGCATAAAAAATATGAAGGAAAAAATAAGATAAAAGTAAGAAAAATGAGTGTCTTTTGACCCAGGCAGTAGCAGCCTTCGATTTTCATTTTGTTGGCCTCCATCGATTGGGGCCAACACCAGTGAGGTTCTGTCCTTCGACTGGCTTGGAAGTCAGTGTATGGCGAAGCCTTCTGGTTCTGCCTTGTTGTCTTATTCGACTGGAGGTTGAAAGCAGTGAGGGAATGCCTTTCGATTAGGGGCTGGAAGTCAGTGAAGGTATGCTTTTCGTTTGGGCCTAGAAGTCAACATGGTTTTCCTCCTGGTTGTCTCTTTCGTTTGACCTTGAGAAAGAGGGTAGAAGCCAGAAGCTTCGTTTCCTATTTCCTATTTCCTGTTTCTTTCATTTCAAGCATTAAATGGAAACATGGCCTGAGGCCATGCTAGTATTTATCTTGTAAACAGTTTAATAGTTAAAGCAAGTTCATGTAAACAAAAAGCAAAAACGAAAGAGTTTAGCTCTGAAAACATATTAAGTAGGTGGCAACGAAAAGAACCAAAGTGTTATGTACATGTTTTGAAATGAAAGGGAAAATTATTATGCCATGAAACGAAAAGTTCAAAGGTAAGAATAACTTGCCTTGCTTCAGGCCTTGAATGGATGTGGGATTCGAACTTGAACTGCTACCTGGATGTTTCTGGAATTCGAAGAGTAGTCACAGGGGGTTTGCTTTTGGTTCGAAGAGTTGTCACAGAAGGTTGTCTTTGAGTTTGAACAAACTTCTATGTGTGGGGTGTTCTTCAGAATCGAAAGAGGTGAGTGTTTGGGATTCTGGGTTTTGATTTCTCAAGTGTTGATGAACTTGAGAAGTTTTGTTGTGTTTGAGAAAATTTGGGAGATTCGTTCCTCTGGTCCCCAGATCCTCCCTTAAACATGTGTTGGAGCCTCTTATTTATAGGCAAAGTTGGCTGAAGCTTTTGGAAGGAAAACAAAATAATTTGAACAATTTGGGTAAATTGGTCTTTGCAGCCTTCGAGGGACAGTGCTTGTATACTATTTCGGTGCAAGAATGGGGCAGTGTTTCAGGACTGCTATGCAGCAGTTTTGGCCAGTGTACCATGTCTGAACTTGGCAGCAAGCATCTTTGAATATTTTATCCTTTCATTTTGACCCTCCTTCGACCAGATTCTTCTTCCAACACATTGTTTAACTTTCCTCCAACAAGTGTCCTTCGAACGAATCATCTTTGTGCATCATTTGAAGGGGCCAAATGTGTGCTTCGAATGGAATAGTAAGGCGTACCCTTCGACAGGGACTCATATGTATGCCCCTCAAGTCCATCACTATATGTCTTTTGAGGGGGCCATCATCCATGTGCTGAAGTTTGTCAAGGATGGAAATGCAGCATACTAAAGAGAAATGTTGTCCAGTCGAAGCTAGTACAAACATAGTCAATGTCTTGTCGAAGCCTGCATGGAGGAGGTCTAACCTTTGTGACTCCAAGCAAGCACACAAAAGGTCAATGCTCAAATAAAGACTTGCATGAAGGGAGCCACATGCCCAAACGAAAGAGGCATGCAAGAGGCAAAATGTCCAGATTCGAAAGAGGCATACATGAGGCAAAATGTCCAGATTCGAAAGAGGCATACATGAGGCCAAAAAGTGAAAATTGAAGGACCTCAAAAGGGAGCTTTTTGCCTTGGAATCGACGGAAGTTATAGGAGGCTTTGTACCTTGTGCATGCTAACAAGGGGGATGCCTTTTGCATGCAAGTTGTGGCTCAAATGAAAGTTGTGAGAGGCAAAGTCTGCAAGAGGCCCTTTGTGCAAGTGGATTCGAAGGAGGTTTCAAATCTAAACGAAGGATGTACCCAAGTTGCATTCGAAGGAGGTTTCAAATCCAAACGAAGGATGCACCTAAACTTGCATTCGGAGGAGGCTTAGAGTCAGTCGAAGGGTGCTGAATTGAAGGAGACCTATTTTCCTCCAAATTTGTCAAAATGTTATTTTTATCTGTTTTCTCCCTTTTTGACAGTCTCCTTTTAATTTTGGTATTGGAAAATCCAAATGCACTTGTTCAAGCTTGAACCTTGAAAATCCTTGTAAGAAAGGCCTTGAGAATTGAAAGGGCAAATTTTGGGGTACAACACATCTCAAGAAGGGTAAGTTTTTCACAATTTTGAAAGTATTTTAATATGTTTGATATTGCTTTGAAAGGGGGTCATTATGTGTGGATTATTGCCATGTTTACACACCATTCCATCCCTCTATAAATACAAAACAAAAGCATAAGCAAAAGGGCACGAAATTCTACATGCAAAATTTCTCCAAAAGCTCTCCGAAAAAGCTCTCCAAAAACTCTCCAAAAAAATAAAAGAGTTGGTGCAAGTCATATCTCAAAGTTCCAGCCTCTCTCGATTGAAACCAAGCCTCGAGCCATCCTCTTGAAGTCCCCAGGAGTTTTATTTACAAGGCCCAAGATCAGTCCATCAGAAGCCTAAAACGCCCCCATTTGATAACACCGTTTTGGTAAAGTTTAAAATTTCGAATCTTTGATTTTAATCATATTTCATGACATGCTAACATTTGTTTGAGTTTATATGAATTTATAGACCAGGTATGACTGGGACCAAATGTGCACATCATGCACCTTCAGTTCCTGACCACTAGATTTCATCAGGCTAGATTCAAAGCCTCAAAGACGCGTCCCCATGATGAACCCCAAGAAGCGTCCCTCACTGGATCTCCAGGCGCCTGGGCCCTATTGATAATGGGCCTGGGAATTTTTTGCTATTTCACACCCTTTAACTACTTTTTGCAGTGCCTGGCCCATTTCTTTTTTTTCTTTTTTGTTGTTTATTTATTTAATTTTCTTTAAACCTTTTATTTTTATTTTTTACGAACATAAAAAAATAAAAAAAATAAAAAAATCACAAAAAAATAGTAGATTTAAGTTTTTATTAATTAAATTAATTTTGATCAATCATTTAATCACCTATTTTTAATTAATAAACTAATTGAATTAGGTTCTCATAATTTAATTATTTTTCTAAACAAAAATTAAAAACAGCAAAAATATTTCTTTTTTCACTTAGATTTTTGTTAGAGTTCTTTACATCTTTCTTTATTTCTCCTCCGCGCGTTCATTTATGTTTATTCGTATTATTTTCACAATAATTATGTAATTGCCTATGGATTGTAATAGTTTAATTAGGACCATTTACGTTTCTTTTCCCCGTTTTGGTTTATAATCCTCCCTCACCGAAGCCATGTAATAGTGTAGATTCAAGTTCCGCAATTTATTTTTTTTGTACATATGTTAACTGTTAGGTGAACGCTAATAGGATTATATGAAAAGACTAAAAGCAAACGGTAGCAAACCTAACACTCAAGATAAACATAACTGAAGCACAACACACTCATACACGCGCACCTCTAAGGTACCTCCACTTGTTGTCTTCGGAAAAACAAACAATCACATCTCTCGAACGTAGGAGACTTTAGCAGTGACCTTTTTGTTATAAGATCATAAGTCCCTTGATGACTCTTTCGATGTTGCCTCGGTAAAACGATCTTAAAACCTTACGGTAATTACTAAAGTTTCTTACTAGATGCTTTTGTGACTATACGATGACCCTCGCTAGTCCCTCAAAACATCCAACGATGGGCTACCACTCACTAATAGTAGGATAACACTGTCTAAAGGAAAAGAGAAAAAGAATAAACCTTTTTGAGTAGGTAGATAGTTCTTAGATGCTTGCTTAAAACAAAACATTTTCCACACCTACACTCCTTTCCAAAAATGTTTTCAAAAACACTTTGTAGACGTTCTCAACAATACGAGAAACATTACAAAGTTCGCCGCACTAAGGCGTATTTTCAAAATACTTTTTTTCATACACACAAATACAAGGTGTTTTCAAATGAGCTAGCATCTAAGAGCCCGTAGATAACTATGGATGGAAAGGGTGCTAACACCTTCCCTTTCCATAACCTACCCCCTTACTTAGAAAATAATCTCGAAAGGTCTTTTTCTGTTCTTTTCACCATTCCTTTGCTGGATAAAAGAAAATTCAGTGACGACTCTTGCTTACCGCAACATTTGCGAATACAAATGCAAAACCAGTATAACAGTCGGTTCTGATACCGTATTACAGAACTGGCGACTCTGCTGGGGAAATATAAAGAGTGGGGTTACCTTAGAGTTTAGATCATTTAAACTATTTTCCTTGTGTGTTTTGTATGTTTTATTTTTTAAAGGGGTTACTTGGGTTACTGTTAAAGATCCTATACCTGGATCTGGGGCACCTTTTTAGGTAAGTAGCAATAAATCATGGAGGTTGTACGGTGTAGACCGATATGAACGAAGTGATGGCTACGTTAGCGTGATACTATAACTTGTACTAAAGTTCCTTGAGCCAATCAAGGATAACATTAAGTTTCCTCATAGTTTCATTAAGCGCTAACTGACCTTTAGAAGCTTTAATTAACTCATCCCAGCCATTAGAAAGTAGTAAGATAACCGACTTTGGTTCTGACCGAAGATTGGTAGATACTCGATGCTACACTCATTGAGATTGGACTTTCGGGATATTTCAGCCGCAATACTTTGGTGCTTGAGCTGAAATAATGCTTGATGGAAAGGTCAATGATATGTGACTCCTTAGAACCCGATTATTATTACTAGGATAGGTTAAACCAACTAAACTTCAAGAGGGTACTTACCTACAAACTCCATGCAAGCCTGAACCTAAGGCTACTTGTGTGACTTGCTTGCATTCACTATCTAACAACTTGAACTCCCTGCAGGGCTTGTTTGTATTCATTATCTAATGGCGTGAATTCCTTGTAGAACTTGTTTGTAGTTATTATCCAATAACCTGGACTTCTTGTAAGGCTTACTTGTTCATGTCACCTTGCACTTTTGTTTGGTGCATAACATATACATCATGACATCATGATATAACATTTTCATTAACCATTTCAAGGATCTCAAAGGGCCTGTGATGTAGGTTATGATAAACCAAACATCTAGCAAGGGGAAAGGGGATTTATTTTCCTCTAGCAAATGTCGTCAAAGCACGATGTCTTGAGTCAGTGGCTATAACCCACTCGACATGGTGAGCTTGATTCTCTAAGAAGGACATTCAACGATACGAAGTTCTTCAATCGAAGTTGCAGTCAGATTTGGTTGCTAACATCTTCTTGTGTTTACCCCGCGAGATCCTTGAAAAATTTCACGCATGTCATTACATAACAGGTATTCTCAAGATAGGTTTCTCATTTTTCTCGCTATTTATTTCAGCAAGGAAGATGGCTCCCGAACAGAATAACAGAGATCTCCAAAATCAAGATGCTCAATTCACGGAAATGTTCCTAAATATATCTAAGGGGCAAGAAGAATTGAAAGCACTCCTCGCTGGGAACTTGACCAAGAAAAATCCTGACGACAGCAAGGATGACCAGTTGGAACAATTTCAAGCTGAGATGGAAAGGATGAGAATCCAGATGAATAGTCAGATGGATCTTATCCAAAATTTAGCTCGGGGACAAGAAGAGTTGATGATTCTCATCAGCAAGCTTCATCAGGACATATACGACCGTCTGGGGAAAACTGCTAGAATTTGGGGCCTAGTCAATGATCAACCTCTCTTGGCAGATAGGGAATTGGGTGACATGTTCATGCGGGAACATATTGAAAATAAACTCAGGAGTGGTGAAATTCAGGGGAATGCATCTTCAAGTACTCAGAAGAGATCATACAACGGAAAGAAGGAGTCCAATACTATGTACGACCAGAAGGATCATAATAAGAGTGATCTCAGCCAATCTGTAGGGGAAGTGTGGACCTCTAATCCAATACCAGTGCAATAACAACAACAATGAAATCAGCATAAACAGGACACGGCCGAAATGAAATTCACCAAAATCAACATGTCCTCGGCTCAAGTATTGTAACACATGTTGAGGATTGATTACGTTGAAGGATCCTCCTCAGAATCCCAACACCTCATCTCCTCGGTACAATCCTAATGTGAGATGTGCTTATCATTCTAATAGTCCCGGGCATGACACTGATAACTGTTGGGCATTGAAAAATAAGATTCAAGGCTTGATCGACGAGTGAGTGCTGGAGTTCACACAATATGGTCAGACTGAATTCTTTTGTCATACCTCAAAGGCACACCATCTGAAGTGACAAGTTCAGACAAAAAGGCTTTTTGTTCATTCGAATTTTCAAATTGTAATTTTCTTTTGATTGTTCGAACAATTATCTTTATATCAAACTATGTGTTTTTCCATTAATGCATTGCATATGTTGGTCTTGAATTAATCCATTCGTTTTCACTATACTTAAACTGTGATTTTACTTCCTTTTTGTGATATTCAACTCTCGATTAAAAGCTATAAGCCTTTAGAGGGAGGATGATGAAAATAATACCATAATCTCTACAGTATGCTTTAGAACAGACCTTGCTGACGATGTACAGGCGTTGTTTCAAATCCTAAATAGTGGAGTTATAAGGAAGATAATCCCTAGTCAACCCCTTTGAGCCTAAGAAGTAGGAGTTTTATTTTTCACACAAATTGAAACCTTTAATCATAACCTAGGGTAGGGTAGTTTCTCAGTTAATTCAATGGTGTATTCAATCGCAAGCTTTCCCTTCGTACATGACGAGTAGTGTCAGAGGTATTCTTCCAAAACAAAATATGGTGATGGTTTCGTATAATTGTTAAAACAAGCAGTCATTATCTCTCAAAAGAAAAACCTGCTAAGTCAAAACCTATGAAGGAGACTTAAGAAAAAACGGGGGCATCCCGCTGACTGTAATCACAAAAGAAACAGTTCAGGCAAAAGGTAGGGATAATAAAAAAAAGAGGTTGCTACAAATCCTCAACAAAAATAAAATATTACAAAATATGTCTGCCTCCTCAAAATAAACTTTCAGTATCCAAACCATCACCAAAATATCTGGGCAAAGATTCCATACTCAATTAGGATCTAAACGCACAATTAACTAAGTATAGGACTGAAGAACATCACGAAGAACGGGTTGGGTACAAATAAAGTTTTAGCCTTTATCCTTTGTATCTTGAACCGTGAACCAGGCCACGCTACAACCCTTAAGAGTCCTAGCTGAAGCATGGGTTAGTTCGAAAGCATACTGTTACAAGAAGGTATCCTGACTCTTGTGAGGTTTACTATAAATTCCGAGTTGAATTCACATTCTTACAAAATTCTATTTGTTTACTAAAAATTCATTTAAAAAACTTCAAGACAGACATAAGCTTTGCATTTTTTAAATACCATTGTTTGCATATGACTAATTATTCGACAACAGATAAATTCACACGACGGATAGAAAGACATTTCTAGTAACAAGCCTTTCATAATCAAGGGGCATGCCATAGTGTCTAACTGATCTGGGGCAGTCAAGTCAAGATTCAAGGAATCACTCAAAAGTGCCGAATAGCCAGGGGAAGATCTCCATCTAAATCACTTGAGGAACTGAACATGAATTCTAGCAAAGGATCACATACGATTGAGCAAACATTTTTCTGGCAGTGCTACAACACTTACTACTATGGACAGTGACAATTCTCTGCACTCTGTGAATACGGACATAGTCGAAAAATATTACGCATGAAAAAAGGCCCGTTAGGTTGAGTGGCCTAGGAAAAAATAAGGGCATCCCGGCGAACCAAAAGAGTCTGGGACAATATTAGGGATATATAAATAAAACTGTACACCCGGCAAGTTGAAAACATGAAAAGGCAGCTTGGGCAAAAAAGGGTATACCGGTGGATTAAAAATCTGAAAGGACAGTCCAGGCAAAAGTTAGGGATTAAAGTGTACAACTATGTCCCGTCATCTCGTCACTTGTCTATCAGTAGAAGACTTATCGACCTGATCAGCATTCACCAAGAGCTCTAGAAGTTGAGGTATGTTCAAAGTCTCCACGGACCCTCATAGAGCCAATTCCATGAGATTATCTCCACAAAGTAATCTTCACAAAGTCATACATTCCCCGCAATTTCCCCGACAGATTGCTCTGGAGGATAAAGGAGTATGATCTTCTTCTTAGAAATATCCCCAACCTACGGAGTTTCAATTAGTATAAGTCACAGAGTTTCTCTTCCCCAACTGAGCTTGTTCCTCGAAGGTTGTAAAACCCCCTCCAGACTTCTGCTCTCCAATAAAGTTCATTTCCTTAACAAGGGTGTTTCCTCAGCAAGAGTACTTCTCCATCAATAAGGTTTATTTCCCCAAATAGTTTATCATCTTCTAGATACAGTGCATATACAATCAAGACACATATTAATTCTGGAACTCATTCCGAATTTCTCTTCTAGATATAATACAGATACAATCAAAACACAGATTCATTTTGGCACTCATTCCAGATTTCTCTTCCAGATACAGTTTAGATACAATCCAGATATGGATGTCATTCTGATACTCATTCAGTACATCTTTCAGATATGGTTCAAATACAATCCAGATATGAATATTATTCTAATACCCATTCAACACATCTTCAGATACAATCAAGGCATGCATTTATTCTGACACTCCCTAACTTGAGTGTGCTGCTATCACAAATCACTGGAAAATCCCTCTTTCTAGTGAAGTCATCACTATCCCCAGAGAGTTGCTATGGAACCTGGAAACCGGACCAGATGTCAGTCAACTTTATCCTCCCCAGGTGAGCCGGAAGGTTATTTATGTCTTCTATTCCCAGTCAGGGTATAAACTCCCCAGTAGAACAATTAAAATCCAATGTTCTTAAACTCTTCTCCCTAAGCAAGAATTAACACGATCCAACAGAGTTTCCTTAAACAAAGAGCAAAAATCAATGTTCCCCAGCGGAGTTTCCTCGAATAAGAAAGCAGGGATCCCCAGTGGAAACAATTCCTAGAAGATCGAATATACACATACTCTTCATCCCTAACAACAGTCAGGGATTTGTTTTCCCCAGACAAAGATGCTCGAGTTTACAAATGCACCTCAATAACATTTCACATTCATACATCATTTACAAACGATATATCATATGAATACCAAACGCATATAACATAATCTCGTTTATTTTGAGAGCATCATTATGCAATACAATATCTACATCACGCCATTGCATAAAACTAACTTTGTCTTTTCAGGTTAGTTCTCGAAAAGATAGAGATTGTCAACAGTTTATCAACTTCCAGATACGGTTCATATACGCTCCAGATACAGATGTCATTCTAATACTCATTCCAGATCATCTTTCAGATACAGTTCAGATACACTCTAAATACAGAAGTCATTCTGGTACTCATTCAGTACATATTTCAGATACGGTTCAGATACGCTCCAGATATGGATGCCATTGTAATACTTATCCAGTACATCTTTCAGATATAGTTCAGATACGCTACGAATACGAATGTTATTATGATACTCATTCAATACATCTTTCGCATACGGTTCAGATATGCTCCAAATACGGATGTCATTCTGATACTCATTCAGTACATCTTTCAGATATGGTTCAGATACGCTCCAGATATGGATGCCAATCTGATACTCATTCAGTACATCTTTCAGATACAGTTTAGATACGATCCAGATATGGATGTCATTCTGTTGTACCCCAAAATTTTCCATCTCATTTTTCTCAAGACATACTCCTCGAGATCCTCAATTGCTCAAGGTTGACCAGAGAATTGACCAGACAAATTCTCTTCATAAGGCAATGAACCTCTAACTAGGGTTTCAGTTTTCATCAAGATGTGTGAGCTCCAATGGTCTCAAATGTTTGCCATGATCCTAATATGTCCTAAAGATTATCCATGCCAAATTTCATGCCTTGCACAACAAGTTTGCTCAGTCAATTGCTCAAATACTGGAAAATCAACTATGCTAGGTCAAAAGTCAATTTTGGTCTATATACAGTCAAACTTCAAGATTTTTTGGTCAACCTCAACATTTTGAAGTGATATTCATTATTTGATCAAGGGTTGATCATGATTCCTCAAGAAATGCTTCTAATTCATCAAAAGTCAAAAATTACTAATTAGGGTTTCTATAGGAAAAGTCAACCAAACTTTGACCAGGCATAACTTTCTCACACTTCATCCATTTTCCCCAAACAAAGCTAATTTTTAAGAGGACTAAATTCCCTAAATATTCTCTTCATCCCACAAGTCCAAGAAATGCACCATTTGAAAGATACAAGTTCATACATTATAGGTCATTTTTAGAAAGTCAATAAAAGCCACTTTTTGCCAAGACCTTTAACATCAAGATAAAATCTCCAAATGCAAAATCGATCAAAAGAGGGATTGAAGTAGACATCTTGGGTTTTCCAAAAAGTCAAAGATAATCATCATAAGATAAAAAGTGAGAAAGTTATGGCTTTCCCAAGTTTGGAAAATTTGGGAAATTTTAAGAAAAGTGCATTGAGCAAATTTGAGTTTTTTAAGGCAATGGTTCATTTTCTTGGACTTCAAACATCTTCCTAAGATTATAGAGGACCCCCAAAACCATTTTTTCATAGTCTTGATTTTATTTGAATTTTATATTAATTTTATTTAATTAAAAATCAAATAAATCAAAATCATTGCAAAATATATGGGCCATTATCATTTGAGCTTGATTTGATACATGAAGAGGCCCCAAATTTTGTGTGCAGCAAGACCAGCATGTCTATATTCATGCAAATTTGAAAAAATAGAGAAAATCCCATGCTTTTGGTCAAGGTTACAACTTTGCATTCATGGTTTTGAAACCACTTAATCATTGTGGTTATTGCCCTTGTTTATTTGTCTCCCCACTACTCTCTATATAAACAAGCCATTGGCCAGCTCCAAACACATACACATAGCCTGGGGAATCTCTGAAAATTTTGCAAAAAAACACCAAATTTGTCAAATTCAAAATTCAGTCTCCAGCCTGTTTTAATCCCAAACAAGGACCCAAACTCGCTCTTGGAGGTTCCCTGAAGCATTTGTGATCATCACCAAGTCCTGAAACCTCACAAAACGCATCAGTGAGTTCATACGGTTTACCTCATTTTCCATATTCGTTCAGCTCAATTCATGCAATTCAAGTACATCTTGATTATGTATTATTGATCATTTGAGCATTTGCAAGCTATCTGTATAGTTGGATTGAGTTTTTGATGCAGGAATCAAGTGTTGCCATTTCTAGGGTTTGAACCTTCGAAATAGGGTTTTCCAAATTAGCCAAAATTAGCCCAAACTAGGGGCACTACTGTGCTTAAGAGGTTGAACACAATTCATCCACGACCTCAAAGTTCATTTTTGTTTGTTTCGAAAGCAGGGGTTACAATGACGGACAAAAAACTGTCATTATAGGTATTTATACCTAAGACGACAAAGGGAGGTAGGAGATGAAGTGTGTCAGCCTCTGATTGGCCAATTTGAATAATTGCGTGTGTTTTTTTATTTCCAAGATATTGACTTGTTTTTGTATGTAACATTATTGATTGCTCTGTATGAATGAATGAATGGGAAGCACAGATGGTAAGGGCGCGCGTATGTGAGGGAAAGGACCTGGGTTCGAATCCCAGGTCCAACAATTTTACTTTTCTCACATATTTTCTACAGATCCAGTGTTACAAGTCCAAATGCGCGTGTCATGAAGCTTCAATCTAAGCCATCAGATCACCATTTGATCCAAACCAATGCCTCTGATCTGAAGGTTCATCATGCGCCTTCAGAGCCTATCTTCATTGAATCCAAGGGAAAATAGTTGGACTCTTTTTCGTTGGGCCTAGCAGAATTACAATTCATACACCCCTCTATTTGCCACATACCCCCAGGCCCATTTGTTTTTTTAATATATTTTATTTTTCTTTAATTTTTCTTTCATTTATTTAATTAACCATAAAAATAAAATAAAAAGTCATAAAAATATTAGGTTAATTTTTTTTTAATTAAACCATTTTTATAAATAAACTAAATATTTATTTTGACCATTTTCTTTAAGTTTAAAATTACTTAGACTTGGGATTTAATTCTTTTTTAATTTTTTTCTCATAATAAATTATAATAAAACCTTAGATATTTTCTTAATTAAAATTTATCTTTATAAGTAATTTTAGGACATATTAATTTAATTATTCTCTTAAATAAATAAAAACCAACAACAAAAAGATTTTCTTTTATGTTTTCAGACGTACTTTCAATTTTTCGCGCATTTATTTGCTTTCGCATTGTTTATATTATTGTAATTGTTGTATGTGATGTAATAGATGATAAGTAGACCCTTTTTATTGCTTTATTTTATTTTCCCCAATTGCTTTGGAATGTAAATCCCCCTCCCTGAAGCCATGTAATAATCTAGATTTATACTTTCTGCATTTTATTTTTCTGTATATATTACTGTTAGTAAATAGGCTTACATGGAAAGACTGTAAATTAAAACGTTAGCTAACCTAACAAAAAGACAAAAAATAACTAAATTTCAACACACTTGCACATGCGCACCTCTAAGGTATCTCCCACTTCGGTTGCCTTCCGAAAAACAGTCATGAGGAAGGAACGCTTTAGAAAAGACCCATAAATCAAAAGATCATAGTCCCTCGATGACCCTAAAGTTGCCTTTCGGTAAATGATCTAGTCCCTAAAAGAAAATTGCTAAAGCGTCTCCACAAGTTGCCTTCGTGACTGTAAAACATCCCTTCGATTGTCCCTCAAACATCCAACGACAAAGCTACCTACTCACTAATAGTAGGGTAGCATTGCCTAAAGGAAAAGAGGAAAAGAACGACCCTTTTCGAGTAATAAAGTAGATAGTTGTTATAAGTTTGCTCAAGCAGTTTGCACTTACACAAAAAAAACTACTTTTCAAAAACAATTTCAAAACACTTTGTATACTTTCTCCACTATCTCGAGAAACATTACAAAGTTCGCCGTACTAAGGCGTTTTAAAAACATTTTTAAACACAAAGCATAAAGGTATTTCTTAAAATGAGCAAACCTCTAAGAGCCCGTGGAAAACCACGGATGGAAAAGGTGCTAACACCTTCCTTTTCCATAATCTATCCCCTTAGAAAACTCTCGAAAAGGTTTTTTTCTGCTCTTTTCACCCTTTCCTTTGTTGGATAAAAGAAAATACGGTGGCGACTCTTGCTTACCGCAACATTTGCGAACACAAAATACATAACCAAATTTAACAGTCAGTTTTGCCATCGTATCACAGAATTGGAAACTCTGCTGGGGAATACAAAAAGTGGGGTTACCTTAGAGTTAGTTCATTATTTAACTGCTTTGCGTGCTTTTATTGCTTTACTTTTGAGGGCTTTGTTTGGGTTACTATAGATCCTACACCCGGATCTGGGCACCTTTTAGGTAAGTAGCAATAGATCATGGAAACTGTGTGGGGTATACCGATACTGTTGAAGCGATAGCTACGTTGATGCGACACTTTGGTTGGTACCGATTGTCCTTGAGTTAATCAAGGAGAATACGGGGCCGCTGCATGGTGTCATGAAGCATCAACTGACCTTAGAACCTTAATTTAACAATTTGGCCATTAGGACGTAGTGAGATAGCCGTCTTTTGTGTATCCCTAAAGTCGGTTGATACTCGATACTACACTCATTGAGATCCGACTCCCGAGTTTTGTTTGGTGGCAAGTCAGTTGTCTATCGGATCGAAACTTGTGGGGAGGATCAGTGATATTGAGATCCCTTAGAAACCGGTTATTATTTATAGGTTAGGTTGAACCAATCAAACTTCAAGAGGGTGTTATTTCCTAATCCAGACCAACTCATAGATGTGAATGCTGTCAAAGTTTTTCTATCTCATAATCCGGTGCCTACTTTACTTGGAGATATTCTACACTCTTTGCATACTCGCACTTTAAAGAGAAGAGGGACCCTTCTGTGTTGCACTGCTCTGTTGGTTAGGTGGTTTATTTCGCACCTACCTCGGTCTATTTTGAAGAATGATCAGGGTATGAGATGGTCTCATAAGTTGATGTCCCTCACACATTCAGATATTCATTGGTGTTCTCGATCCTTGGAGAATGTTACCATCATTGATCGCTGTGGGGAATTCCCTAATGTCCCTCTCTTAGGCATTAGGGGGAATCACTTATAATCCCTGTTTGGCGTTACGACAGTTTGGTTATACTAGAAGGGATGGTCCTCATGATGCACTCGTCCAGGGAATCATCTTTGACTATGAGAATGATGCTCAGGGTTATCATAAGAGTTTCAAGACACTAGGGCACAAGAACTCCATCCCTATTGGGCCTTACCTCAGATGGGTGCGAGCCCGTACTCAATGTCTTATGATGCCTTACCCCGCCGTCTTACCCGTGATTATGGAGCCAATTGCTGAGGGGACACTCCTTACATTGTTCTTCATCCTGACATGCCAACTAATTTCGAGGAGCTACAGAAATCCTGGATCCAACTCAAAGAAGAACAAAATACCTTTAAAACCCAATTCTACGCCAATAAGAAGAAGGTTTTAGAGCTCACCAAGTTACTTCATGAACAAAAGAGTATAAATGCTTACATTGCACCAAAGAGGATGCGCCTGTGGGAAGCTTGAGTCTTTCTTTTGCTTGGAGAGTTTATCTTTTCTTTGTTACTTCCTTTATAAGCCCAAGAGGCATTATTATGATCGTTAAAACTTCTTAATGCAATTAACGTTTCTTCTCTTTCTATTTAAGCAAATTTAAGTCTTAGAAATCCTTGAAATCATTGCATACATATATCATACATATCATTGCATAATCAGGTTTCTCATCTTCTTCGCTGTTTATTTCAGCAAGTAAAGAAATGGCTTTTGAACAAAACATCAAGGATCTCCAGGCACAAAACGCCCAGTTCCAACAAATGATCGTGGCTCTAGCTAAAGGGCAAGAAGATCTGAAGACTCTCATACTGAAGGACAAAAAGAAAAAGCCAAAGAAGCTAACTGAGTTAGTGAATCTGGGAAGAAGGATCAGAGGACCAGTGCGGTGAGTGTCAGAACTAGTAACTTCATCAAAAGAAGGAGACAATCAGGAAGGGGAGACGAGAGAGGAAGATATCATCCCAGAGGAATCTGATGATGAATCTGATTATGATAAGGAGCAGTATCCTCCTGCTGATGATAAATACAAAAAGTTGGAGGATCGTCTGAATGCAATAGAAATCCAGAAAGTACCTGGGCTGGATTTTGAAGAGCCGAGCTTGGTTTCTGGGGTTGTCATTCCGCAAAAGTTCAAGGTTCCAGTGTTTGCTAAATATGATAGGGTCTCATGTCCCAAGATGCATCTCCGATCTTATGTGAGGAAGATTCAGCACCACACCGCTGACAAGGATTTATGGGTCTACTTCTTCCAAGACAGTCTATCTGGGACCCAGCTAGAGTGGTTCTATCAGCTGGAGGGGACCAATATTTGTAAGAAGACCTGGCTGCTGCCTTATACAAGCAGTCTCAGTATAATGCAGACCTTACTCCCACCTGTACACAACTCCAAAGTATGTCTATGGGTTCGAGCGAGGGTTTTAAAGACTATGCCTATAAGTGGAGAGACCTAGCAGGAAGAGTCCAACTCCCTCTGTCTGATAGGGAGTTGGTGGATATGTTTTTGGGTACTCTATCTGGTCCATTTTTCAACCATCTGATTGGAAGCTCCTCAGCTGGTTTTACTGAGCTAATCCTAACTGGAGAAAGAGTGGAAGCTGGTATTAGAAGTGGCAAGATTAAAAAAGGAGGCCTCTTCAAGTGCAGGAAAGAGACCTTTTGTTGGAAAGAAAGAGGTCAATGTTGCTTACGATCAAAGAAATCAGGGAAGAACCAAGCGCCGTCCAACGGTAGAGGCTGTGATGATATCCAAGCCTGTAGCTACTCAACAATGGAATAATCAACCTAGAGAAGATAGGCCTATGAGACAGTTTACTCGGATCAATATGACTTTGTCTCAAGTCTTTCCCCACTTATTGAAATCCAATTTGGTAACTTTGAGGGAAGCTCCCAAGAATCCCAATATCGCATCTCCTCGCTACAATATAAATGCTCGATGTGCCTACCATTCTGAGACTCCGGGGCATGACACGAACGACGTTTGCGCTTTAAAGAACAAGGTGCAGGATATGATCGAGGAAAAGGAGATTGAATTCGATGCTATTGATGTTGTCTCCGCCACAGAAGATGCTAACAATGGCTATGACATGGATAACTAGATCTTCCCTACTACCAATAGTGGACCAAGTAACTGGACAACTAAAGACTTTGTGACGATTAATTTTATTCAGGAGTAATTGTATTTTTGTTTTTATGGTTATGTAATAAATAAAAAATATAAACTCTATGGCCATGTGCCTTACCCGGGGCACAATGGTTTATTTATGAGGGTTATCATGTTCCAATATCATATGTCATTAATAAATCATTGGACGTTTTTTTTTGCATACAAATTTTGCGCTCTCTGTCTTTCTTTTCTGCTTTATTTTATCAATATAACTATGCTCTTACACACACTCACGCATCAAACTGCATATCCATATCCACTATGGATCCCATTGATAACGGATCTGCTATTGCCAATTATGACTTTGAAAATTCGATCAACTAAGCTGAGGACGAAGGTGAGGAAGATTGTGAGGTACCAGGAGAACTTTCCAGACTGTTACAACAGGAAGAAAGAGCTATACAGCCTCATGAAGAGCCAGTTGAGACAATAAATTTGGGTACATAAGAGGATAGAAAAGAAGTCAAGATAAGTGCAAACTTGGAGCATAGTGTCAAAAAGCGGCTGATACAGATGTTGCATGATTATGTTGAGATCTTTGCTTGGTCATATGAAGACATGCCAAGACTAGACACTAATATTGTGGTTCATTGCTTGCCGACAAAAGGGAAATTCCCTCCAGTAAACCAGAAGGTCCATCGTATGCATCCTGAAATGTCGAGAAGATCAAGGTAGAAGTTATGAAACAGTTCAATACTGGGTTCTTAGCTGTCACCTCCTATCCACAATGGGTTGCTAATGTAGTCCCGGTGCCTAAGAAGGACATCAAGGTACGTATGTGTGTGGACTACAGAGACTTGAACATGGCAAGCCCCAAGGATGACTTTTCGCTTCCCCATATTGATGTTCTGGTTGACAACACTGCACAACATAAGATCTTTTCCTTCATGGACAGTTTCTCTGGATACAACCAGATCAAGATGGAACCCAAGGACATGGAGAAGACAACCTTCGTCACACAGTGGGGCACTTTCTGTTACAAGGTAATGCCATTTGGATTGAAGAATGCAGGGGCAACCTATCAGCGAGCCATGGTAGCTTTGTTCCATGACATGATTCACCATGAGATAGAGGTCTATGTTGATGACATGATAGCCAAGTCTCAAACTGAGGAAGAGCACCTTGATCATCTACAAAAGTTGTTTGATAGGTTGAAGACATACAAGCTGAGGTTAAATTCGAACAAGTGCACCTTCGGGGTAAGGTCTGATAAACTCCTAGGTTTCTTTGTCATTGAGAAGGAGGTTAGAGGTTTCTTGGGATGCCTAAATTACATTTCCAGGTTCATTTCCCATCTAACTGCTATTTGTGAGCTAATATTCAAACTCCTGAAGAAAGATCAAGTGGTAAGGTGGAATGACAAATGCCAGACTGCCTTTGACAAAATCAAGGAATACCTACAAAAGCCTCCAATTCTGATGCTTCTGGTCGAAGGAAGACCTTTGATAATGTACTTAACAATGTTAGATAATTCAATGGGGTGTGTGATGGGGCAGCATAACGAGTCTGGTCGAAAAGAGCATGCAATATACTACCTTAGCAAAAAGTTTACTGACTGTGAAACAAGATACTCACTACTCAAGAAAACTTGTTGCACTTTGGCATGGACTGCTCGCCGACTGAGACAGTATATGTTGACCCACACTACTTTATTGATATCTTAGATGGACCCGATCAAGTACATCTTCGAGAAGCCTGCTCTCTCCGGAAGAATAGCGAGATGGAAAATGATCCTGACCGAATACGATGTTCAATATACAACCCATAAAGAAATTAAGGGAAGTGTATCAGCTGATCATTTGGCCCACCAGGCCATGGACAACTACCAGTCCATGAATTTTGAGTTCCCGGGAGAGAGCATAATGTTAGTAACTGATTGTGAAGAACCTGGACCAGATGAGGGACCTGAGAAAGGATCCCGATGGACTATGGTTTTTGATGGAGCTTCCAACGCACTTGGAAATGATATCGATGCTGTAATCATATCTCCCGAGGGCTGTCATACTCTTTTCACTGCCAGACTATGTTTCAACTGTACCAACAATATGGCTGAGTATGAAGCATGCATCATGGGTCTCAAAGCTACTATTGACCCGAGGATCAAGCTTTTAAGTGTTTTCGGAGATTCAGTCTTGTTAATAAGTCAAATCAAAGGAGAGTGGGACACAAAGCACCCTAATCTCATCCCCTACAAAGAGCATGTGCCGACATTGCTCCCACACTTTGAAGAGGTCACTTTTGAACATTTTCCACGAGAGGAGAATCGGTTAGCGGATGCGCTAGCTACTATGTCATCCATGTTCAAGGTCATATGGGACAACGAATCTCCCCAGATCACTATTGAGAGACGAGATGAACCAGCCTACCACTGTGAGATTGATACTGAGGAAGTAATGAATAAACCTTGGTTCTGTGAAGTGAAAAGGTATCTCGAAACTCAAGAGTACCCTGAGGGGGAATCTGTCAATGATAAGAAGTTTCTGAGAAGGTTCTCTGCAAAGTTCTTCATTAGTAATGGAATCCTCTACAAGCGTAACCACGACTCTACTTTACTTCAGTGTGTAGACAAGAGCGAAGCAAAGAGGATTATGTCAGATTTATACAAAGGTACCTTTGGCACCCATTCTAGTGGACACACCATGGATAAAAAGATCCTACGGGTAAGATCCTATGGCTAAAAAAATGGTTTGAATTGGTTTGTGTTTTATTACCTTGAAAAAGGGTTTAAGTATGATTAACATGTTTTTGATTTGCTAAGAAAAAGATTTTTGTTTTAATGCAAGGATGCAAAAAGGGGAAGAAAAGAGTCTAAGGGAGACTAGCCTATTTCTAAACCTAATGTTATCATACAATGGTAATCCTACGTCAAGGATGAAAGGGGAAGTTTCTACCTACTGTTAGCATGCATGGTTTATAACCTAAGGTCTAACTTGCGTCCGAACGGAGCAAGCGCATCCTAAGGGAACATGGGATGTACAAGGACAAAGCAAGCAAGCCAATAAGATCAAGAGAGCACACCTAGAAAGATCCTATCTAAGTTAGCATGCCAAAGAAAGTCTAACAAAACTATCCTATAGGGAACATACAATAAGAGCGAAGTCGTGATCTCAATTTCTAAATTAAGTGACTCATCGATCAACAAGAAATAATAGAAAGCGATAAAATCCTATAGGGAGAATGCACTGAGAGCGAAGTCGTGATCTCAATTTCGAAATTGAGTGACTCATTGATCGACAAGAAAGTAAACAAACACAAGCATAACACATATAACAAATGAAGTGCGGAATGCCTGCTACAGGTCTTTAAACAGCGACTTCGAGCGCACGCTCTTTATTTCCTACTTCTCATGATATCTAGAAAAGCAGTAAAGTGCGAAAACGAGGAATAAAATAAAGTGGAGATGTTACCGAACAAAGAAAGTTTGTTGCCTCTTCAAAGCCACACAAGTGATGAGAAAACTCTACAGAAGTCTCCTCCGCACGAGTGATCCTAGAATTAACCTCCAAGAATTCAACATTGCAAAAGTTGCATCAATATTCTATCAAAAAATCTTAACTAAAAATGACAACGAAAATGATTATTAAACATGAAAAAAATAAAAAATTCTAATAAAATTCTAAAGAGAATCTAAAAATATTTCCTAAAATATTCTACTATTTTTGTATCATTTTTATTATCAATTGAGAGAAAAAATTAAACTAGAAGAAAAACCAAAATCTTAATGAGATTAAAAAAGTCAAGGGGTGCTGAGTTGGATTGGGGAGTGTAGTAAAGGAACTCAGGCGCTAGGCCCATCAAAAGTCCATGAAGCTATTTTTTATTGCACCAATGGCTTCAGGCTGACAAAAACGGGCCTAATGCCATGCAGTTTTGGTCCATGAGCCCTGTTGTCTCAATACAAATGTTATCCATATTATATTCAACATTTTTATTCAAATACTTTTCAACATTATTTTTTATTTACTTATTTATATTCAGAATCATTTTAAAAAAAAACGAAAATGAAAATATTGAAATTAAAATGGGAATAGGGTTAGAAGTTGGGGCTTTTGGCCTTCCCCGAGCGACTTGACCTCTTCACCCTCAGAACGCGGCGACGCTTTTTCAATCTTCAGTCGTCGTCTTCCTCGGCTCACCTCCCATGTTCCGATGCAATTCTCAGATCCACCGTGGCTTTCATCAGCTCTGTTTCATCTCTGACCGATTTCCGCTCAATCTTCGTGAATCATCAAGGATGAAGCCAACATCTTCATCTTTGTTCAACCTCTTTCTTTGTGCAATTCGCCTTCTCCGATGGAACTACGAGGTGGCCTCGTCCCACTGATGCGGAAACCGACCGGAGCGATGTCGTTGACTCTTCAGAGCGACGAAGAATTTGTGAAAACCAGAGGTAGTGCAATGCTTCTGTTTCTGTGTTTGATACTCGTCTTCTGATATTCTTTTTCTTGCTATCCTTTCTTGATTTTTCTTTATCTTCTGTACCCGCTGTTTTTGTGAGAAGCACGATTGAGAAATTTGTTACGATGATAAATTCAGAGAATCGAAGCTCAAAGCTCAGTGATGAAGGTGGAAACTGCAAAGAATGGATACTAAAGAAAGAGTTCATCAAGGATCAACCAGAATCCATTTGATACGCCTTTGACGGTGTTGTAATGACCAGAAATCCAATTACAAATCAGGTAAATCCTCCACTCCATTCTTCTTCTATTCTTGCAATTTTGAACAAAGTTGTAATGTTGTGTTCTTGAGAGATGAAGATTGTTGTTTGCAGAAGTGAGATTGATGAAGATGATTACAGAGAATCGTTGCACAGGTGTGGAAGATGATTGAAGATGAAACTGATAAGGTCTGAATGATGCTAAGAAAGAGCAGAGAGAATTTTCTGTGTTTGATGATTCTCTTGCAAAATGAGGAATGGAGTTGATGAGAGGAGAAGAAAGAGAGAATTTGTGATTTTCTGCCAGTTGAGGAATGATGAAGATGAAGTAGAACATGAGGAGAGAAGAGAAATTTATGTGAGTTTTTAGTATGATTCTGCAGAAGTTGGAGCATGAATGAATCAAGGTGAGTTTTTCTGGTGAACCAAATCCTCTCCTAAATTCTGTTAGCATTTTTTTATATGGCAGTGAGAATTCTGTTATAGATTGAAACTTCTCGTCCTTTGGATCGAAAGTCGGTTACAACAAATGGATGGTGGAGATCGAATCCCTTTTAAGAGGTGAACCCTGATATATCCTTCATTATCTCTTCTGAAATTGTGTTATAACCTGGGCTGGCAATTCAACTTCAATTTCCCGACTATTCCATCTTCCCTCTGACTTTCTGCTAAGCCGTAAATTCTGAATTCCCCCTATTATTTCCTCTGTGTTTTCTGCTATGTTAGTAGGAGTTATTGTTCATGTGCAGGGCACGGTTCATATAATTTCTTCCGTCTTTTTCTGTTGGAATTTTTGCTAGAAACAATTAGGAGGTTTTTTGGAAGTTGGGATTTCAGATACTGTTAGAAACTGTTTGAAAAGTTTGTTAGGAAATTTCTGTTTTTGACAGTAATGAACTGGTTTTTTTTTTATGAACTATTTTTGGGTATTTTTTCAGGGACTTGTTACAGCAGGGTTATAAAGAGATTATCTTATAGTTTCTTGTTACATTGTGTAAGCAGGGCTGAAGGAAATATGCAAGAGTGATGGTTTATATTGAAGCAAGGATTAACGTGTACTCTTGGCAAGCAAATGGACCAAGTTGTATAAGTTGAAAACTATTTATTGAATGGACTTTGAATTAGCCTTTGGACTGTTTTGGAACAAGGCATTACTTTTTCTTAGGATGCAATAGAAAGTATGAACTTTTTGTAATGTTTCTTTGAAATTCCGAATTTTAAATGTAATGACAATGTTGAATGGTTTTTATGCAAAGAAATTGGAGCTTGAATAGAATTTGATCTTGAATTTTTGAAATTTGGATTTGAACCTTGCTTTCTTGAATTATGCCTTGCAACTTGAAAACTAGTCTTAGGATGCAATTGAAAGTTTGAATGACCTTGTATGCCTTGAATGCAATATTAATTTGGAAATTCCAAATCTTCAATCTCCTATCCGAAATCAAGTCTTCTTCAAATAGAACTAAGATCTCCCAATGCTTCTCTTCATTTGCAACTTGAATGTAACACATGATATCGAACCTTTTTTATGGATAATTCACGAGATAAACTCAAAGATGACTAAAGAAAGACTTTTATTTGAAATTCAAAATCTTGATCATGGATGAACATGGTCTACTTTCTCCTTCGAAGTGACTTGAATTCCAAGGAATCCACGTGGATGGACTTTCCAAACTTAACACGCTTTACCTCTTAAAATATTGGTCCAATTTAACAAATTCGAACCACTTGAACTCATGACCCCAAATAATCACTTGAACAAATACTTTCACCATAATGAATCCACACTAATTAAATTCACTCAATATCCATCAAACTTGTATAACAAGAAATGAGAGAACCAATAATGCCTTAATCTCAGTGAATTCATAAAATCATCCTAGCATCACGTCTTTACTTGATGATCGACAAAATTAGTGCTTTGAATCCCTAAGAACGAATGATAAGGCTTGAAGCATAGAATAACTCATGGATATCTAACGATCCTCAACTGAACAAAACTCGAGCGTAAGTATAGGTAATACCTAATTCTCTAGCTTTGGATACTCAATGAGGAGAAAGATAGCTTAAGCCAAAATCCTGGTTCAAAATAACCTCAATTACGACCTTGATGAGACACCAAATACCATAAGTAAAAACCCTAATGCACTTTGCTCTGGATGAATTCTTGATGGGGTTGTAGCTTGACGAAGAAAAGATCCACAACATCCGTGAACACAAAACCCTAATTCAACAATTTCACTGTCTTGAAGAATAACCAGAAGAATCAAGCTTTGTTGAACATATACACCTCAATCAATTGCCAAAACCCTAATCTCGTCCATAAACATTGATCTTATGCAAAATTTGTTGATGAATGATGCATGAGGAGTTAATTTACCTAATGAAGGTTATGTACATGTGAAAAGTGCGAAACACATAAGCCAGATAAAAGTGAAGGGTAGGACAAATTTGGGGTATTACAGCTACCCCTATTTAATCGTCTTATACTTGAAAGTACGATTGGCACATGCCTTTCGGGAGTTCAAGGTAGAAGATGATTAAATATCAATGCCAAAAATTTGTCCTGAGAGAAAGTTTAAGTGTTTCTTTATTTATTTTGTGATATCTGCTGGGGGAATTTTTTTTTTGTTTTTTCAATGAAGATACGGAGATTGGACTTGTAACGTGGCGTGATACCAATACAAGACAAATGGTTGGTATGAAAAGACAGTGGACGAGGTCTACGGGCGACCTGTGATCCTAAGGTGAAACATGAGAGTGATTTGACAGAGAACCTAGCCTAAGGGCGATCTCAGGTTCTAAGACAAGATATATGGAAAGAACCTAGCCAAGAGGCTATCTCAGGTTCGACGATGATTTGAGGCAAGAACCTAGTCAAGAGGCGATCTCAGGTTCGATGATGATCTAAGGAAGAAACTAGCCAAGAGGAAATCTCAGGTTCGATGATGATCTATGAGATGAACCTAGCCTATAGGCGATCTCAGGTTCGACGATGATCTAAGGAAAGAACCTAGCCTATGGGCAATCTCAGGTTTGATGATGATATAAGGAAGAACCTAGCCAAGAGGCAATCTCAGGTTCAATGATGAACCTAGCCTACGGGCGATCTCAGGTTCGAAGATGATTTGAGGGAAGAACCTAGCCTATGGGCGATCTCAGGTTCTAAGATTATTTGAGGGAAGAACCTAGCCTACGAGTGATCTCAGGTTCTAAGAAGATCTAAGGAAGAACCTAGCCTATGGGCGATCTCAGGTTCGACGATGATCTATGGGAAGAACCTAGCCTACGGGCGATCTCAGGTTCTAAGATGATCTAAGGAAGAACCTAGCCAAGAGGCAATCTCAGGTTCGACGGTGATCTAAGGAAGACCCTAGCCAAGAGGCAATCTCAGGTTCGGCGATGATCTATGGGAAGAACCTAGCCAAGAGGTGATCTCAGGTTCAACAATGATCTATGGGAAGAACCTAGCCAACAGGCGATCTCAGGTTCGACGATTATCTATAGGAAGAACCTAGCCTACAGGCGATCTTAGGTTCGACGGTGATCTATGGGAAGAACCTAGCCTACAGGGGATGTCAGGTTCGACGATAATCTATGGGAAGAACCTAGCCAAGAGGCGATCTTAGGTTCGACGATGATCTATGGGAAGAACCTAGCCTACGGGCGATCTCAGGTTCGAAGATAATCTATGGGAAGAACCTATCCAAGAGGCGATCTCAGGTTCAACGATTATCTATAGGAAGAACCTAGCCTACAGGCGATCTCAGATTCAACGATGATCTATGGGAAGAACCTAGCCTACGGGGGATGTCAGGTTCGACGATGATCTAAGAAAGAAACTAGCCTACGGGAAATCTTAGGTTCGGCGATGATCTATGGGAAGAACCTAGCCTACGGGAGATCTCAGGTCCGACAATGATCTATGGGAAGAGCCTAGCCTACGGGCGATCTTAGGTTCGAAGATGATCTATGGGAAGAACCTAGCCTACGGGCGATCTCAGGTTCTAAGATGATCCGAGGAAGAACCTAGCCTACGGGCGATCTCAGGTTCGATGATGATCTAAGGGAAGAACCTAGCCAAGAGGAAATCTCAGGTTCTATGGTGATCTATGGGAAGAACCTGGCCTACGGGCGATCTCAGGTTCGACGATGATCTAAGGGAAGAACCTAGCCTACGAGCGATCTCAGGTTCTAAGATGATCTGAGGAAGAACCTAGCCTACGGGTGATCTCAGGTTCTAAGAAGGTGGCGGTATTGGTCACAACACGATAACAAAAAGGAAGACATCGATCAGGACACGATGGTTCAAGGAGAGGCATCGATCAGGACACGATAACCAAAAGGAAGACATTGATCAGGACACAACGACTAACAGGAATACATCGATCAGGACACGATGATTAAAAGGGAGGTAGTATGATGCAAACACAAGGACAGAGAAGACTTGTAACATGGCGTGATGCCAATACAAGGAAGAGATCAGACTTATAACGTAGAGTCATGCTAATACAAGGAAAGGACCGGACTTGTAACGTAGGATGATGCCAATACAAGAAAGGTACAACACGGACGAGTGTTTGAATCGATACAGACAAGTATCAAAATAAGATACGGATGAGTATCAAGAAAGGTTAAACATGTACGAGTGTTTGAATCAATACAGACGAGTATTGAAAGAATATACGGACGAGTATCAAAAGGTTAAACACGGATGAGTGTTTGAATCAATATGGATGAGTATTGAAAGGAGATACAGACGAGTATCAAAAGGTTAAACACGGACGAGTGTTTGAATCAATACGGACAAGTATTGAAAGAAGATACAGAGGAGTATCAAAAGGTTAAACACGGATGAGTGTTTGAATCAATACGGATGAGTATTGAAAGAAGATACAGGCGAGTATCAAAAGGTTAAACACGGAAGAGTGTTTAAATCAATACGAATGAGTATTGAAAGAAGATACAGGCGAGTATCAAAAGGTTAAACACGGACGAGTGTTTGAATCAATACGGACGAGTATTGAAAGAAGATACATGCGAGTATCAAAAGGTTAAACACGGACGGGTGTTTGAATCAATACGGATGAGTATTGAAAGAAGATACAGGCGAGTATCAAAAGGTTAAACACGGATGAGTGTTTGAATAAATACGGATGAGTATTGAAAGAAGATACAGGCGAGTATCAAAAGGTTAAACACGAATGAGTGTTTGAATCAATACGGATGAGTGTTGAAAGAAGATATAGGCGAGTATCAAAAGGTTAAACACGGACAAGTGTTTGAATCAATACGGATGAGTATTGAAAGAAGATACGGACGAGTATCAAGGAAGAGATAACACAGACGAGTGTTGGAATCAATACAGACGGGTGTTAGAAGACTGAATTATTTGTCAAACGGGGACTGGCCATCAGACAAAAACTGGGTTTAGAAAGACAAAGTGTATTGATTTTTCTGGGCATTGAAAAGATGAAGGTCATCGACTGGGGATTTTGGGAATGATACCCTCCTGTAGGGATGTATTGTTGTCCTTGAATAATTCAGGTCTTTCGTGTAAGGTACCTGATCTGGCTTATGCTTCGTATGCATGTTTGAATTTCTTTTGATGCAAAGATCCACTCTGATGGATCAGCTACACGCTTTTGAGGATGCAATGTTATGTAATGATAACTATATGCAATTCGAAGAAATAAACCTCATGGGGATAAGAGAAGGCCCATTGGGAACCGCTGCTCATTACTGGGGATGTCAATACATATCGGTGCTGGAAGCCTACAGTACCGAAGGTCGTTAGGGATACTGATAAGAATTTCATTGGGGAGCCCACGATACCAAAGATTGTTAATGACTCTGCTGAAGATTGAATCACGGACGAAGCGAGTCTTCGGGTACGCTGCTGGATTCTGAATCGTACCGTTGGGGAAGAGATAATCCGGATAAACTTCCAAACATCCTGAACTGAAGAAGATGGTAGAACTGAATATTCCGAAGAACTGATACTGAACACCATGTGGATCTCTTTGAATACATGCCCCAAGTTTACACACACTGGGGAATTGCCTCTTGAATCACTTAGGGATAAGAGATGGGCATGGACCTATGACTGCCCCAGTTTAGCTATGTGAATTCCCCAGTTTAGCTCTATGGATGCCCTGGTTTGGCTCTGCGAATGCCCCGGTTTAGCTCTACGAATGCCCCAGTTTAGCTTCACTGAGGATGTTCTTGATTAACTCCACTGGGGATGCACTTGCGCGTGCCGAGTCAAATGACGACTCCAAACTTTCTGAATTCACTTGGGGAATCAGGTTTGAAATTTTCTGCGGCAGATGAAGGAAGCTTCGTGCGCTGGATAAGTCAGGGTGACCTTATGATGCTTTTAGCTTGATTCGTCTCGTACAACATAATTGGCTTGAGCAACTTTGTATGTACGGATGAGGAATGCCACTGTCTGGAGGATTTCTGGAGAAACTGTGCTGAATAGAAGACCAGAATATCCATGGCATAATACGATATGAGGTGGCCTACCCCAATCTCTTGAACCATGAAATAAACTTCTCTTGATTTTATCTTTCTTGGAGAGATTTGTCGAATCTTGACGTAACTTCCTTAGGTTGAATGAATTTAGAATAGATTTCTCGATATGATAGCCTCTGATTGATCGAGCTTGAAGATATTTATCGACGTGATAGATTCTGATTGGTCGAGCTTGAAGAGATTTATCGACGTGATATGCTCTGATTGGCAGTTTTAAGGGAATACCCCAGATTTGGCTGAGCTTGGAGAGATCGACTCTCGACTTGACTGCCCCAGATTGGCCACTTTAAGGGAATGCCCCAGATTTGGCTAAGCTTGGAGAGATCGACTCTTGACTTGATTTCCCCAGATGGACGAAATCTTCTAACTTCATCCCTGAAGGGTACTCAGACTGTGAAGCACCAAGATGCTGTCTATTGACAAAAGGTTAACATGCCCCTGGATAAGTCATTTCTCTTGTGGCAGCTGACTCTTGCTTCAATAGGGTATTCAAGCCTCTCTTCTCTGACAAGATTGACCTCTTTACCTGATTGTTCATTGTGTAAACTTACTTGATGTCGATCAGTTGTTTTGTATGCAGAAGAATGTTTATTATGAGAATGATAATTCTAATGCAACACATATGTAAGTCTTGAAGTTTGAAAAACTTCGAATGAAATGACGTCACAACTCTGTTGTGAACGAGCCACTAGCTAGAGAGAAACATTTGCAAATTCTTTTTTATGAAAGATAATGCAAGAATATGATGCCAAAAAAGATATTCAAACATACCTCTTAGGAGTCAGTTAAATGCTATCTCGTTGTAGCACGCTTTCGAATTGATCCATGCTTCAATTAGGACTTTTATGGGTTGTAACGTGGCCTGGTTCACGGTTTTATAAAAAAGGATTTAAGGCTCAAAATTATTTGGTGCCCACCCATTCTCCATGATGTTCTCCATTCTTACGTTCAGTTGACCTGATACAAGCATTCATCTCTCTCGAAGAGTTTGCGATGGTTGAGGAACCACTGAGGCCTCTTGGACACGACCGTTACAAACTTCTGATTTTGGTGTCTGATCACACAACTTTCTTCTTTGATGAGGATTTTCATTGGTAATCATTTTCTCGCCTTTTAGGCTTTTCAATTTCTTTCTTGCTTTCCCTAATTTTTGCCTGGACAAATTCTTTTGAATTTCGATTTGGAAGTCCAGCGGGATGCTCCAACTTTTGCCTAAGCGACTTATTTTCAAGTTTCGACTTAGCGGGGATTTTTGTTTTTCTTGTTCGTATTTTCCATTTTGAACAAGTCGTTGATCTCTGCATTGTATTTGATTTTTCAGAAGTGATCGTGACTGTCTGAGTCTTTAGTAGATGAGGGATAACCATTGTTGTATCGTCATCTGTTGACCCCCTGATGTGTAAGAGATACTCATTGGGATATTGTTAATAGACGCATGTTGCTGATAGATGAGGGTTAACAATTGTGGTTTTGACGTTCCTCAACCTTTTGATGGATAACCATTGTTGTATCCTTGGATGCACACTCTTGATGAGTTCTGAATGCTTGATCAGATTAACTGAACACTACCCGCCCCAGGGTTAAAATGAGGGTTTTTTTTGAACAGAAAATAAACTCCTACTTCGAAGGCTCAGAGGGGTTAACGAGAGTCTATCTCCCTTATATCTCCGGTGTTTAGGAATCGAAACAATGCTTGTACATCTACAGCAAGGTCTTACTCAAAAGCGTACCAACCAAAGATTTTTCATTTTCAGATTATCGCCATCCTCCCTCGAATCTTTACCTAAGCATAAGACTAGGAAATTTGCCATCAATATGCAAGCAAAACATTTAAAGAGTGATAACGAATGGATGAGTAAAAACGAAAGGAACACTTCAAGACAAGCATACCTATTGCATTAAGATTTTCATTCAAAAATAGACAAGTTTCTATATAAAAGCAATGTTTAAACAAACATGCAAGAATGCAAATGAAAATGCAGTAAAGAAACCAACGGTTTCCATCATCGAGGAGACTTGACTCCGTATGGATTTCTTGATTTTGATGACTTTCTGTAGTCTCGATGCTTGAGTGGGAGGGAGGGCCCCCTTCAGATATGATGTGAGCATGATAGTTTTTGAATTGATTTTGTCTTGGACTCTGTCTCTGGATGACATACCTTCAATCGAATGGCCAGGTGCCCCAGTATAATATGCATAGAAGATCCTTTCAAGAGAATGAATGAATGACTTGCCCAACAAATCGGTACAAACTGCATCGCCAAGAATATTATGCCACAAAGAAATAATAGAGTTCGTCTTCTATCAGAACAACAGAGACATCCGACTCGTGAGAAAGATCCTGGAAGTTGGCCAAATAGGAATTGGACTTTTGGAAGAGATTCCAGACATGTGCTGGGCTTTATACTTCAACCCCTTTATATTTTTCAATATCAAAACCGAGTGCCCCATAATAGGGGATACATCTAGCACGTGTATCGCAATCAGAAGAGATGTTGGAAGAAGACCTCAAAGATCAGAGTTTTGTCAAACTTCCTGAAATTCTGGCAATAGATACTTAATGTCACAATGAATGTTATGACACCGTATCTGACAAATTGTACACACACCAAATAGTAATTTAAAAGAGAGTAAAGAACACAATCAATTATTAACCCAGTTCAGTGTATAACAACACCTACTTTGGGGGCTACCAAGCCAGGGAGGAAATTCACTATAAGAGGAATTAATTTAGGAAGAAACCAACCAGTTTATCTCCTTCACTTAAGACCTACCCAATGAAACTTCAATCTAAGTTCTACTTAAACCTGAGTTCCTACTCACTCCCCCTCAATCACAGCAGTGATACTAATTTACTGATTAATAAGATTATGAAGACATTCTTCAATACACACGCTTGATTTTGCTTCAAAGCTTTAATCAAGAGACACAACACTCGTGCTTCAAAGCTTTGAGTGATAAACAACCCTTACAACCAAATCCTACTCCAAGTCACTTATCTAAATGATAATTGCTTGGCTCACAGTAGTTACTAACACTATCACACCTATACAATGCCTTATTGATCTTCTGTCAAAAGCGCTCCTCACCATTAGGCCTCGTGAGAAATATATAAGCTGACTATTCTTCATTTAGGGCTTCCATAAAAATAGCTAGGGTTAACCAAAGTTAACCTAAAGACTTGGTCTTGGGCTTTCATCATAACAGATTAGGATTAAGCAAAGTTAACCTAAAGTCCACGTGAGCAACTGATCTGGACAATATGCTTCAACTCAGAGTAGCACACCAGATTCCTGAAAATTCTCAGGAATAATAAATCTGCACAACAACTTGATCAGTACAGGATGTCTTAACATTGGTTATGACATCATGTATCTTGCTCACTGATTTTGGTAGAATTCAGTACATATGATCATAGCTTAATCATCATGATATTCACTCATACTGAGTAGTTCCTGTAGAACATTCCTTCTGCAGAATTTACCTTTATCCCAGAATGTTATGACATCAGTCATGACATTTGCAAATCTGGTTTTACCAAAAAATAATGCCAACAAACAAACACTTACAAACTCCCCCTTTGGTAAATTTTTGGCTAAAACCCCTAAACAATCAAAGATTAGAATGCAGCAGAATTTTTTTAATAACAGCTACCAATATCTAATTCTACCAAAATTACCACAATATTTTCTCCCCCTTTTTAGCCATAAGGAGGCCAAAGGTACTAGTACTTGAAGTTATACAGTCATCCAAAAAGGAAATTCAAAATACAAAAAAAATAGAGAGAAGGTATCAGATAGCAGCAACAGGTTCCAGCATCAATCTTTTTAACTCATCAAACACAGACCTTCAGGTACTGTCATCCCCTGAGGAAGCACTATTTTCAGCAGAATTTTCTGGTGAGCTTCTTGCAGAACCAACATGCTGTTCGTCATCAGCATCCTCTTCCCTCAGTTGTTCTTCATTCTCCTCATGTTCCAGACTAGCAATCAGCTCTTCAAGAGTCCTTTTTCTTGCATCAAGCTCTCTGCAGGTTTCTTTTAGAACAACGATAACATCAGCTTTCTTGGAATGAGCTTTGACATTTGATGTCGCAACAGATGTGATGACAATGTCAGGGACATGTGTTCCCTGAAATAGCTTATAGTGAAAACCAAGTGCAGGGGCTCTTTTGCACACATAGTCTTTTTCAACCAGGATATCAGGATACTGATCAATGATTATACCATACAGGAGAGAGGGAAAAGCAATAGGGCCTTTAATAGCACAACTCTCAGCATGTTTCAATGTTTGATCAAAGATGTAGTTGCCATAATCAAAGTTTGTTCTGGTTCCAACAACATAGATAAATCTTCCCAAACCTGTGGAAATGGTGGATTTGTGGTTGGTGGGAACCCAGTTAGCTGCACCAATTTTGTGCAGTATGGAAAACTTCATACTCATCTTGCTTGCAGTTAGCTTCCCTTTCAAGGGCCATTGCTTAACTTGCTTGGAAGTGATGGTTTGACAAACCTGGTTGTCAGTAACTTCAAGCTCAGGTTGAGCATCATCAGGCCTTCCTAGGTATTTGTTTATCACAGTAGGAGAGAAATTTACCTTCCTTCCTCTCACATAAACACTCTTAAAATCAGCTGAATTTCCATCAACACAACCACCAGACAAATTTACTATGAATTCTTTGACAAGAATCTCATAGCAGTTGGAAAACTTGACCACTATTTTCATCAGGCCAGCAGCCTTGATTAGATCCATGACTTCCTTACACTCAATAGCACTTCTGTTCAGCTCCCTCTCCAAGGCAATCCTTTTCAGAAACACATACTTCCACCTGCTTGCATTTTCTGGATGGTGAAAGGAGATGTTGTCAATGGCAACTTCAGGAACCTTAGGCAGTTTGTTAGAAGAGGGTTTCTTCCTGAGAGGAATGTCTGGAACATTGCTCTCAACATCAAAATCAAAGTTTAATTCCTCATCAGATTCAGAGGGTTCAGGAGCCTTTCTTTTCTTGGCTATAGGTTGTCTCAAGGGTTTTGAGATACTACCAACAGATACCCTAGCTTTTACCTTACCCTTCCCTTTCTAAGTTCCAGCTTTTTGATCCTTCTCAGCCTTGTTCTCAGGCCTAACTTTCTCATGAACAACTTCAGTAGCCTTCTCTTTGGAGGAGCTTTGGGTAGCATTTTGCTTCTCTTTTCTACTCATCATCCTTCTAGCTATGCCAGGGTTGATATTGGCAATTAAATCATTGTCAGAGAATTCTTCATCAACATCAATGACAGGAGGTTCAACAGCCTTGTCAGTAGGGGTCTGGTGATCATCAGGTTTTTCTGGAGATTTCTCAATGTTGTCATCAGGTGTCTCAACATTCTGAGTGACATTGGGATCCCTTTCTAAATTAGGGCTAGCAGTTTCTTGGTTCAATGGTACAGATATACCAGGCACATAGTGATTCTCATTAAGAATCCTATGTGACTAGTATGGCAATAGCTTGATGCACAAAAGCAGAACCTTCCCTATTAGCTATCTCTGGAGGAACAGAAGATGATGGTTGAGAAGATTTACCAGAGGGAGAAGCTTGTGATCTTCTTGCATGTCTGGTTCGCAGCTTCTTGACCTTAGTAGGATCAACTGCCATTTCACGAAGTGGAGTTATCTCAAGAACTTCAGCATCCATGGAGTTCACGATTGCCCTAGGTTCGGTGTCAGAGGGTGAGGAAGATGCAGTTGCCTTTGATGGAGATGATGATGCAGATTGTTGAGACATCTTGAGAGATTGAGAAAACAAGTGACAGCGAGTGTGAAATCTTCTTTTGAGGGAATGGAGAGTGATGCAGCAAAAGGAGAAGAGGGAGATATAAATATGTCTATTCCTCTTCTTAAACTTTTGGAAAGAAAGAGGGAAACAAATGATTAGTCCAATCAGAATAGACTTGATTAACATATCTCTTTCAACCCTTGTATTAAGCAAAATAAATTGCTACATCTCTTCATATTGGCAAATACCCAGCTTGCCCCTTAAATTCTCAAACTGAGTAGCATCAAGTGCCTTGGTAAAAATGTCAGCCAGTTGTAGTTCAGTGGCAACAGGTTCCAGCTTAATCACCTTTTCCTCCACAAGATCTCTGATGAAGTGATGTCTAATGTCAATATGCTTAGTCCTACTGTGCTGTATAGGATTCTTGGATATATTAATAGTACTCAAATTGTCACAGTACAATGTCATGACATCTTGTGTGACATTATACTCAGTCAGCATCTGTTTCATCCAGATCATTTGAGAACAGCTGCTACCAGCTGCTATGTATTCAACTTCAGCAGTAGATAGAGACACACAGTTTTGTTTCTTGCTGAACCAAGAGACAAGATTATTTCCCAAAAAGAAGCATCCTCCAGAGGTGCTTTTTCTATCATCAGCACTACCAGCCCAATCAGCATCACATTAACCAGACAGAATTGGTTCACATCCATGAGAGTACATCATGCCATAATTGTAAGTTCCACTCACACACTTCAGAATTCTTTTCACCTGGTTGATGTGACTTACTTTGAGTTCAGCCTGGATTCTTGCACAAACTCCAACTGTAAAGGCAATGTCAGGTCTGCTGGATGTTAAGTATAGCAGACTTCTTATCATGCTTCTGTACAAGCTTTGATCCACATTTGCCCCACTTGTGTCTTTGGACAACTTTAAATGAGTAGGTGCAGGAGTCCTTTTATGACTGGCATTCTCCATTTCAAACTTCTTGACAATATTCTTTGCATATTTGCTTTGAGACAGAAAAATTGAGTCTTCCATCTGTATGACTTGTAGTCCAAGAAAGTAGGTCAATTCTCCCATGAGGCTCATTTCAAATTAAGCTTGCATCTGGTTAGAAAAATGTTTAACCATTTTATCTGACATTCCTCCAAACACTATGTCATCAACATAAATTTGAGCTACCATTATCTTTCCTCCTTCATTCTTGACAAAAAGAGTTTTATCCAAACCTCCTTTCCTGTATCCTTTGTCAGTGAGGAACTTTGTCAATCTGTCATACCAAGCTCTAGGAGCTTGTTTCAGACCATATAAAGCTTTCCTCAATTTGTAGACATGATCAGGATAGTTTGGATCCACAAATACTTTCGGCTGTTCCACATATACTTCCTCATTTAAGTACCCATTTAGGAAGGCACTCTTCACATCCATCTGAAATAGCTTGAACTTAAGGAGACAAGCAACTCCCAATAGATGTCTGATTGATTCCAGCCTGGCTACAAGAGCAAAAGTATCATCAAAATCAACCCCTTCAACTTGAGTGTATCCTTGAGCAACAAGCCTTGCCTTATTCCTGGTGACAACTCCTTCAACATCTGACTTGTTCTTGTAGATCCACTTTGTGCCAATGATGTTTGTTCCTTATGGTCTAGGAGCTAACTCCCATACTTCATGTTTCTTGAATAGGTTCAATTCATCTTGCATTGCTCCAATCCAGTATTCATCAGTCAAAGCCTCTTTAACATTTTTTGGTTCAATCTTAGACACAAAGCAAGAGTTTGTGATGATTTCTCTAGATCTTGTAGTGACTCCACTGTTAGGATCTCCTATTATGAGTTCCTTAGGATGATCTTTCTGAATTCTGATGGAAGGATCTTTGTTAGCTTCCTTTGATTCAGACTCTGATGGAGTAGGATTAGGCACATCATCCTTTTTAGACACTTGTGTTGAAGTCTCAAAGAATGTCTCAACATCATATAAAACATTTGTTTCCTCACGGTGATCATCAACTATGACATTTATAGACTCCATCATAACTTTGGTCCTGGAATTGAATACCCTATATGCTCTGTTATTGGTAGAGTATCCTAGGAATATTCCTTCATCAGTTTTAGGGTCCATCTTTCTTCTTTGTTCACGATCTGTCAGAATATAGCATTTGCTCCCAAAGACATGGAAGTACTTTACTGTAGGCTTTCTTCCTTTCCATAATTCATAAATGGTGGATGATGTTCCCTTTCTCAAGGTGACCCTGTTATGGATATAACAGGCTGTATTCACAGCTTCAGCCCAAAAATGAATAGAAAGCTTTTTGGCATGTGTCATTGCTCTGGCAGATTCCTGTATAGTCTTGTTTTTCCTTTCCACAACTCCATTTTGTTGAGGAGTTATAGGTGAAGAGAACTCATGATTGATTCCTTCTGAGGAACAGAACTCATCAAACTTACTATTTTCAAATTCCTTACCATGATCACTTCTGATTCTGACAATGCATCCTTCTTTTTCTCTTTGAATTCTTTTTCACAATTCGTTAAATACATCAAATACATCAGACTTTTCCCTAATGAAGTTTATCCAGGTGAATCTGGAAAAATCATCCACAACAACATAGGCATATCTCTTTCCACCAAGACTTTCCACCTGCATGGGACCCATCAGATCCATATGTAGAAGTTCTAGCACCTTAGAGGTAGTCAAATGTCTTGTCTTTGGATGTGACATTCTAGTTTGCTTTCCAACCTGACATTCACCCCAGACTCTCCCTTCATCAATCTGAAGCCTTGGCATTCCTCTGGCAACCTCCATGGATATGATCCTTTTCATCCCTCTTAGATGTAAATGACCAAGTTTTTGGTGCCACAGTTTCACTTCCTTTTCTTCTTTGGCTATAGAGCATACAAAAGAGTAGTTAGTGTTCTCAGACTCCCATAAGTAACAGTTGTCTTTTGATCTGAATCCTCTCATTACAACTTCTTGTTTTTCATTAGTTACAAGACATTCAGACTTGGTGAAGTTGACCTTGAATCCTAGATCACATAATTGACTGATGCTTATGAGATTAGCAGTCAAACCATTTACCAGCAATACTTCATTTAGGTTTGGAACTCCAGGGCAGTCCAAGTTTCCAACTCCTTTGATTTCTCCTCTAGCACCATCTCCAAAAGTGACATAACTAGTAGTATAAGTTTTGACATCATTCAGCAGATTCTTGATTCCAGTCATGTGTTTAGAGCATCCACTGTCAAAGTACCAGTCTTCCTTGGCAAAAACTCTAAGGGAGGTGTGAGCTATCTGGGATGCAGTCTTTTTCTTCCACTGTTGAGTATATGGTGCCTTGTTAGTCTTAGGTTTGACATATAAGGTCTGATTAGGATATCCATATAATCTGAAGCAAAATGGCTTTATGTGACCAATCCTTCCATAATAATGACATCTGCATCTTTGATACTTTTTTCTCTGTTCTTGATGTTGAGTCCTATGTTGTGACATCTGCTTTGACATTTGTTTATCAGGTCTGGTCTTCTTCTTGTCAACAGCAGATTTCTTTGCAGCCACAAATCCTAGACCAAACATGTTTCCTGCACTTTGTCCAGCCTGAAGGATTTCTTCCAACTTGTCAGTTCCATTTGTTAACATCTTGACAGACTTAGTCATCTAATCAAGTTTGGAGTTCAACATTAGAACTTCACCTTCGAGATGGCTTATAGTAGCAGTGTTTGCCTTCTTCTTAGCCTCCAACTTTACTATGAGCTTTTTCTGTTTCTCATTTTGCTGACAGACTTCAGCACTTATGATACATAGCTTCTTGTAGGAGTCAGCAAGTTCTTCAAATGTCACTTCCTCATCACTAGAATCATCATCAGAGTTGCAAATACCAGACAATGCAGTAACTAGTTTAGCAGATTCTTCTTCAGAGTTACTTTCTGAGTCACCATCAGTCCAAGTAACAGACATTCCTTTATTTTGTTTCTTAAGAAAGGTAGGACATTCAACTCGAATGTGCCCATATCCTTCACATCCATGGCATTGGATTCCTCTTCTTTGATTTCCCTTTTCTTCAGACTTAGTTCTTCTGCTGGAGTCATAGGATCTGCTAATGTCAGAGGAAATGTTCTTGACATTTGACCTTGACTTTGGGTCCATTCTCTTGATGAGTTTGTTGAACTGCCTTCCAAGCATAGCTATAGCTTCTAAAATATTCTCTTCATCACTCTCCTTGCTTTCATCTTCAGTATTGGATACAAGGGCTATGCTCTTGTTTTTCTTGTCAACATTTTCACTGATCCCCATCTCAAATGTCTAAAGTGACCCAATGAGTTCATCAACCTTCAAGTTGCAGATATCTTGAGCTTCCTCTATAGCAGTCACTTTCATTGCAAACCTTTTAGGCAAGGATCTGAGAATCTTTCTCACCAGCTTTTCTTCTGACATCTTTTCTCCCAATGCTCCTGAGGTGTTGGCAATTTCCAAGATGTTCATGTGAAACTCATGAATGGTCTCATCTTCCATCATCCTCAGATTCTCAAATTTGGTAGTGAGCATCTGAAGTCTTGAATTTTTACTTTGGATGTACCCTCATGGGTGGTTTTGAGGGTGTCCCAAACATCCTTGGCCAGTTCACATTGATGTACTAGTCTGAATATGTTTCTATCAATTCCATTGAACAAGGCATTTAATGCTTTAGAGTTACCCAGGGCTAACTCATCTTCTTCTTTGCTCCATTCTTCCTCAGGTTTCAGACTAGTCGTCCCATCTTTATCAGTTATGGTGGGATGGTTCCATCCTTTGTCAGCAACTCTCCAAGCCTTTTTGTCCAGTGACTTCAAGAAGGCAATCATACGAGGTTTCCAGTAGTCATAATTTGATCCATCCAGAATAGGTGGCATGTTCCCAAATCCTCCTTCCTTGTCCATAGCGCCAGAAAATAATATCCCTAGATCTCACCCAATAAGACAGGCAGGGTGCCTGCTCTGATGCCAATTGAAATTTTGGCAACATATACTTAATGTTACAGTGAATGTTATGACACTGTATCTGAAAAATTGTACACACACCAAACAGTAATTTAAAATACAGTAAAGAACACAATCAATTTTTAACCCAGTTCAGTGTATAACAACACCTACGCTGGGGGCTACCAAGCCAGGGAGGAAATTCACTATAAGAGGAATTAATTTAGGAAGAAACCAACCAGTTTATCTCCTTCACTTAAGACCTACCCAATGCAACTTCAATCTAAGTTTTACTTAAACTTGAGTTCCTACTCACTCCCCCTCAATCACAACAGTGATACTAATCTACTGATTAATAAGATTATAAAGACATTCTTCAATACACACGCTTGATTTTGCTTCAAAGCTTTAATCAAGAGACACAACACTCGTGCTTCAAAGCTTTGAGTGATAAACAACCCTTACAACCAAATCCTACTTCAAGTCACTTATCTAAATGATAATTGCTTGGCTCACAGTAGTTACTAACAATATCACACCTATACAATGCCTTATTGATCTTCTGTCAAAAGCGCTCCTCACCATTAGGCCTCGTGAGAAATATATAAGCAGACTATTCTTCATTTAGGGCTTCCATAAAAATAGCTAGGGTTAACCAAAGTTAACCTAAAGACTTGGTCTTGCGCTTTCATCTTAACATATTAGGGTTAATCAAAGTTAACCTAAAGTCCACGTGAGCAACTGATCTGGACAATATGCTTCAACTCAGAGTAGCACACCAGATTCCTGAAAATTCTCAGGAATAATAAATCTGCACAACAACTTGATCAGTACAGGATGTCTTAACATTGGTTATGACATCATGTATCTTGCTCACTGATTTTAGTAGAATTCAGTACATATGATCATAGCTTAATCATCATGATATTCACTCATACTGAGTAGTTCCTGTAGAACATTCCTTCTGCAAAATTTACCTTTATCCCAGAATGTTATGACATCAGTCATGACATTCGCAAATCTGGTTTTACCAAAAAATAATGCCAACAAACAAACACTTACACTTCCACCAGGAGAGGAAATAACTGGATGTAATGCACTGGGATCGCGTCAACATGCTCATCAAGATTCTTTTTTCGTGGCTTAAAATCTTTTTTTGAATTCACTAGAGGAATGAAGATTGACTGCTATTGAACAGATCAGGGAACGCAAAGCTGTGGGGAGTGCCCCTGATTGAATAGTCAGATGCCCCAACATAGTAACCACATTTGATGTTGGTATCAACAAGAACGAAGCATTAATATAAGATCTCACAGTAAATGTGAACCATCTACTGATAAGATGCTCCAAGAACTCCAGATTGTGTAGCACTCCATGGTTGAAAGTAATTCCCAAAAGATGAGGAGAAGAAGGAACCTCTGCTGTAGTAGTAGGTGCAAGATTGTTGACATCATTATCAGAGCTTTCATGACTTGGATCATCTGAGTCTTAAATAAATTTTCTTCCTGTTCAAAGAAATTTCTGACCACGGGCCAAAGCTTGCATGTACCACTCGGAGTTATTCCATAACTGATCCCTGAACATGTGCGGTGAGAAATCAAGTTGAACCTCTGAAGAAAGCCCCAGGTATGAATAAGAATCCCCAATCTTCGAGTACCTGTTATGAATGCATGAATATGCATGGGGTGCATGAATGAATTCCATGTCATGTTCTGTCATTTCCATGGAAGAGTTTAGCACAAGACTTGCAAATATTCCTTGGAAATAATAGAACATGTATGTTAAGGATGTGGTTAACCATGTTATGTATGCCAAGGCATGGGATCAAATGGGATCAAGGTTCCATCATTCCTGAGCATGATTGTTGCACTGTTCTGAACCATATGAGTATCATCAGATCAAAGGCCCGACATAGCTTCCGCACATATAAGAACCAAGTACCATGTAGATCTCCCATTGTACGGGATCAAGGCTTCTGGACCATCGAATACTGTTGAGCATTTTATGAATATGCTGGGAATATCAAGATCAAAGGCTCGAATGAAACTCCAAGTAAACAAGCCAAGAACTCAGAAAATAAATCTGAGAACCATACAGTCACCAACAGAATATAGCATCTGCATAAATCATCAACAGAAATCCAAAACATAGCCATTAGAACCAAAAGTCACTGTCTGAGCATGGTCACCATCTGAATATGAGCAATCATCTGAACATAGTCACCAACTGTACCTATGATAATAATTCCCTCCCCACTCACGAGTGAAAACTAGGTCAAGGTAAGGTCATGGTAACTCAGAATCGAGGGTACACCTGAAAAACTATCGTCGTATCACCTACATGAAAATGATAGCCCCTCATTTGTACCTCATATGAGCATGGACGACATGGCGGCCATAGTGAGACCTAAGTCAACTAGCCGTTCATGTTCCACTCTATTCCTAGGTTCCTATGGTATACAACTCTGGCCTGGGCATTGGGCCTTTTACCTCATAGTAGCACCCACCCAATAAGAAGCATATCCAGTACAACAGTAGTATATGGAAGACAGTAAAATGCAATGCATACATATGCTCAAGTATATACAAAATGAGTGAACAAACTGAAAGCATAAAAATAAACACCCACAGAAAAGAAAGGAAGAGCTAGGAGCGACTCCGGGATGGACCAGCATTTGGTCGACCTATCCCTAGTGAAGTCGTCAGCTAAAACAACTGGCTGAAAATCATCAAACAATGAAGTCGCCATTGAACGTATTTTATCCCACATGAAGGGAAAGGTAAACATCAAGAAAACCTGAGAAGGGAGAAGTCACGGTCTTGCGACTGAGAGATCGGGTAAGGGAGTCTGTTACGCGAGGGGAAGGTATTAGCACCCCACACGCCCGTAGTACTCTACGGTATCCACTCTTGTTGTCCATCTTATGGGTATGTTTAATCTATGCTTACTGTCTACTATACTACTGAAGGGAGAATGCATGCAAAAGAAAGGAGAAAAGAATGTAGGGAAAATAAAATTGTTCTCGCTTGGGCCCTACCCCAATGCCTACGTATCCTTTTTGAGGAATCAGAGCTACCGTAGTTCGGCTCTTATGTTTTATTTTTTTGTTTTTTTAAATGGATGAAGTGAATTCCGCCTTCTGCCGCAACTCGACCTTTGGAGACTTATGCGTTGGCACAGAAGTAAACTAATCATGTCCTTACCTGAAAAAGGGTTTTAGAGAAAAGGTGCTCGAGCGCAGGTTTGAATTGGTTTGTGTTTTATTACCTTGAAAAAAGAGTTTAAGCACGATTAGCATGTTTTTGATTTGCTAAGGAAAAGATTTTTGTTTTAATGCAAGGATGCAAAAAGGGTAAGAAAAGAGTCTAAGGGAGACTAACCTATTTCTAAACCTAATGTTATCATACAATGGTAATCCTACGTCAAGGATGAAAGGGGAAGTTTCTACCTACTGTCAGCATGCATGGTTTACAACCTAAGGTCTAACTTGCGTCCGAACGGAGCAAGCGTATCCTAAGGGAACATGGTATGTACAAGGACAAAGCAAGCAAGCCAATAAGATCAAGAGAGCACACCTAGAAAGATCCTATCTAAGTTAGCATGCCAAAGAAAGTCTAACAAAACTATCCTATAGGGATCATGTAATGAGAGCGAAGTCGTGATCTCAATTTCTAAATTGAGTGACTCATCGATCAACAAGAAATAACAGAAAGCGATAAAATCCTATAGGGAGCATGCACTGAGAGAGAAGTCGTGATCTCAATTTCGAAATTGAGTGACTCATCGATCGACAAGAAAGTAAACAAACACAAGCACAACACATATAGCAAATGAAGTGAGGAATGCCTGCTACAGGTCTTTAAACAGCGACTTCGAGCGCACTCGCTTTATTTCCTACTTCTCATGATATCTAGAAAAGCAGTAAAGTGCAGAAACGTGGAATAAAATAATGTGGAGATGTTACCGAACGGAGAAAGTCTGTTGCCTCTTCAAAGCCATGCAAGTGATAAGAAAACTCTACAGAAGTCTCCTCCGCACGAGTGATCCTAGAATTAACCTCCAAGCATTCAACATTGCAAAAGTTGCATCAATATTCTATCACAAAATCTTAACTAAAAATGACAACGAAAATGATTATTAAACATGAAAATAATAAAAAATTCTAATAAAATTCTAATAAAATTCTAAAGAGAATATAAAAATATTTCCTAAAATATTCTACTATTTTTGTATCATTTTTATTATCAATTGAGAGAAAAAATTAAACTAGAAGAAAAACCAAAATCTTAATGAGATTAGAAAAGTCAGCGGGTGCTGAGTTGGATTGGGGAGTGTAGTAAAGGAACTCAGGCGCTAGGCCCATCAAAAGTCCATGAAGCTGTTTTTTATTGCACCAATGGCTTCAGGCTGACAAAAACGGGCCTAATGCCATGCAGTTTCGGTCCATGAGCCCTATTGTCTCAATCCAAATGTTATCCATATTATATTCAATATTTTTATTCAAATACTTTTCAACATTATTTTTTATTTACTTATTTATATTCAGAATTATTTATAAAAAAAATGAAAATGAAAATATTGAAATTGAAATGGGAATAGGGTTAGAAGTTGGGGCTTTTGGCCATCCCCGAGCGACTTGACCTCTTCACCCTCAGAACGCGGCATTGCTTTTTCAATCTTCGGTCGTCGTCTTCCTCGGCTCACCTCCCATGTTCCGATGCAATTCTCAGATCCGCCGTGGCTTTCATCAGCTCCGTTTCATCTCTGACCGATTTCCGCTCAATCTTCGTGAATCATCAAGGATGATGCCAGCGTCTTATTCTTTGTTCAACCTCTCTCTTTGTGTAATTCACCTTCTCCTATGCAACTACGAGGCGGCCTCGTCCCACTGATGCAGAAAACGATCGGAGCGATGTCGTTGACTCTTCGGAGCGGCGACGAATTTGCGAAAACCAAAGGTAGTGCAATGCTTCTGTTTCCGTGTTTGATACTCGTCTTCTGATCTTATTTTTCTTTCTATCCTTTCTTGATTTTTCTTTATATTCTGTACCCGCTGTTGTTGTGAGAAGCACGATTGAGAAATTTGTTACGATGATGAATTCATAGAATTGAAGCTCAAAGCTCAGTGATGAACGTGGAAACCGCGAAGAATGGAGACTAAAGAAAGAGTTCACGAAGGATCAACCAGAATCCAGTTGATACGCCTTTGACGGTGTTGCAATGACCAAAAATCCAATTACAAATCAGGTAAATCCTCCACTCCATTCTTCTTCTGTTCTTGCAATGTTGAACAGAGTTGTAATGTTGTGTTCTTGAGAGATGAAGATTGTTGTTTGCATAAGTGAGATTGATGAAGATGATTACAGAGAATCGTTGCACAGGTGTGGAAGATGATTGAAGATGAAGTTGATAATGTTTGAATGATGCTGAGAAAGAGCAGAGAGAATTTTCTGTGTTTGGTGATTCTCTTGCAGAATGAGGAATGAAGTTGATGAGAGGAGAAAAAAGAGAGAATTTGTGATTTTCTGCCAGTTGAGGAATGATGAAGATGAAGTAGAACATAAGGAGAGAAGATAAATTTATGTGAGTTTTTAGTATGATTCTGCAGAAGTTGGAGCATGAATGAATCAAGGTGAGTTTTTTTGGTGAACCAAATCCTCTCCTAAATTCTGTTAGCGTTTTTGTTATAAGGTAGTGAGAATTCTGTTATAGATTGGAACTTCTCGTCCTTTGGATCGAAAGTCGGTTACAACAAATGGATGGTGGAGATCGAATCCCTTTTGAGAGGTGAACCCTGATATATCCTTCATTATCTCTTCTGAAATTGTGTTATAACTTGGGCTGGCAATTCAATTTCAATTTCCCAACTAATCCATCTTCCCTCTGACTTTCTGCTAAGCCGTAAATTCTGAATTCCCCCTGTTATTTCCTCTGTATTTTCTGCTACGTTAGTAGGAGTTTTTGTTCATGTGCAGGGTACAGTTCATATAATTTCTTCCGACTTTTTTTGTTGGAATTTTTGCTAGAAGCAATTAGAAGGTTTTTTGGAAGTTTGGATTTCAGATACTATTAGAAACTGTTTGAAAAGTTTGTTAGGAAATTTCTGTTTTTGGCAGTAATGAACTGATTTTTTTTGATGAACTGTTTTTGGATATTTTTGCAGGGACTTGTTACAGCAGGGCTATAAAGAGATTATCTTACGGTTTCTTGTTACATTGTGTAAGCAGGGCTGAAGGAAATGTGCAAGAGTGATGGTTTAGATTGAAGCAAGGATTAGCGTGTACTCTTGGAAAGCAAATGGAACAAGTTGTATAAGTTGAAAACTATTTATTGAATGGACTTTGAATTAGCCTTTGGACTGTTTTGGAACAAGGCATTAATTTTTTTTAGGATGCAATAGAAAGTTTTAACTTTTTGTAATGTTTCTTTGAAATGCTGGATTTTATATGTAATGACAATGTTGAATGGTTTTTATGCGAAGAAATTGGAACTTGAATAGAATTTGATCTTGAATTTTTGAAATTTGGATTTGAACCTTGTTTTCTTGAATTATGCCTTGCAACTTGAAAACTAGTCTTAGGATGCAATTGAAAGTTTGAATGACCTTGTATGCCTTGAATGCAATATTAATTTGGCAATTCCAAATCTTCAATCTCCTATCCGAAATCAAGTCTTCTTCAAATAGAACTAAGAGCTCCCAATGCTTCTCTTCATTTTCAACTTGAATGAAACACATGACATCGAACCTTTTTTATGGATAATTCACGAGATAAACTCAAAGATGACTAAAGAAAGACTTTTATTTGAAATTCAAAATCTTGATCATGGATGAACATGGTGTGCTTTCTCCTTAGAAGTGACTTGAATTCCAAGGAATCTACGTGGATGGACTTTCCAAACTTAACACGCTTTGCCTCTTAAAATATTGGTCCAATTTAACAAATTCGAACCACTTGAACTCATGACCCCAAATAATCACTTGAACAAATACTTTCACCATAATGAATCCACACTAATTAAATTCACTCAATATCCATCAAACTTGTATAACAAGAAATGAGAGAACCAATAATGCCTTAATCTCAGTGAATTCGTAACATCATCCTAGTATCACGTCTTTACTTGATGATCGATAAAATTAGTGCTTTGAATCCCTAAGAACGAATGATAAGGCTTGAAGCATAGAATAACTCATGGATATATAAAGATCCTCAACTGAACAAAACTCGGGCGTAAGTATAGGTAATACCTAATTCTCTAGCTTTGGATACTCAATGAGGAGAAAGATAGCTTAAGCCAAAATCCTGGTTCAAAATAACCTCAATTACAACCTTGATGAGACACCAAATACCATAAGTAAAAACCCTAATGCACTTTGCTCTGGATGAATTCTTGATGGGGTTGTAGCTTGACGAAGAAAAGATCCACAACATCCGTGAACACAAAACCCTAATTCCACAATTTCACTGTCTTGAAGAATAACCAGAAGAATTAAGCTTTGTTGAACATATACACCTCAATCAATTGCCAAAACCCTAATCCCGTCCATAAACATTGATCTTATGCAAAATTTGTTGATGAATGATGCATGAGGAGTTAATTGACCTAATGAAGGTTATGTACATGTGAAAAGTGCGAAATGCATAAGCCAGATAAAAGTGAAGGGTAGGACAAATTTGGGGTATTATAGCGCACCTCTAAGGTACCTCCACTTGCTGCCTTTGGAAAAACAAACAATCACGTCTCTCGAACGTAGGAGACTTTAGAAGTGACTATTTGGTTATAAGATTATAAGTTCCTCGATGACCCTTTCGATGTTGCCTCGGTAAAAAGATCTTAAAACCTTAGGGTAATTACTAAAGTTTCTTACTAGATGCTTTTATGACTGTACGATGATCCTCGCTAGTCCCTCAAAACATCCAACGATGGGGCTACCTACTCACTAATAGTAGCATAACACTGTCTAAAGGAAAAGAGGAAAAGAACAAACCTTTTCGAGTAGGTAGATAGTTCTTAGATGCTTGCTCAAAACAAAACATTTTCCACACCTACACTCCTTTCCAAAAATATTTTCAAAAACACTTTGTATACGTTCTCAACAATACGAGAAACATTACAAAGTTCACAGCACTAAGGCGTCTTTTCAAAATACTTTTTTTCAAACATACAAACACAAGGTATTTTCAAATGAGCTAGCATTTAAGAGCCCGTAGATAACCACAAATGGAAAGGGTGCTAACACCTTCCCTTTCCATAACCTACCCCCACACTCAAAAAATAACCTCGAAAGGTCTTTTTCGGTTCTTTTCACCCTTTCCTTTGTTGGATAAAAGAAAAGTCGGTGGCGACTCTTACTTACCGCAACATTTACGAATATAAATGCAAAACCAGTATAACTGCTGGTTCTGCCACCGTATTACAATTATGGTCAAATGTGTCAGAAGCGCGTGATCAAGGCTTTCAACAAAAAGATCAAACCTCGAGTGTATCAAACTGGAGATTTGGTAATAAAGCGCATCATTCTTCCTCAAGGCGATCCCAGGGGAAAATGGACTCCCTCTTACGAAGGGCCATTTGTTGTTAAAAAGTATTTTCTGGCAGAGCTATGATGATAACTACTATGGACGACAAAGATTTTCTGCACCCGATGAACGCGAACATAGTTAAAAAATACTACGCATAAAAATGACCCGCTAGGATGACATACCTAGGCAAAAATAAAGGCATCCCAGCGAACCAAAAGGATTCATACAAAAGTTAAGGATATATACAAGAGATTATACACCCGACAAGTCAAAAATCCGAAAGGGCGGCTTGGGTAAAAAAGGGTATCTTGGTGGGATGAAAACCTGAAAGGGAGGTCTAGGAAAAAGTTAAGGATCAAAGCATATGACTATGTCCCGTGAAATCACTACAACCAGCTTTATTACCAAGGTCCAATTTCAATGGTATAAGATCAATTCGATCAACTTCTTTCAAACGGAAAGTGATGATGTTCGAAGATATAAGGGCAATGGCGGAGTTGGAACCCAATGAGATTACTTCCACATGGCTATTATTTTTTTCACTTTGTATTTCTTTCATTCTTTCGACGATTTCCTCTTACTAGGATTTTTTTTCCCTTGTACAAAAACGCCTGTTTATAGGCAAAACATCAATACATATATACTTCGAAGTGCAAACTTTTTATTTTTTCTGTTTTGAGTACAAAAATGTCCAATGATTAAAATTGAATGAACATATGCATATGAACATGATTAACTATTAACAAATGTAGGTAATAAGCACTTCCTTAAGGATTTGGGATATCCCCACATAGTTGCTTCAATAAGATTATCCCCACAAAGTATAATCTTCTAAAAACCCTCTCCCCAACTAAGTGGGTCTTAACTGAAAACTTTGCGGAGTTCTCCCCCAAAGAATTCATCTCCACCAATAATATCCTCAAAATATTCTCCTCAACAAGGTTTATTTCCCCAACAAACTACAGATTCCCCAACACGAGTCTTTTCTCAGACTGCCACAAATCAACGGATAAAACCCTTTTGTCCCTAGCGGAATCGTTACTATCCCCAAAAAGTTATTGCAAAGCATGGAATTCGACCAGATACTAGTTAACTTTTACTCTCCCTAGTCAAGTTATAATTCCCCAGTAGAGTAATGGACAACCAAGGTTCCTGAACTCTACCCCTCAAGCAGAAATTGACATTCCTTGTAGAATTTCCTCAAAACAATGAGACAGGAATCTCCAGCGGGACACTCTAAACAAAGTCGGAGATATACATACTCTTCATCTCCAGTGGTAGTCTGGGATTTTGCTTCCCAACACTCCCTAACATTTGTCAAAGATTTATTTTCCTAGACAAAGATACATTTCAATAATGTTCATACATCATAACACATACATGAAAAGTGCATACATCATAATATCATTTATTTCGAGAACATCATTACGCCATGCATACATCTGCATGCAACTAACCCTCTTCCTTTCAGGGAAAATCAATCAACCAAACAAAGACCTCTTATGGTTAGATTTAATTCTTCCAGTTAAATAAAGGCGAACGACATACTTCTTCTGGTTATATTTATTTCTTCCAGTTAAAGATAGGCAATCAACATACCTCTTTTGGTTAGATTTATTTCTTCCAGTTAATGATAGGAAAATGATAGACCTCTTCTGGTTAGATTTACTTCTTCCAGTTAAAGACAGGCGAACAACATACCTCTTCTGGTTAGATTTATTTCTTCCAATTAAAGACAGACAATCGACATACCGCTTCTGGTTAGATTTATTTCTTCCAGTTAAAGACAGGTGTTGTACCCCAAAATTTCCCCTCGTATTTTTTGCACAAGAAATCACAGCCTCGGGTGTTTCCTAATTTTTCAGATTGGCGTAAGAATCAGTCAAACAGACTTTTCTTATCAGTCAGACAGAATTAGGGTTTTCATTGATTTTAAAGCAGTTCAGGCAGATTGCTAAGATTTGGTTGAGTTGGCTCAGGTTTTGATCAGGCAGGCGCTTCTCTGACATTTAATCAAGAACTAGGGTTTTTGTGCGCATATTTCTCAGAAATAATTAATTCTATTAGTTCTTCTCAGTTTACTCTGAAATTTGGACTGAGTCATTTGGATCGAGTTTGCAGTGTTGGATTAAATCAGTGAAAAGAGGCATATGGACGTTTGTTTGATTTGACTGTGCATTGATGTGGCTATTTGAAACGTCAGGTTTATTTATTGATCGATGCTAAAACCACAGTGTTTATTAATTGTTTATTTATTCTAAGTTAGGATAATTGGAATTTATTTCCATTTATTATAATTTAAGAATTTATAAGTAATTAAAATAGACAGCAGAAAGAAGAATTAACTGACAAAAAGGATTTCATTCATCTTTAATTGTTTTGTTACAAGTTATTATTTGAACAAACTGTAAATTTATTTACATCTTTGATTACAATAATAATAGTACAAATAATTGAAATGAAATAAAACTATCCTAAATATTCCTAAGTCTTCAAATCTTCAGCATCTACTGCTACTCCTCTCCATTTGATTTTTATCTGCACAAAGAAAAAGAAAGAAAAGTCAAAGCAGATAAAATAATTAAAGGTAGACAGTTAAAATTCATCATTAAAAGCAACTGGCGGGAATCAGTTTGCCCTCTCTGCAAATCACGATATTTCTCCCGGTTCACAAAGAGGGATGAAAAATGCTTGCAAAAGAAAAAGACATGAATGCACAAAGTTATGATTTTGCACAAATTCAAAATTGTCACACATGCTGCCTAGTTTCAAGTTTTCAACCAAAGGAACCAAATCAATTGAAAAGTGCACAAAGCTGCATAGTTCATAAAATGCCAAACAAAATCCAAAGGCAAACTGAACTGAACTAGAACTACAAAGTTCCAATTTCAAACTTTCCACAAGCTGCCAAAGAGCTATCAAAAGGCTATTCAAAACAAGTACAAAATTTTGTCACAAAGAAGAAGAAAATATGGAAAAAAAAATAAGAGTTATGCAGAGGAAAGCAGCTATTGCAAGCAAAGATTCAATATCATCATTTTCAGGCCAGTGCTTTTTCAGTAAAAGGACAGATTTTAAACAATATTTTATGCTTTAATCTGTACTGGAGAGAGAGAAGAGAAAAAAAAGGGCTTACAGGCTTGAAGTTTGAAAAAAGAAATATATAAAACAAACTGAGATAACACAGTGAGTAGGGGGCAGGTTACATAACCAAAAAAACACAAACTCAGAAAGAACACATAGAGCTGCCTCCAAAACCTCAAAAGGCCTTTCAAACAAAAGCTTTGAACCTGCTTCAATAGCAAGCCAAAGCCCAGATCTATCCAGCCTAAAACCTGTGTTTAAACTCAGTAAACACAAGCCCTGAACCTGCTTGTAAACCTGTGTCACAACCTCCATACAAACCTGCATACACCAAACTAATAGCTCCAACACAAAACAAAAAGTCACAAGCTGTGTCAAAGCTTCAGCATCAAAAGGCCAAAACCTGTGTTAACCTCACAACAAACATAAAACCTGCCTCGAAACTGTCATCAAGACCAAAAGCCTCTAAAAGCCTGCTGAAGCCTCTCCAGAACATTAAGCCCATAACATTCAAATACACAAAAACCTTCGAACCAACCAGGCCCTCAGAGGTAGCCTCATCACAGGGCACAACATACCAACAAGCATACAGTCACAAGCATACTCAGAAACATATCAGATATCAAACATTTCAAGCATATCATCATCAAAAAAATCTCTGGGCAAACAATAAGCAAGGCAACTCAGTATAGCAAGCATTAGAGGGTCAAGCATACAAGGCAACTGAGGCAAAGGAAGAATACAGAATACCAGGGTTCCAAGCAAAGCGCGCATCATCACCGCTTCCTCCACCTTGGCCGCCTGAAGCATCTCCGATTCATCCCTCCTCCATCTCCCCAAAGTCTCCGTTAGGTATAATTTCTCTCCCTTTTCACGCACCTCAAAAGGAAAAATAAATAACAACATAAACAAAATCAGAACACGAAACTAAACATGCAAGGAAGAGAAATCAACAAAATTAAAATTCGAAACTCTAAATGCGTTAAGGAAGCAGAAACCATCACCTTTTAATCTCGCTTCGCTGGATCAAGGAGGGAACAGGGGACAAAGATGGAAGCCTGGTGGCCATGGGCGAAGAAGCTCATTCAGTAGCTATGGCGAAAAGGATGAAGAGGATAGAAACGAATAAACGGCGCGCCTCTGTGTAACTCACAAACCCTAAGCTCCCAAATGAAAACAAATTCCAGTAACCCTAAACAAGTTTGTCTCAATCACATGGGCCTTGCCCTGTCCAACGCGCCTAAGCCCATTAAAGCCAACACGCACCCCCCTTTGTTTTTCTTCTGATTATTTGTTTGGGCCTCCAAATTCCCCTTTGGCCCATTCATCTTTTTTTTCATTTTTTTTAACTAATATATTTTTATCATATCATATTTGCCTTTTTAATAAATTAACATACCATTTTTTATATCAATTTTCATTAACTCTTTTACATAAAATGTTCCTAATTACTTCTTATTTCTTTTTTAAGCTAGTATAATTAACATACATAAAATAGATTTCTTAAAACATTTCTTTTTTTTCTTTGATTAAATCTTTTGTTTTGTACATAAGGCATTAATTTTCTTAAAACATCTTTTTTCCTTTTTATAAAAAACCCTTGTATAAAATATTCATAGAAATACATAAAAAAAATAGATTTTAACTTAAACATTTTCTTTTATTAAATTTTCTTTTCTTTGTACATACTTAACCAAAATACAAAACAAGAATACAATACTTAAATACACATTCCACACCTTGTAAAATAAATCACATACACATTTACAATACACATTTTATCTTTCTTATACATTGATACATTTGCTTGTCCCTTTTTACATTGCTATTACTTTACATTTGATATGGCGATTGATTTGATTTGGTTGTAAATATTTGGATACTATTCTCCTATAAGTCTCATCCCCCATTTGTAAATAATTGTACCCCCATCCCCGGATACTCATTTGTAATAGTTTAGGACTTTAAATTCCCGCAATTTATCGCTTTCGAATTATACCATGGTTAGACCTAGGGTTTGTATGTACATAAAATCAAACGCTAGATAACCTAATACAAGAAAAATGCATGAAATCAATATACAATCACACTTGCACCCCTAGGGTAATCCCGCTTGTTTCCTTCCAAAATGGGCCATGCTTGCACGTCGAGTTTCTTTGGCAAAACAAATCAAATGATCATAAGTCCCTCGATGACGCTTTCGAAAGTTGCCTAATCAAAATGATCATAGTCCCTTCAAGCAAAATTGCCAAAGATACTTGGCACCATTGCATTCATGGTCCATACGATGACCCGCGCCTGTCCCGTTAAACATCCTAAACGCAAGATTGTCCACCAAATACAATGGTGGAACGAAATTGTTAAAAGGGTTAAAAGCATGAGAAAAAACCTTCGAGTACAATAGGGTAGACAAACTCTTAGTTACTTGATCAAATTGCAAAAACACTTGCCTACTTTTCAAAACCCACTTCACAAACACTTTCAAAACAAACTTTCAAAAAACATTTGAAACATCTTTTCGAAAAGATACACACCTTCGTATATACTCAAACACGAGTCATTACAATGGTTGCCGAAACAAAGGCGTATATTTCAAAGCATTTTTCAAAACACACACACACACACACACCATTTTGAGCAATCGAAAATCAAGGCAAATGATCTAAAACCAAGTAACTAAGAGCCCATGGATAACCATGGATGAAAAGGGTGCTAATACCTTCCCTTTTCATAATCTACCCCCCGAACCCACGAAACATCTCAAAAGGTTTTTCCTGTGCTTTTTAACCTTTCCTTTAGGATAAAATAAAAAGTAGGTGGCGACTCTTGCTAAACCGAACAAGTGCGAATACAAACGTAAAACCTTAAGTCAGTTCTCCCACCGTATCACAGAACTGGCGACTCTGTTGGGGATTCTCTTAAAAGTGGGGTTACCTTAGGGTTTAGATCACCTTTACATTCTTGCTTTGATTGCCTTGATTGCTTTACTTTTTGGGTCCTTGTTTGGGTTTGTTGTAAATCCTACACCCGGATTTGGGGCACCTTCTTAGGTAAATAGAAATAAAACTGTGAGGGAACTGTGCGGGGTATACCGACATGGTTGAAGCAGTAAGCTATGTTAGTGTGACATATTTGTGAGTACCGGTAACCCTTGAGTTCAATCAAGGAGAGTACGGGGCCGCTGAGTGATGTCGTGAAGCACTAACAAACTCTTAGAACCTTAATTGACCATCCTAGCCTTTTTAGGGGTAGTGAGATGACCGACTTTGGTGCAGTCCGAAGTTGGTAGATACTCGATACTACACTCATTGAGGGTTGTTTTCTTGGAATATTTTGGTCGCCAGTTAAGTGGCTAAACTAAAACAATGAAAACGAAAAACAATCCAATGATATTGAGCTCCTTAGAACCCGGTTTCTATTTTAGGACAGGATGAGCCAACTAACTTCAAGAGGGTACTTACCTGCAACCCCATGCAAGCCTAAACCTAAGGACTTGTTTGCTTTGTGTGAATATGATTACCTGTATATACACTCATTTGCTTTTGCATACATGTACATAACATCATAACATCATACCATAGCATTTTTCAATAACCATTTCAAGGATCTCGAGGGTTCTTTTGATGCAGGGTTACGTTGAACCAGACGTCTACCAAAGGGCAAGAGGTTTCTCCTTTAAAAAAATGCCAATCAAAGATCAAGTGCAACAACTTAAATCAGGGGCTATGACCCACTTGACATGGTGAGCTTGATTCTCGTGGAAAGACATCCACCGGGGCAAAGTTCTCCAATCCAAGATCAAAGTTCAACCTCTAACATTCTCTTGTGTTTACCCCGAGAGATCCTTGAAAGCATGCATCCACATATCATGCATTGCATCTTGACGATTTTTCCTTTTTCAGGTTTCCTTACTCTCCTACTGTTTATTTCAATAAGAGATGGCTCTAGAAAGGACTGTCAAGGATATCCAGGACCAGACTACTCAGTTGTAGGAAATGTTCTTGAACCTGTCTCTGGGGCAAGAAGAAATGAAATATCTCCTCACAAAGGGTTTGGTCCAGGGGAACTCAAACAATGCCAGGAGTGATCAGTTGGAAGCCCTGCAGTTTGAGCTGACAACAATGAGGATTCAAATGACGGGGCAACTGGTGGGCCAGATGGCTCTCATCCAAGATTTGTCTCAAAGACAAGAGGAACTCAGAGTTCTTGTCAACCAACTGCTTAGGAATAACCAACTGGGGAAGACATCTGAGGTTGAAGAGCAAGTCACCACTCAACCCCCCTCCAGCCAAGAAGACAAGGGGAAGGCTCCTCTGCTTGATTCAGGGTCACAAGCCCATCAACAACCTCGCCAGCGTCAACGGGGTAATCGGCGTAAGCAAGAGACGTCGGGAAGACAGTTCACAGAGACTGACATACCGTCATCTCTGATACTGGAGCGTTTGTTGGAAGTCAATCTGACTGCTTTGAGGGATCCTATCCGGAACCCAAATACCTCCGCTCCTAAATATCATCCCGATGCATTTTGTGTATACCACTCTTACAGCCCGGGGCACGACACCGACGACTGTTGGGCCTTGAAGAACAAGATTCAAGATCTGATTGACATTGGAGTGCTGAGGTTCATGCCAGACGGCGAGATGAAAATCTTCCGTTAAGAAGTTCTCCACCTGAAGTGACAAAGCTCAAACTAAAAGACTTTTGCTTCATTTGAATTTTCAAAGTTGTAACTTCTTTTGTTCTCAAACAATTAACTATTGATGTTAAACTCTGTTTCATTAATGCATTGCATATGTTTGTCTCGAATTCATCCATTCGTTTTCACTACTCTTATGCTTTCTTTATGATATTTGACTCTTGATAAAAAGCTGCAAGCCTTTAGAGGGAGGATGACGAAACAATACTATAATCTCATACAATATGCTTTTGAACAAGACCTTGCTGATGATGTACATGCATTTCTTTCAATTCCCAAACACTGGAGTTATAAGGAAGATAATCCCTAGTCAACCCCTTCGAGCCAAAGAAGTAGGAGTTTTCTGTTCTAAACAATCAAAACCTTTGATGTAAACCTGGGGCAGGGTAGTCTCTCAGTTAATTCAAAAGAAAATGCACATTGAAGTCGCAAACTCTCAGTTCGTAACACAACGAACGACGTCAACAAAAGAAAGCATTCCTTTGGAATCAAAAGACAAGGGTGGTTCCCTATCACATAGGCAGTCTACCTCTCAAAAGAGAAAAGCACACTAAGCCAAAACCTGTAAAGGAGGCTTAAGAAAGCTGGGGCATCCCGCTGACTACGATCTCAAAAACAGAGACAGTCGGGCAAAAGTTAGGGATAACAAATCAAAATCAAAATAGAGAGGTCATTACAAACCCTCAACAACATGAAAAATGTTGCAAGAGAAAAAGGAGATGATGACGGTCTCCCAAATTCAGCTGGTGAACCATCACCCAAAAAGTCGTTCCAAACTCGAATAGAGTGCGACGCACAATTAACTGAGCTTAGGTTTGAAGAACATCACGAAGAGCGGTTGGGTACAAATACACTTTGAGCCTTTATCCTTTGTTTCTTAAACCGTGAACCAGACCACGTTACAACCCTTCAAAAGTCCTAATTGAAGCATGGGTTAGTTCGAAAGCATACTGTTACAAAGGTATCCTGACTCCTGTAAGGCTTTGCTCTAAATCTTGTGTTGAATTTGTCTTATGAAAAGTTTTCTGCTAAAAACGCATTTTTCAAAACTTCAAGACAGACATAAACTTTGCATTGCTTGAATATCACTGTTTGAATTTGGCTATTTGTTTGACAGCGAAGAAATTCATACAGCGAATGTTCGGAGGAACGAAAACTCTCTCAGTGAGTAAAATCACTTCAAAAAGGATAACACTTCCAACGAAAAGTCTCCTATCAACAAGGGGCATGACAAGACACCATCCGATTAACCTGGGGAAGTCCAGTCAAGGTCCAACAGGTCTTTCAAGTTCAGTTAACCTGGGGCAGTCCAGTCAAGATTTCAACAAATCTCTCAAAAGTTCAATGAACCTGGGGCAAGTCTCCCTCACCATCACTTAGGGCATTCGAATGTCAAAAGTGTTCAACAATTCCTTCATCACCTGTTGGAAGATGCAGTTTTACACGGACTCATCATGAAGCAACCCTACACCGGTTCCTTCTCAAAAACCAGATGCAGTTTTACACGGACTCATCATGAAGCAACCCTACACCGGTTCCTTCTCAAAAACCAGATGCAGTTTTACACGGACTCATCATGAAGCAACCCTACACTGCTTCCTTCTCAAAAACCAGATGCAGTTTTACACGGACTCATCATGAAGCAACCCTACACCGGTTCCTTCTCAAAAACCATATGCAGTTTTACACGGACTCATCATGAAGCAACCCTACACCGGTTCCTTCTCAAAAACCAGATGCAGTTTTACACGGACTCATCATGAAGCAACCCTACACCGGTTCCTTCTCAAAAACCAGATGCAGTTTTACACGGACTCATCATGAAGCAACCCTACACCGGTTCCTTCTCAAAAACCAGATGCAGTTTTACACGGACTCATCATGAAGCAACCCTACACCGGTTCCTTCTCAAAATCCAAGATGCAGTTTTACATGGACTCATCATGAAGCAACCCTACACCGGTTCCTTCTCAAAATCCAAGATGTAGTTTTACACGGACTCATCATGAAGCAACCCTACACCGGTTCCTTCTCAAAATCCAAGATGCAGTTTTACACGGACTCGTCATGAAGCAACCCTACACCGGTTCCTTCTCAAATCGAAGATGCAGTTTTACACGGACTCATCATGAAGCAACCCTACACCGGTTCCTTCTCAAAACCAGATGCAGTTTTACACGGACTCATCATCAGGAAACCCTACACCGGTTCCTTCTCAAACTCAAAAGATTCTTGGAATCCCCAGCCAGAGAGCCTCATAGAATCTAATTCCCCTCAAAATCAAGTTTCAATATCCCCAGCGGAACTAAGACTTCCAACTATCAATCCCCAAGCAGAGTGAAGACTCTCATTTTAAGTTCCTCACAGAATATTCGAATATTCCCCAGTGAAGATCTCCTCAAGACAGGAATTCCCCAGTAGATTGGCATACAACCCAAGCTCCGGATTCCCCGATAGTGGTCCCAGAACTTCTTATGATCAAAGATTCTTGCCCTCCCCAGCAGCAGTCAAGGAATTTTTTTTTCCTGGCAGCAGTCAAGATTCTTTTGTTTCCAGCCATCCAGGATTCATCTATCCTCAGCAAGACAGCTCATCAGCTTACCTGCGCATCCATCACATTCATATCATAAACATTGATAACATACATTGCATCATGCATCATGACATTGCATACAACTAATTCTTCACCTTTTCAGGAAAGATCAGTCGACAGACAAAGATCATCATCTTCCGAGATTCTTTCTGGAAATAGTTCAGATGTGACCCAAACACGGCGACATTCTGATACTTATTCCAGATTCATCCAGATGCAGTTTTACATGGACTCATCATCAGGAAACCCTACACCGGTTCCTCTTCAAACCATGATGCAGTTTTACACGGACTCATCATGAAGCAACCCTACACCGGTTCCTTCTCAAATCCAAGATGCAGTTTTACACGGACTCATCATGAAGCAACCCTACACCGGTTCCTTCTCAAAACCAGATGCAGTTTTACACGGACTCATCATCAGGAAACCCTACACCGGTTCCTTCTCAAACTCAAAAGATTCTTGGAATCCCCAGCCAGAGAGCCTCACAGAATCTAATTCCCCTCAAAATCAAGTTTCAATATCCCCAGCGGAACTAAGACTTCCAACTATCAATCCCCAAGCAGAGTGAAGACTCTCATTTTCAGTTCCTCACAGAATATTCGAATATTCCCCAGTGAAGATCTCCTCAAGACAGGAATTCCCCAGTAGATTGGCATACAATCCAAGCTCCGGATTCCCCGGCAGTGGTCCCAGGACTTCTTATGATCAAAGATTCTTGCCCTCCCCAGCAGCAGTCAAGGAATTTTTTTTTCCCGGCAACAGTCAAGATTCTTTTGTTTCCAACCATCCAGGATTCATCTATCCTCAGCAAGACAGCTCATCAGCTTACATGCGCATTCATTACATTCATATCATAAACATTGATATAACATACATTGCATCATGCATCATGACATCGCATACAACTAACTCTTCACCTTTTCAGGAAAGATCAGTCGACAGACAAAGACCATCATCTTCCAAGATTCTTTCTTGAAATAGCTCAGATGTGACTCAGACATGGCGACATTCTGACGCTTATTCCAGATTCACCCAGAGATAGTTCAGATGTGACCCAGACATGGCGACATTCTGATACTTATTCAAGATTCATCCAGATGCAGTTTTACACGGACTCATCATCAGGCAACCCTACACCGGTTCCTTCTCCACTTCCAGACTTTTGAAAACAGTTTACGAATGCTTTCCAACAACGGATGCTGCTCTATTGCTTATTCAACGTCAAGACTTTTGAAAACAGTTCACGGGTTCTCCAGTAACGGATGTTAACCTATCGCTTGTTCAGATTCTTCTCAACTTTTGAAAACAGTTTACAAACGCTTCCCAACAACGGATGCTGCTCTATTGCTTATTCAACGTTAAGACTTCTGAAAACAGTTCACGGGTTCTCCAGTAACGGATGTTAACCTATCGCTTGTTCAGATTCTTCTCAACTTTTGAAAACAGTTTACGGACGCTTCCCAACAACGGATGCTGCTCTATTGCTTATTCAACGTCAAGACTTCTGAAAACAGTTTACGGACGCTTCCCAACAACGGATGATGCTCTATTGCTTATTCAACTCCAACTCCTGAAAACAGTTTACGGATTCTCCAAACATGGATGTCAATCTATCGCTTGTTCAGACCCCCAGTTCAGAGATGTTCCAAAACATGGATGCCTTTCTGATACTCGTCCACTCACCAATAACATACAGTTCAACAATCATCTTCAGATGGCATCTATAAGCCCATCCTTCTACCAATATTTCCAAATGGCATCTTTAAGCCCATTTCCAAATGGCATCTCTAAGCCCATCCCCCGACAAGGTTCTGTCACATCTCCAGATGGCATCTTTAAGCCCATCCCCAAAAGGCATCTGTAAGCCCATTCCCTCTACCATCACATCACCGAGTGCAAATTTTAGGGCACTCTAGTGTCCAATCTCCTTTTACCCTCGAGTCGCAAAAGGCAAACTTGCCAATCTAACTCTTCAGGTTCAAGAAGATTGAACAGGGGCAACTGTTGTACCCCAAAATTTGCCCTCGTATTTTTTCCACAAGAAATCACAGCCTCGGGCGTTTCCTGATTTTTCAGATTGGCGTAAGAATCAGTCAAACAGACTTTTCTTATCAGTCAGACAGAATTAGGGTTTTCATTGATTTTAAAGCAATTCAGGCAGATTGCTAAGGTTTGGTTGAGTTGGCTCAGGTTTTGAACAGGCAGGCGCTTCTCTGACATTTAATCAAGAACTAGGGTTTTTGTGCGCATATTTCTCAGAAAGAATTAATTCTATTAGTTCTTCTCAGTTTACTCTGAAATTTGGACTGAGTCATTTGGATCGAGTTTGCAGTGTTGGATTAAATCAGTGAAAAGAGGCATATGGATGTTTGTTTGATTTGACTGTGCATTGCTGTGGCTATTTGAAATGTCAGGTTTATTTATTGATCGATGCTAAAACCACAGTGTTTATTAATTGTTTATTTATTCTAAGTTAGGATAATTGGAATTTATTTCCATTTATTATAATTTAAGAATTTATAAGTAATTAAAATAGACAGCAGAAAGAAGAATTAACTGACAAAAAGGACTTCATTCATCTTTAATTGTTTTGTTACAAGTTATTATTTGAACAAACTGTAAATTTATTTACATCTTTGATTACAATAATAATAGTACAAATAATTGAAATGAAATAAAACTATCCTAAATATTCCTAAGTCTTCAAATCTTCAGCTTCTACTGCTACTCCTCTCCATTTGATTTTTATCTGCACAAAGAAAAAGAAAGAAAAGTCAAAGCAGATAAAATAATTAAAGGTAGACAGTTAAAATTCATCATTAAAAGCAACTGGCCGGAATCAGTTTGCCCTCTCTGCAAATCACGAGATTTCTCCCGGTTCACAAAGAGGGATGAAAAATGCTTGCAAAAGAAAAAGACATGAATGCACAAAGTTATGATTTTGCACAAATTCAAAATTGTCACACATACTGCCTAGTTTCAAGTTTTCAACCAAAGGAACCAAATCAATTGAAAAGTGCACAAAGCTGCATAGTTCATAAAATGCCAAACAAAATCCAAAGGCAAACTGAACTGAACTAGAACTACAAAGTTCCAATTTCAAACTTTCCACAAGCTGCCAAAGAGCTATCAAAAGGCTATTCAAAACAAGTACAAAATGCTATCACAAAGAAGCAAAAAATATGGAAAAAGAGATAAGAGTTATGCATAGGAAAGCAGCTATTGCAAGCACAGATTTAATATCATCATTTTCAGGCCAGTGCTTTTTCAGTAAAAGGACAAATTTTAAACAATATTTTATGCTTTAATCTGTACTGGAGAGAGAGAAGAGAAAAAAAGGGCTTACAGGCTTTAAGTTTGAAAAAAGAAATATATAAAACAAACTGAGATAACACAGTGAGTAGGGGGCAGGTTACATAACCAAAAAAACACAAACTCAGAAAGAACACATAGAGCTGCCTCCAAAACCTCAAAAGGCCTTTCAAACAAAAGCTTTGAACCTGCTTCAATAGCAAGCCAAAGCCCAGATCTGTCCAACCTAAAACCTGTGTTTAAACTCAGTAAACACAAGCCCTGAACCTGCTTGTAAACCTGTGTCACAACCTCCATACAAACCTGCATACACCAAACTAACAGCTCCAACACAAAACAAAAAGTCACAAGCTGTGTCAAAGCTTCAGCATCAAAAGGCCAAAACCTGTGTTAACCTCACAACAAACATAAAACCTGCCTCGAATCTGTCATCAAGACCAAAAGCCTCTAAAAGCCTGCTGAAGCCTCTCCAGAACATCAAGCCCATAGCATTCAAATACACAAAAACCTTCGAACCAACCAGGCCCTCAGAGGTAGCCTCATCACAGGGCACAACATACCAACAAGCATACAGTCACAAGCATACTCAGAAACATATCAGATATCAAACATTTCAAGCATATCATCATCAAAAAAATCTCTGGGCAAACAATAAGCAAGGCAACTCAGTATAGCAAGCATTCAAGGGTCAAGCATACAAGGCAACTAAGGCAAAGGAAGAATACAGAATACCAGGGTTCCAAGCAAAGCGCGCATCATCACCGCTTCCTCCGCCTTGGCCGCCTGAAGCATCTCCGATTCATCCCTCCTCCATCTCCCCAAAGTCTCCGTTAGGTATAATTTCTCTCCCTTTTCACGCACCTCAAATGGAAAAACAAATAACAACATAAACAAAATCAGAACACGAAACTAAACATGCAAGGAAGAGAAATCAACAACATTAAAATTCGAAACTCTAAATGCGTTAAGGAAGCAGAAACTGTCACCTTTTAATCTCGCTTCGCTGGATCAAGGAGGGAAGAGGGGACAAAGATGGAAGCCTGGTGGCCATGGGCGAAGAAGCTCATTCAGTAGCTATGACGAAAAGGATGAAGAGGATAGAAACGAATAAACGGCGCGCCTCTGTGTAACTCACAAACCCTAAGCTCCCAAATGAATACAAATTCCAGTAACCCTAAACAAGTTTGTCTTAATCACACGGGCCTTGCCCTGTCCAACGCGCCTAAGCCCATTAAAGCCAGCACGCACCCCCCTTTGTTTTTCTTCTGATTATTTGTTTGGGCCTCCAAATTCCCCTTTGGCCCATTCATCTTTTTTTCATTTTTTTAACTAATATCTTTTTATCATATCATATTTCCATTTTTAATAAATTAACATACCAGTTTTTATATCAATTTTCATTAACTCTTTTACATAAAATGTTCCTAATTACTTCTTATTTCTTTTTTAAGCTAGTATAATTAACATACATAAAATAGATTTCTTAAAACATTTTTTTTTCTTTGATTAAATCTTTTGTTTTGTACATAAGGCATTAATTTTCTTAAAACATCTTTTTTCCTTTTTATAAAAAACCCTTGTATAAAATATTCATAGAAATACATAAAAAAATAGATTTTAACTTAAACATTTTCTTTTATTAAATTTTCTTTTCTTTGTACATACTTAACCAAAATACAAAACAAGAATACAATACTTAAATACACATTCCACACCTTGTAAAATAAATCACATACACATTTACAATACACATTTTATCTTTCTTATACATTGATACATTTGCTTGTCCCTTTTTACATTGCTATTACTTTATATTTGATATGGCGATTGATTCGATTTGGTTGTAAATATTTGGATACTATTCTCCTATAAGTCTCATCCCCCATTTGTAAATAATTGTACCCCCATCCCCGGATACTCATTTGTAATAGTTTAGGACTTTAAATTCCCGCAATTTATCGCTTTCGAATTATACCATGGTTAGACCTAGGGTTTGTATGTACATAAAATCAAACGCTAGATAACCTAATACAAGACAAATGCATGAAATCAATACACAATCACACTTGCACCCCTAGGGTAATCCCGCTTGTTGCCTTCCAAAATGGGCCATGCTTGCACGTCGAGTTTCTTTGGCAAAACAAATCAAATGATCATAAGTCCCTCGATGACGCTTTCGAAAGTTGCCTAATCAAAATGATCATAGTCCCTTCAAGCAAAATTGCCAAAGATACTTGGCACCATTGCATTCATGGTCCATACGATGACCCGCGCCTGTCCCGTTAAACATCCTAAACGCAAGATTATCCACCAAATACAATGGTGGAACGAAATTGTTAAAAGGGTTAAAAGCATGAGAAAAAACCTTCGAGTACAATAGGGTAGACAAACTCTTAGTTACTTGATCAAATTGCAAAAACACTTGCCTACTTTTCAAAACCCACTTCACAAACACTTTCAAAACAAACTTTCAAAAAACATTTGAAACATCTTTTCGAAAAGATACACACCTTCGTATATACTCAAACACGAGTCATTACAATGGTTGCCGAAACAAAGGAGTCTATTTCAAAGCATTTTTCAAAACACACACACACACACACCATTTAGAGCAATCGAAAATCAAGGCAAATGATCTAAAACCAAGTAACTAAGAGCCCATGGATAACCATGGATGAAAAGGGTGCTAATACCTTCCCTTTTCATAATCTACCCCCCGAACCCACGAAACATCTCAAAAGGTTTTTCCTGTGCTTTTTAACCTTTCCTTTAGGATAAAATAAAAAGTCGATGGCGACTCTTGCTAAACCGAACAAGTGCGAATACAAACGCAAAACCTCAAGTCAGTTCTCCCACCGTATCACAACAGGCAATTGACAGACCTCTTCTGGTTAGATTTATTTCTTCCAGTTAAAGACATGCACTCAACATACCTCTTCTGGTTATATTTATTTCTTCCAGTTAAAGACAGGCAATCGACATACCTCTTATGGTTAGATTTATTTCTTCCAGTTAAAGACATGCAATCGACAGACCTCTTCTGGTTAGATTTATTTGTTCCAGTTAATGATAGGCAAATGACAGACCTCTTTTGGTTAGATTTATTCCTTCCAGTTAAAGATAGGAAATCAACAAACCTCTTCTGGTCAGGATTGTTTCCCCATTAAATTCTCCAAACAACAAACCTCTTATGGTTAGATTTATCTCTTCCATTCAAAAACAGGCAAAAGACATCTACTGTTTCAGTATAAATCGACCAAAGACTTATTTTGATACTTCTTCCAATTTCTACCAACAATCACTCTGGATGGCATCTATAAGCCCCATCTCCGAAAAATTCTTTATCACTTCTCCAAATGGCATCTTTAAGCCCATTCCCGACACAATCAACCAACACATCATCAAGTACAAATTTCTGGGTACTCTAGTGTTCAATCATCTTCCACCTTCAAGTCACGAACGGCGGACCTGCCAATCTAAATTTTCAAGTGTAAGAAGATTGAACAGGGGCAGCTGTTGTACCCCAAAATTTTCCCTCTCTTTCTCAAGATATTTCTCACAAAGATCTTCAATGTTTCAAGCTTACACAAGTATTGACTAGGTCAAACCATCTCCTCAACATTGATGCCTCAAATTAGGGTTTGGATTTTCAAAAGGACAATTGGACTTCTAGTGCTTCAATTGACTTTCATAGATCATTATGGACCTTCAGGAATGTTTATATCAAGTTTCAATTCTTGCATCTCAAAATTGCTTAGTCAATTGATCAGATGACCCAAAATAAGTTGTATTGGATAAAAAGTCAAATGTGGTCAACCTACAATCAAAATTTAAGATTTTTGACCAATATCAACATTTTGAAGTTATATATATCAATTGATCAGGTTTGGATCACAATTCCCCAAGAAAAATGTTTAAATCATCAAAAGGGCAAAATGGTCAAAATTAGGGTTTTGACTGTATTTGACTGATCAAGGGTTTTTGACCTAATACATGATCTAATGGCTTGAAGCATAATCTCAAGGATTCAAATACAACATGTTGACCTAATTTCATGGCTCAAAACATTTCTCAATATCAATTGATTGATAGTTGAAATCCAGTCAACTGATACATCAAAAGTCAAAACTTTGTCTTTTTGATCAAAATTGAGTTTCAAAGATCACATTCATCAAGACATTCAAAAATTTGAAACTTTATCATCAAGAAATCAAGAAAGTCAAAAGTCATTTTGAAAAGTCAAAGTTTTCAAGACTTAGAAATTTTTCTAAGTGTTTTTAAGTCTTATTTTTTTCTATGACTTCATGCCAACTTTTCACCAAGATGCAAGATGATTCAAAGAAAACTTCCAACATGAAAGTTGTAGATATTGATTATATCTACAACTTTTATTTACTTATCAAGTCCTAGAAATTCTTTGGTTTTGAGTTATGAATCCATAAAGTCATGCACTTTTTCTTAAAGACTTAGTGAAATTTTGACCTAGTTTAGCCAGATTTTTGACCTAACTTCTTGGTCAATTTTCACCAAGCTCCAAGAGGATTTTTTCAAAATTGCCAACATGAATGTTGTATACAATATTACAAGCTTTTCAAAATGTCCAAGAACTCATTGAGATCATTCTTGAGATATGAGAATAAAAAAGATGAAGTTATGGTTTCAAACTTGAATTACAAGGAATTTTTCATGAAGAACACTTGACCAAATCCATAAGCCATGTTGCATAATCTTGCTTTGCAGGCCTCAAACTTATGTTTCACTCCATAATTAATGATTTACACAATTGATTGAGCCATTGTCCAATTGATCCAAGCATTGTCCAAGTTAATTTTCTATTTTGGGAAGAAAGTAACCATTCCATTCTAGTAAAGAAAGCCTTTATGCAAAGTCAACTTCTTGAGCTCCCAAATTGTTTCATCTGAGTACAAGCAATGTCAAAGATAGAAGAAACATGTCTAGATCCTCCAACAAACTCAGACCATGCTTGTACTATGCTTTGAAACCATGTTTTCCACTTTTCTTCAAAATCAAGTAACAACCATAACTCTAGATCTCACATATCATTTAACTTCAAGTCCTCTAACCCTTTGCTTATATTTAGAGAGATTATTTTCAAGACAAGACACAATTTCATAAGCCATCAAACACCCTCACTCTCCATCAAACTAGAAGTGGCAACACAAGCATAAAAACTTGTCATTTCTGACCTTGAAACTCAATCTTCAAATCCACTCGTGCGTTTTCACTTCTAATCCATCACAAAGCTTCTAATACACATATAGAGGCTATCTCAATCCCTGTTTTCCAACTGTAACACCATCTTCTTCATCTTTCATAACCAAAAACAGAGCATTGCAGTTGGACATCTCCAGACCATTTCAGTCACTCTCCATTCAAGCTAAGCATTGCATTAGCTTCCTGGGGACTCAAGGAAGCTAACCTGATCAATGCAGCACCTTGAAACAAGCTCAAACTCAAAACACGAAATTCATTTTTGAGGTAAGTTTTCTGAACTTCTATCTCTTCATATAACCATCATTTGATTCTGATTTGTGCAGATAGAATGTAGATATCATAGCCCTGAAACTGACCATGTCCTTAGAATTCACTTATGTTTCCTGAGTAGTGAGAATTTTAAGTTGAACTTTCTGAAAAAGTTAGGTCAGATTTGGTACCATTCAAAATTCATGCTCATCTTTGGTTTATAGCTTTAGTTATTTATATGAATGAACTCATGATAAAATTTGGAGTAAGTTTCATGTTTGTACTTTTGCAAATGGTTGAGAAATGAGAGAGTTACAATTTTCAAATTTCCTTGTCCATGGCTGGCGCGAGGAAGAAGATGAACATGTCTTTAGGAATGTGTTTATAATATATATTTATTTTTTTGTATTATTAAATGGATGTATAGCCACCCTAGTGGTAAAGCGCATACCTGTTAACCTTTAGGACATGGTTGAAGCCCCAGTGGTACCCTTTTGGTTTTTCTTATTATTTTATTACAGATCCAATGCAAGCAGCCCCTAGCATGCATGGTACACCCCTCAACTCTCAACCACTTGATCATCATCAAGCCAGATCCAACGCACCACATGCCATCCCCATGATGCACCTTTAACAAGCCTTTCCCACTGAATCATCATAGGCGTTGGCCTCACTGTTTTGGGCTTGAGTTTTTTGCTATTTTCTCACCCTCCATTTGCTTTTCACACGCAGACCTAATTTATTTTTATTTATTTTCTTATTTTTGAAACAAAAAAACTATTGGGCCTTTTGCTAACACTCACACCCTTTTTCATTTTTACACTCCCCTGACTTTAATTTTATATCTTTATTTTGTTTTGTTTTCTTTATTTTTTTAATTATTATTATTATTATTATCATTATTATTTTTATTAATAAAAAATACCAAAAATATATGTATTATTTAGATATTTTAAGTTTATTTTTATTTCTTTTAAACAAAAGACCAAAATATTTTCTTAATGAACTTAATTTATTTTTCCTAATTGAATCAATTTAGGCTTAGGTTTATTTTAATTTTATTTGTATATTAATTAACTTAGAATTTAGGATTTTTTAATAAATCTCTTTTTGTTAAGTTTAAGTAGGTTTAAATTATTTTTTATAAAAACCTAAGAACTTGTTTTTCTTGATTAATTTAATTTAATTTAATTTCTTAAATAAATTTAGGTTAGTTCTATTTGAATTAATTACTTATTTCTTTTTATTTAGCTTATTTAGAATTAAACCCTTTCAAAAAACTCAAACAAAAAACATTTCTTTTCCCTTGTATATTACCATACATTCTTGTATATTATTCGTTCATATTCAATATGGTTGTAATAGTAAATTAGGGTTTAGATGCTTTCATCCCCCATTTATAAATTTGTATCCCCATCCCAAATGATGTAATAGCGTAGAATTTTACATTTTCGCAAATTATCTCTTTCAATATAAATGTTAGTAATTAGGGTTTGTATGACAAGACATGAAAATCAATAAGTAGAAAACCCTAATTCAAAGACAAAGAGCATGAAAACAAACACTTTGCAAATTTGCACCTCTACATTTAACCTCACTTGTTGCCTCAGATAAAATAGTCATATCACTCGAACATGGGATACTTTAGCAATGACCCTCGAATAAAAGATCGTAGTCCCTCGATGACCCTTAATTGTTGCCTTCAGTAAACGATCTTAGACCCTTAAGATAAATTACTAAGGTATCCTACAATGTTGCCTTCTATGACTGTATGATGACCCACGTCTGTCCCTTTACATCCAATGATAGGGCTTCTTATCAATCAATGGTAAGATAGCAATATATAGAGGAGGAGGAAAAGAACTAAGACTTTTTGAGTAGGTAGAACGTTTATAGTTGCTTTCTTACAACCATTTTTAAAACATCTTTCAAACATACCAACACTTTCAAAGGAAATATTTTCAAAAGTCAACGTTTTGTATACATTCTTATAGAGACGAGAATCATTAGAAAGTTCGCCTAAACAAAGGCACTTTTCAAAAATACTTTCAAACAAACCACAAACACATTTTCAAACAAAGTATTTCAAAGTGAGCTAGAAACTAAGAGCCCATAGATAACTACGGATGAAAAGGGTGCTAACACCTTCCCTTTTCATAACCTACCCCCCGAACTCAAGAAAATATCTCAAAAGGTCTTTCCTGTTCTTATCACCCTTTCCTTTATTGGATAAAAAAAAGTCAGTGGCGACTCTTTCTATCCATAACAATTGCGTTAAAATGAAAAACACCCAAGTCAGTTCTCCCACCGTATTACACTTGGTATAAAGTCATAGAGGATGGATCAAATATGTGTGAATCATGGTATTGTTTACAGTGATTTCTAGTAAACAACCGCTAGTCCTCCAAACTATCAAATAATCTTAATGACTGTTATTTAATCTCTCTGGTAACTTGCAGGATCGACTAGATTGATCCTATGGGGTATTGGTCGTTTGGATAAATCTAATTGCATGACTGATATTCATAGTTAGGATTTGTATTTAGAATGTTTTATAGACGTTCAATTCACTTCGATTACCATGTTAAAAGAATATAATGACATGATCAAGTAAAGAAATACGAAACTGAATTGAATGAATAAAGATTTGATTGCAAAGAAATGTTTAAATGCAGAAATAAGTAAATGACTTTGAATGTGAAGACTTTAATGTGAAAAGCATGAATATAAAAGCATGAAATGTAAAAGAGTATCTGAAATGTAAAGGATTCGAATAGAAGAAAAACATTTAAATGCAAGAAATAAGTAAATGACTTTGAATGTAAAGGTATTTGAATGACATTGACATGAAAATGGAAGATAAACTGGAAAAGATAAAGAGTTTTACTGAATTATAAATGTTTGGTGTTATCATACGTACATTGTTCGAGCATTCGTTTCCCTATCCATGTGGTATTTTGAATGTTTACTGAATTTTGTACAATAGATATGACACACGAAATCCTAACGCTAAGACTTCTATTTATACTACTTCGACCATAACGGTCTTGCCTATAAGTTTCTGCCACGTTCAGAACATGCAGAGCACTGCTCCTCTCTAGCTTCCACGCGTCTTCGAACGCTCCAGCGCATATATATTTGAATTCCAACACCCCTCTCGCGTTTGAATTTCAAATGCCTTGGCAATCTTCGCTTCGAACTCATTTCACAGACACAGTCTCGTTACCACTTCGAGGCTTCTTTTAAATATATCTTCACAACTGTCACTCAAAGCTCCGAGCTTTGACATGTTCGTTCGAAGAACCACTTCTACCATTCCGAACTGTAACATTTTTCTTTATTCCAACGAAACATCCATATTGCTTCATTTCGAACTGTATCATCAAAATCTTCAGCCAACAAAATGCCCCTTTAAAATATGTATTTCGATCCTTTGAGAAACACTAATTTTAAACATATTTGCAAGATTTTTATGTGACTTTTGAGTAATCATAACATTTACTGTGTATGACTTCAATCACGTCAATCACGACGCCTCTTGGATTTCTTAACCGTCTTAAATCAGTATTCACAGCATGGTGCGATTATAAAACAATGATTATTATTAATCACGCTTATTACCAATATCAGCCTTTACGCCACCTCCTCCTCAATCCAACCCACGACTCCCACGTATCCTAGTCTCACTTAGTGGATGTTTAAGCTTCCACACTATAAAAACTAATCAACTTAGTCTTTTATTCTTTTTCCATATTCTGAAACTTTTTTCTTCCTCTCCTCTTACTAAAACCCTAAAACTTCCAACAATCTTCAACAATGTCTTCAACAACATCATCCCAACTGAAGAAAACTTCCAAGAAGAAAAGCAAGAACACAGGAACAATTATGGAAAGCAAGGTTGGTACTTATCAAGGTCAATCTGTGCTTATCCCTCAAATGATCTCCAAGGAAAAGGAAATGCTCTACGCCTCTCAGGTATTGATTCCAACTAACGCTGCTGGAAAGAGGTTTGCTCTAATGGGTCCTCTTACAGTTTTTGAAATCTTGAAAGATACTAGAAAAATCTTCCCTGTCTGTTACAACTTTAAACCCTTGTTTAATAAGATGGATATCCCTAAGATAGGCGAGTCTTCTGATTCGACAACCATAGAAACTCCAACCGTTCCCCCAAAAGATCCCTTTGTGTTAGACTACGTGAAGAGCAACTTTAAACCATTCCGATCCTGCCCTACCTCTGACATAGCTTACCAAAACTGGCTCACCAAAGTAGAAGCCAAGAAATCCCAGCAATGGGAGGAATTAGGCATCTATAATCTGATTAAGTTATCGAAACCAGGCTTCACCTATAGTCATCCACTGTTATTTGCATCCTTATATTTCTGGGACAACACCTACAACACCTTTCATCTCCCTGGGGGAATGATAACACCCACGTTTTTCGATATAGCAGCCATCACTGGTTTGTCACCAGTAGGAGAAACCTACATCCCTGATAATGAATAACACTCCAGCATTATTGACTTCGATGTCAAATTAGCCAGTTTTTCCAAATTCATTAGCCATTACCACACTGAAGGAGATAGTGTGTCAGATGTGGAACATATTGCTTTTCTCACTTTATGGTTATCAAGATACGTATTATGTAGCAGGTCCTTACAGGTAGCAAGCAGGTTCATCCCTTTAGCTAGAGACTTACATGAGAATAGGAGGGTATGTTTGAGCGAACTGTTACTTGTTGATTTTTACGAAAGCTTAAGATCAGCCGTTTCGAGTTTGAAATCCCATACTCCCAAAAACATCCTTCTAGATGGCCCCTTCTGGTTACTCCAATTATGGCTTAATGCCATGTTTGAATCCTCATTATCAACTGCTGACACCGTTGTTGAACAAGATCCGGAGATAGCGGATAGAATTATTGAAGGTACAAGGCTGCGAAAACTCACCCCGAATGATGATAAAGATGACTTCAAGGTCCTTTTCTCAAACTACATCATGATTTTTTCCAAAAGACATAAATTTGAAGAGACCATGGCACCCTTTGCTTCAAGGACTCATGGACCATCATGGTTCACCATGTCTCTTTCAGAAGCAGTTAAAAGTAAAGAAATTCAAGATATTTGGAAAGCCTTTTTGCTTCCTAAATTAATTTCCTCACGAATCACTCCTTCCAAGAATCAAATCTTCCTCTTTGCCTATCAACCTAACTTTGTTTCCAGACAATTTGTCCTGTGCCAATTAATCCCTGAACCTCTGTTCCAAACACAGAGTGCCATCACTTCTGGTCGAACCTTTAAAGCAAGAGAAGCCAAACTGCAACAAGAACAATATCAAGACTTCGCTCAATTCAAACTACTACCTTTTAAACCCACACACTTCACAGCGAAGGGTTTTCTGGAATGGTGTACTAAGTTCTACCAATCTTACATGTTCGATACCCTCTCCATTCAACAGAAACTAACTGATGCGTTCGATGTGCAGGTACACTCCAAGAAAGGTATGTTCACTCACGCCAAAGAGATTAGGGCTTTTCAAAATTATTTCGAAACCACTTATGATCCCACACACTTGGAAACCACTGTGCATCAAGCGGCTGAGACCTTGAAGGAAAAATTTAAAGAAAAAATTTCTAAGCTCAAACTTCCTTCATGGTTGTCACCTGAGGATAGGTATAGTTTGGCACTCGAAATGCATCCACCTAAATTTCCTAGGTTGCCTACCTCAGAACTGGCTATGGCTTGGTTTCCTCTATACCCTTGGGGGTTCACTTGCAAAGAAATGTTCAAATACCTTCAAAAGAAACCAAATCCATCTGAGACTGTGACATGGGCTCGTTATTGGCTCCATGATTTCCCAGGACATCTTCGCTATGACCTTTCTGCCATGTCGATTACATCTAATCAAGGCGCAGGTGCGAATGCTTGGGAAAATCCCAAATGTTTCTTACTTTCTTCGTTTTTAACTTTTACCTTAATTGTTTTGATTTTCAGCCATCAGGATAAAGTCCGTTGCTTCGAAGTCTAAAGAAGGAAGTACCTTCCAACAATCTGTCGAAAGCACTGATGATGTGCCCTTAGCCATACCAACAACAACTACTACAATAACAACAACAACACCAGCAATAACAACTGTTCAAACTCCAAAGGTAATCAACTAGCCCTGACGTTTCGAATAAACTGAAATTCATGATTTAGATCTAACTCATGTTTAAATATTTTAAGACTAACAAACTCCCACCAACCACTCCGAACAAAAGGAAGCCAAGCACTACTGGGAAGAATCCCAATGCTGGAGGGAATTCACCAACCGCTTCGAAGAAGAAGCAGAAGAAAGAAGTTTCCAAAGGCGCTGAACCAACTGGCATTTCCGGACTCGATTCCAGAGATGCTGCTCCCTCAACAAAATCCAAAAATCCACCTTCGACCTCCAACGTAATGTTGGAACATATAGATAGTAACCTTTCCTCTGAGAATCCACAGGTAAATTGAACTCGAATCTTTAACAAAAATAGTTATTCATTACCTTGGTGCATGCTCTTAATATTCTTTGTCTCTATAGGACATTTCGAACCCAACTCTTACTACTTCGACTTCTCCATCAAAGACTGCTGCTCCCATCAACTCTTCTCCTCATGGGGACTCCAGTAACTTGGTGCAAAACAAAGGATCCTCTAACATGGCGGTTCCGACTGGGGCTTCAGAGCAACAAGATGACCAAGGCACTTCTCCTCCTTTGAAAGAAATGAACGAAGCAACGCCTCATGAGTCTACAAAGATCTTACCAGAAACTTCTCTTCCAAAGTCTCCTCTCGAAACCCTTCAAGAGAGCCCAAAGGACATTCATGCTGAAGAGGTGAAGGCTGATTCTGATCAAGTGAACAAAGAATCTGTAGAGGAAGGATCCGAGGAAGAAGATGCCCAGAATGGTTCGACTAATGGAACAGAGTCAGATGTCAATAGCAGTGAGAACAATGATATCGAAGTGGTGGATCTGGTTGACGATGAAGAAGGCAATGAGCAAGAAAAAAGTGAAGGTGATGGTGACCAGACCAATGAGCCTACGGAAGTCGAGATGGATGTGACTCCCTTGCATATGGAACTTCCTCAATTGTCTCAATCTCAAATGACTGAAGAGGAGTTAGCTCTCCTAAGACAAAATGACCCAATTGGGTACATGAAGGCTAAACTAGCTCAAAGGGACACTCCTCTTGCTAGGGCTGGTACTAGTTCGACTAACGATCCATTGCCCTCAGATGATAGAGTTGTACTCCTTAACAAAATTAGGAGAACAATCCTTGATGTGGACTTGTTCGAAGTGCTCAAGAAGGATAGTACAACTTGCTATACCATGAAGGAGCTACTTACGCAAGTTAACCTCGCCACCTGCTCTTTGCCAGTCAGCACCATATTATTCGATCTTCAAGCTTTGTTACATAACGTGACTGGGTGTCTTCTTCAAGACGAATTTGCTACTAATAAGGTCCAGGAGAAACGAACTACCATGGAAGCTGCTTATGAGCATGCTTCGAAGCTATCTAAAGAAGCTGAAGATCAAGCCATGCATATAAAACAAGCCAAAACTGACTATGAAGCTCGAGCTCAGTCTATTCTTCTCTGGGAAAAGCAAATTGAAGAGCTCCAACAAAAGGTTAAGGAGGCTCAACAACAACAATTGGCATATGAAAGCAATACTGCTGGCAATCAGTTCGAAGAGCTCCTCAACAAAGGACTTGCAGAAATGGAAGCAGCAGAGCAACTTAAGGGAGAAGTAGCTACCCTGGAAGGAGCAAGGCGCTTCACTCAAAAAAGGCTTGAGTCCTTTCGGAGTACTTTTTCTAGATTGAGGAACAATGCCTATTTTTAAATCTCTGTTTATTTAATTAGTTTTGAATCTTGGTTGAATTTTGGTCTGTAATATCCAAACAACGCCATTTTGGCAATCTATATTACCATTTTGGCATTCCTTTATGATGTTTCGATTATGTTGTTATTATTCGAATCTCCTTCAGGCGTGGCTTATATTTCTTTAAATATTTCCCATTAACCTTTAGGATTCGCTTATCATCAGCCAACTCTTCAATTTTATATGCATTGTTTGAAAATATCTTTACTATTCGAAAAGGTCCTTCCCAATGAGGTGACCATTTACCTAATGTTTTATTTTTCTTGTCCATGGGCAATATGACTTTCCAGACTAAGTCATTAATAGTGAATGCTTTTCCTTTCACCCTTTTGTTATATGCCCTGGCTACCCTTTCCTTTTGTCTCATTAGGATTTCCAATGCATGCAATCTAACTTCATCTAACTCAACTAACTCATTCATCATCATCTCCCAATATAATGCAGATGGGATCTCGTTTTGTCTTTGAATTCGAACTGATTGTAGATGAATTTCTACTGGTAGAACTGCATCATGACCAAATGTTAGTTGGAAAGGCGTGGTGTTAGTAGCTTCTTTAGGAGATGTTCTACAGGCCCATAGTATTTGGTCCAAAGTCTTGTGCCAGTTCCTTGGCTTTTTACCAACATGTTTCTTAATTAACCATATGATCACTTTATTGGCTGCTTCGACCTGACAATTTGCTTGAGCATAATATGGTGTTGATGTTAGTAATCTAAACCCCATCTCTTGAGCAAATTCTTGCATCTTCCTACCAGTAAACACATAACCTTGGTTTGTGGTTATGCTCTCTGGCAATCCGAACCTATAGATAATTTGTTTCTGTATGAACTCAATAATAGCCTCTTCATCAGCAGCTATTAATGGTATTGCTTCGATCCACTTGGTAAAATAATCTATTCCTACCAAGATATATTTATGTCCTTTAGACGAAGCAGGATTAATTTCTCCTATTAAATCTAATGCCCATCCTCTAAAGGGCCATGGTTTAATGATCGAATGTAACTCACTTGCAGGAGCATGTTGAATCCCTGCATGTTTCTGGAATTCTTCACACCCTTTAGCAAAGTCTATACAATCTTTGAGCATGCTGGGCCAATACATGCCATATCGAAATAACAACCATTTCATTTTATGACCTGCTTGATGTGCCCCACATGCCCCATTGTGGACTTCTGACAATGCTAAGTATGCCTCACTTTCTCCTAGGCATTTCAGTAATACGCCTTCCTGGGTCTTTTTGAACAATTAATTTCCCATGAGGACATATGATAATGCTCTATATTTTATCTTCCTATCAATATTCAATGTTGGATTTGTTAAATAACTCACAAGTGGACTTCGCCAATCCGCATCTGATAAGGTGTCTATGGCTAGTACTTTGAATCCCTGTTTATCAGCACAACCTAATTTTATATTCTCTAGATCTGATGGTATGAGTCTAGTAGCCATAACCCTATCTCTTAATTCGACCAAATCCTCAAAGTTTTTGGTAGAAACTTTATAACCTGAAGCCAACTGTGCTAAGTCATTTGCTTCTTGGTTTTCTATTCTTGGTATATGTTGAATATCCATGTATTCGAATTTTCTAAGTAGCCTGTTAACTATGACAAAGTATGTCATCAGATTTTCCTTTATGCATTTGTACTCCTTTGTTATTTGCTTGACCACTAACTCTGAGTCTCCTTTAATTTCGACTCTAGTTGCCCCCAATTCCAACAAAGCTTCAAGTCCAACAATAAGCGCTTCGTACTCAGCTTCGTTGTTCGAGCAATGAGGACCATCTAACTTATACTTGAATTTTGTTGGAATTCCTTCAGGAGAAATTATAAGAACTCCAACACCACTACCATCCCTATGGGTCGAACCATCAAAGTATAATTTCCAAGGTTGCATTTCAACGTAACCCATGACAGTCTTTTCGACCAGTGAATGGTCCATAATGAAATCAGAAATTACTTGACCTTTCACAGCTCTTAAAGGCATGAAAGTCAAAGAATATTCTGTTAAGGCTAAAGCCCATTTACCAACTCTGCTATGCATTATTGGTTTCGAAAGCATGTGTTTGATAACATCGAAATAAGATGAAACATAAACATCAACAGGCTTTATATAATACTTCAGTTTCATACAAGAAAAGTACAAACAAAGACATAACTTTTCTATATTGCTATATCTAGTCTCTGCATCATTCAATACCCTACTTAAATAGTATATGGCTCTTTAGATACCATTGCTATCTTCTTGTGCTAACATACTACCTATACTAACTTCATAGGCAGATATGTACAATATCACGGGCTTTCCCCATGAAGGTGGAGACAAGATAGGAGTCTGAGAGAGATATCTTTTTATCTTGTCAAATGCCTCCTGATGGGCTTCGTTCCACTCGAAGGCTTGGCCTTGCTTCAAACGAAGCAACGGAGAGAAAGCTTGGGTTCTTCCACTTAGATTCGAAATGAACCTTCTGAGAAAGTTAATCTTCCCTAGCAAAGATTGCAGCTCCCTTTTTGACGTAGGTGCTTTCGTCTCCATTATGGCTTTGGTCTTATTTTGGTTGATCTCGATTCCTTTTTTATGAACCACAAAGCCAAGGAAATCTCCAGCCTGCACAAAAAATGCACACTTAAGGGGGTTCATTTTTAAGCCATGTTTTCTCATTCGTTCGAATGATTGGCTCAAATGATGCAAATGGGTTTCTGCAGATATAGATTTGATGACTATATCATCAATATACACCTGCATAAAGGTTTCAATGAAATCATGGAAAATCGAATTCATTTCCCTTTGATAAGTTGCCCCAACATTTTTTAAACCAAAAGGCATCACTACCCATTCGTAGGTGCCTAAGGCTCCTGGGCAACAAAATGCTGTCTTGGCAACATCTTCTTCAGCAATAAAAATCTGATTGTACCCAGAGTATCCATCTAACATACTTAAATATTCGAATCCTGCAGCAGAGTCTATTAACATTTATGCCACAGGCATGGAGTACTCATCTTTAGGGGTTGCAGTATTTAAATCCCTAAAATCTATACAAATTCTCAGAGAGCCATTTTTCTTAATAACAGGCACTATATTTGCTAACCATTCGACATACCTTGTGGTTCTGATGAATCTGCAGCGCAGCAACCTTTCGATCTCAGCTTTGATCTTTGTGAGAACCGCTGGTGTGAATCTTCTAGGAGTTTGCTTGATGGGCTTCTTGCCATCCTTGATTGGAAGTCTGTGCTCCACTAACTCCCTCTTTAAACCAGGCATTTCATCATAGTCCCATGCGAAGCAATCTTTGTTTCTCTTGAGGACTTCGATCACTTCCTGCTTGAGACCTGGATTAAGTTTTGCGCTTATGTAGGTTATTCTTTTCGTGTTCTCATCCCCCAAATTCACTTCTTTGAGTGGATCCTGCGCCAACATTTTGGCACCTGAGTCTGTGGGGTCCTTCTCGAAGCCTAAGGGTTCTTTATCATAGATGGCATCTAGCCTTTGGTCTATTTCGTGTTCTTCAAAGGGTGAGCCTTTCGAACCATCCCCATTTATTTCGTTCACTTCTACAGCCAATTTATCTATTTCAGCCTCTAAGGCCGCTTTCCATTCGTTCTCAGCCATATAGGCCGAAATCCTTTCGAAGAAGGAGGACTTGATCATGAGCAAGGTTGTCGAACTCCCAGCCTGCTGGCCGTCTTTGCGTAGTACCTTTGAGTCCTTCATCTTCACTGACTATTCATCTATCCCAATACATGCCATCATGGCGAAGGGTCATATAATAGTGTGTGTTCCTGGTTTCGTTTATTTCGTCGTTAGGGGCACAAGGAGCAATCTTGGCCAAGTGTTTGTCATAATTTCTCTTGTCAACTAGATTGACTGCTGTCATGAAGTAACTTTGGTCAGCTTCTATATTCTCAGCAATGCCATCCTCTCTCCATAATACTAACCTCTGATGCATTGATGAGGGGACTGCTCCTACGCCATGGATCCACTCTCTTCCCAACAACAAGTTGTAGTTGGCTTTGGCTTCGATCACCATGAACATGGTGGGCCTGCAGCTCGATCCTACCGTCAAGTCCAGTTGAACTACCCCCAATGTTTGACCTACTTTCCCTTCATAGTTGGATAGGACCATGTTGTGTGGTTTGATGTCACCCTCGTGTATTCCTAACTTTGCTCGAATGAATAATGGCTTCAGATGATTTTTCATAGCTGGCTCTGGGCGCTCAAAGAAAGCATTCTGCTCTTCAACAGCTCCGTTATCCATTATGTAGTAACACACTGGCCTATGCTTCATCAGATCTATTGTATCATCCTCCTCATGCTCTTCGATTTCAGTTTCCTGTCCAAACTCACAAGGTAGTACAGATACCACGTTGCAATTGATATTGAGTGAAGACTCCCCCTTTGATTCGAAGTTGTCCGTTAGCATATCCTCGTCTTCTTCTGGACTTGGTGTGTACTCCTTCGATTCATTTGGTTGTGTTTCAGAGAAGAGTCTCCTACTAATTGGGGGTTTGTCCTCAGGCTGATTATTTGGTGTAGGTTTGTTGGTGCTTGATTCTCCTTGGTTTTTGATCGAAGTTGCTCCTTTATCTGCCATAGCTTCCCTTTCAGACTTTCGAATTCTCTGTTGCCTTCGCCATTGTGATCTTGACATAGGGTTTCTTCCTTTGTAGTTTTCTAACCTCACTTCTTTCTTCTTCGCCATATTGAACTGCCTTCTATATGTCATGGCGTGGCGTATGTTTCGTTCATTGTTTCTCCATTTGTCTTTGCCCTTGTCAGTTCTGACTTGCAGCCATTTGTCTGTTGGTATTTCAGCAGGAATTTTGAACGTTACCCTTCGAACGCCTTTGGGATGAGGACTATCAGGCCTTCGTTGAGTGTAGTTGCTCTCGAAATGTTGGCTCATCTGACCAGTCTCTTTGTGGTTCCAGCATGGGGCGAAAGGGATTGTTTCGAAGGCTACGGCCATATTTTGATCATACACTGCAGAACACCTTGGGCATACTAGGCATTTGGTTTCCCCTTTGTGACAGCGAACCAAAAACTCCAACAAACTTTCTCTAGCTTTAGGGTAACATCTGAATAACTGGTTATCCTGGCGCCAGTTGATGCCAGTTCGTGCCCTTTGTTTCCTCTCGAAGTTTGCAGCAATTCTCTGGTTGCAGATGATGCTGCATCTAGGGCATAGTATCATTTCGGCATCTCCTTTGTGGCACAACATGAGGTAGTCTTTAAGACTGGCATCCCTAGCATAATTATCCTCCATTTTGTATTTTTCTTTTTCTAAGTATCTTTCCATCTCCTCCATTTCAGAACAAGATCTCTCCATATCCACCATGTTGACATCTACATCCTCCCCCTTTATGTCATCATCTCCCCATCCTGTAGGTTTGATATCTTCGATTTGGATTTCTGAACTTTCTGGGGCAGAATACTTCACCACGTAGTCAAACTTTCCACTGGGCTCTCCCAAAGTATCCCATATTTCTTTCTGAGGGGAGGCTGGCTTTGTGATCTGGACTTTCTCTAATTTTAGCCTCAGGCCTTCAGTAACCTGTGTCAACTCTTGCTTTTGGTTCTCCTGGCCTTCAGTAGCCTGGATCTCTTTCGAAATAGCCAAAGGTACTGCTTCGATCGAAGCCTCTAGTTGCTTGTGGACGTCCTCAGTGACCCCCTTGTTGACTTCGACTAACACACAGTTTTTATTCTCAGTGTTTTTTTCTCCTAATGGAGTGTCATCTTGATCTGCTTCCACCATATTGATTTCTCCAATGCATGCAGGCTCGGAGTAATTGGTGTCTGCAACATCCAAAGGGTCTTCATCTACTTTCATTTTCGGTTTGTCAGCGAATTTCAATCTGCCATCCTTAATTTCATTTTGAATCAGATCCCTGAAAAGAAAACACTGTGAGGTTTTGTGGCCTAGGAAACTGTGATACTTACAAAATCCTCTTTTCTTTCTTTGATCTAAAGGAGGTATTTTGACATTCGATGGCATAATTAGTTGGCCATCTTTGACAAGCAAATCAAAAATCTCGTCACACTTTGTTACATCGAAAGTATACACCTTCTTTGGGAATTTGTCACTTTTCTCATTTTCAATAATTTCTTTCCCTTTTGTGGGAACTAGTAATTTACAGGAATAAGGGGGAGCCTGTTTCAATTCAGCGAGATCAATTTCGACCTCTTCGAACTCAGGGTAATATTCTGCTTCCTCAGTTCCAACATAGGAGACCCTTTCTTTCTTGTTATTTTTAAAAACTCTGGCCTTCTCGGCTTTTAGTCTTTCGACTTGTCGAACCCTGTCTGCTAGTTGGGCCATATCCCTCAAGTGTTGTGTATCTACTTTCTTTCTAATGGAGTAGTCTAGGCCACCAGCAGCCATTTCGACTAACTCATGTTCGGGAACTACTGTGAAACATCTAGACTTCAAGAGTCTGAACCTATTCAGATAATCATCTATGGGTTCAGTAAACTTCCTCTTGACACTGGCTAACTCTTTCAGGCTTATTTTAGATTGTCCCACGTAGAATTGTTCATGAAATAACCTCTCCAACAAAGCCCAAGTATCTATGGATCCAGGAGGCAAAGTGGTGAACCATGTGAAAGCGTTCTTAGTTAGGGAACTTGGGAATATTTAATCCTAAGGTCTTCATTATTTTCTATATCTCCTGCTTCGGTTAGATACCTGGCTATGTGTTCGACTGTTGATTCATTGGTGTCTCCAGCGAACTTTGTAAATTTAGGGACTTTATATCCCCTTGGTAAATCAGTGCGCATCACATAATCTATTATGGGAGAGGAATAGTTTGGCTTTCTAATACCTGTATTGAGACCGTTTTGAGCCATAATCCTTTCTATCATGGTGGTTAAATTATTTTCTGCCAAGATGTTGTCATTTCGAATTCTATGAACGACTTCATCAGCATCTTGGTGTCGTCCCACCATGACAACTCCTCTAGGTTGTTCTTCTCGAAACTCTGGGACTTCTAACCTTTCGACCCTTGCCCCTGGTTCTATAATTCCCCTTTGTGGGTCTCGAATCACTGGGGCTTCTAACCTTTGTGCCCTTGCCCCCAAGTTAACCCCCTCTCTGGCTGGTCTATAGGGTGGGTCATCGGCAATTTTCTCTATGATGGGTATGTTCGCTTGAACCCCCACCTGATTCTGCCTACGCCTTTCTGGCGGAGCGAAAAAATCTGCTATTCGACTCATGTTATCCGCGTTTTCTCTGTTTGTCATAGTTACATTTTGTACTATTGGGGCAAAGATCTCTTGCATAGTTTGTGCTAACACTCCTATCATATTATGGTTACTATCATCCATTAATTGCCTAAAAGCCATCTGATTTTCTATGGTTAAGATAGGCAATGCACTATAACCTATTGACCCTTGGTTATTTGTCATAAATTGATTAGCGCCAGATCCAGACCCTAATTGTGGTGACGTATTCGATGTCGAAGTGTGCAGACCCGCCATAAAAGATGTTGGCATCCCATAAGAGGGATTTCTGTGTCTGTTACCATCGAAACCGGGTGGTCTAGTTAGTGGGGTTGCGAAATGGGCTTGTGTCCCTGATGGTGGGACAAATCCCATAAGACAACCAGTGGTCCCTGCATTTCCTAGGGTCGAACCGTTGGTCGTCATGCCACTTGCTCTATTTGTGGCCACACTACTGGTAGAAGATGCAACAGACTGTGCGCTCGAAGGGATCGCATTAGATGTTCCCGTCAAAGCAGACATATTAGTGCCTGTTCCATGTGGGGCATTTTGTTCCCCTTGTTGATTGTTTGGATTAGACATCTTGTTATTACGTTTTCTTCTGGGTAAGGGTTGGTTGCTATTGGTTATTCTACCACTTCTAAGGTTCATATAACAACGAACTTATCACTCAGAAAGAACTTTTACAAAGGTTTTATCCTAACAATCTTTACTTTGTTTTAAATTTCGTAACGACCAATGACTGTCCCACTGGGCGTGCCAATTTGTTTATAGTGATTTCTGGTAAACAACCGCTAGTCCTCCAAACTATCAAATAATCTTAATGACTGTTATTTAATCTCTCTGGTAACTTGCAGGATCAACTAGATTGATCCTATGGGGTATTGGTCGTTTGGATAAATCTAATTGCAAGACTGATATTCATAGTTAGGATTTGTATTTAGAATGTTTTATAGACGTTCAATTCACTTCGATTACCATGTTAAAAGAATCTAATGACATGATCAAGTAAAGAAATACGAAACTGAATTGAATGAATAAAGATTCGATTGCAAAGAAATGTTTAAATGCATAAATAAGTAAATGACTTTGAATGTAAAGACTTTAATGTAAAAAGCATGAATATAAAAGCATGAAATGTAAAAGAGTTTCTGAAATGTAAAGGATTCGAATAGAAGAAAAGCGTTTAAATGCAAGAAATAAGTAAATGACTTTGAATGTAAAGACTTTAATGTAAAAAGCATGAATATAAAAGCATGAAATGTAAAAGAGTTTCTGAAATGTAAAGGATTCGAATAGAAGAAAAGCGTTTAAATGCAAGAAATAAGTAAATGACTTTGAATGTAAAGGTATTTGAATGACATTGACATGAAAATGGAAGATAAACTGGAAAAGATAAAGAGTTTTACTGAATTATAAATGTTTGGTGTTATCATACGTACATTGTTCGAGCATTCGTTTCCCTATCCATGTGGTATTTTGAATGTTTACTGAATTTTGTACAATAGATATGACACACGAAATCCTAACGCTAAGACTTCTATTTATACTACTTCGACCATAAAGGTCTTGCCTATAAGTTTCTGCCACGTTCAGAACATGCAGAGCACTGCTCCTCTCTAGCTTCCATGCGTCTTCGAACGCTCCAGCGCATATATATTTGAATTCCAACATCCCGCTCGCGTTTGAATTTCAAATGCCTTGGCAATCTTCGCTTCGAACTCATTTCACAGACACAGTCTCGTTACCACTTCGAGGCTTCTTTTAAATATATCTTCACAACTGTCACTCGAAGCTTCGAGCTTTGACATGTCCGTTCGAAGAACCGCTTCTACCATTCTGAACTGTAACATTTTGCTTTATTCCAACGAAACATCCATATTGCTTCATTTCGAACTGTATCATCAAAATCTTCAGCCAACAGGTATAGAGTCATAGAGGATGTTCCAACTATGTGTGAACCATGGTTTAAAGTCATAGAGGATGGATCAACTATGTGTGAACTACGATATAAAGTCATAGTAGATGTTCCAACTATGTGTGAACCATGGTATATAGTCATAGAGGATGAATTAACTATGTGTGAACCATGGTATAAGGTCATAGAAGATGTTCTTACTATGTGTGAACTATTGTATAGAGTCATATAGGATGGATCAACTATGTGTGAACCATGGTTTAGAGTCATAGAAGATGTTTCAACTATGTGTGAACCATGGTATAAAGTCATAGAAGATGTTTCAACTATGTGTGAACTATGGTATAGAGTTATAGAAGATGTTCTAACTATGTGTGAACCATGGTATAGAGTCATAATGTCTGTTTCATTTTTCAAACAAAATTATTATTAAAGAGTTATTATATTTTAATTTTTTCTTGCATTTTTTAAACAACATTATTAGTCAAGAGTTTTTTTATTTAAAATTTATTCTTGCAATTTTTCAAACAAAATTATGATTAAAGAGTTGATATATTTTAATTAATAGTTGAATTTTTTTAAACAATATTACTAGTCAAGAGTTAATTTTTAAAGAGTTAATTTTTAAAAAAATTTATTCTTGCATTTTTTTTAAACAACATTTTTTAAAACAACATTATAATTCTGGATCATACACCATCCAATCAAGATCTTCCAATTTTGAGCATAATTTTCTTATCTGCACGATTAAGATCAAACGGTCATCATTATATTCACTCCTTGAATGTAGGGTAAATTGAGTGCAGGAGCTTAAATTTGGCCACAACTAATACATTTTATTATATCTGACTCAATAAAAATAACTACATCATCTTTTTTTCATTCATTCACATTCCAAAAACAATACTCCATCATCTTTCATTCTTAAAACACTTCCACAAAAAATGTCTTCCTCAAATACTAGTGGGAATTTCGTTAGAGGACCAAGCCAACTGCAGTACAAAAAGTTGCTATGTTTTTGTGACAAGGTTGAAACTCTCAATATTTCAGGAACTGAGAAAAATCCTAGAAAACTTTACTACACATGTAAGGACAAAGGTTGCATTTTCTGGATATGGGCACATCCTACAAATTTTTCTACCAATGATTCGGACATCGCTGAAAGTTGTGACCACAATGTTCAACATACCACCTTTGAATCAATCAAGAGAGATCTCCACAATACAAATAAAGAAGTCATTGTTGTAAAAAACATTCTTAGGTTTCTCAGATTCATTTCAGTTGTCATTGTTGTAATTCTTTTTTTAATCCTTTTTATTTTGATTGTCTAAAACTTTGTTGTATTTAACTTTGATTATTGACATTGTTATCCTTAAATATTATGATCTCGGTTGTTTTAAATAATATGTATTTTTATTTTTATTACATAAACGAATGATTAATTAATAAAAAATCATTAATTAATACTATATATACTTGTATATTTATACTAACATATTTTCAAAACGAAATGTGTGAACTATAGTAACAAAGATATGGAAACTGAAACCTTCTCGCTAGTACACTAGGAGTATTTTTATTCAACAGCCCTTGATTCTTCACCAACTCCATAATTATGATCTTGATGGATGAATCATCATGTCACATAGATATTGTATCTTCATGCCATAGACTAAAGATGATGGGACAATAGCTTGCACAAAAAGCTACTTCAAATCATCCCCACGTCGCATTGGAATATGAACCACCCACTCCTTAGTTTTTTTGGTACAATCAAATTAACATATTTGTACAAAAATCTTTTCTTGATGTAGGATTAAATGAACATATTTAATTTTTTTTATTTTTTATTACATAAAATACCTTTTTTTATTCCAAACCGTGATAGTGTAGGAGTAACTAAACAAATTTAATTTTTTCGTTTTTAATATATAAAATTTTACCAATTTTTATTCCAAACCGTCATGGTGTAACTTCTATAAAATGTCAATGATTGACTTTGAAAACCCTTAAAACCCCACTATAAAATGTCAATGATATGCAACTTCTATAACTCCTTAATTATGATTCACCTCCCTTCCCAAAAATACAAACTTCTTCATTCATCTTCATCAATCAACAACAATGTCGTGGATGACAAAAATTATCAGCCAACCAACCATTGCATCTTGGACTTACACTTATGAAAGAAGATGGGTAAGTTTTCTGCATTTTAAAATCTTTTGTGACACTATTTTTGTAGTAGTACTATATTATGTAATGTCTGTTGATGTCTTATCTTTATTTGAAGTGTACGATTGTGGTTCCTCTCTCCTTCTTCCAGCAACACTATGCTCCTCTCTCAAACTCCAAATTTTGGCACGTGTACGATGTTAGCGATAATTATTTTTGTCTGGTCTATGACATACACATGACGGAGCCAAGTACTGTTAAAATAAAAATTTGGCAAGCGACTGTGGACCACATGGGACATCATATTCAAGATATTGTTCATTTTGAATATAAGGGAAATTCCGAGTTTTACATTACATGTGAAAAATTGTATGCTTTAGGTTCCTTTTCTACCGTACTAACAGATTAGGTACTATTCATGTCTCCCTTTAAATGTATGAGGTTTAGGTTTTTAATGTTTTTTTATGGAGTTCTAATATTATTTAATTATTTCAGGCTGAGGGTGAAATTGATCCTATGTCTGTGAATCATTTCATAGACATTTTACTGACAAGGTGGAGATTTTATGATAGGGACGGTTATAACCATGTGATGCACTTTGATAGAAATGTGGCGGCTCCAAGGTTGTTTAATGGGTGGGATACTTTGAGGGCTTTCTTTAGGTTAACCAAATATGTTGTAGTTAAGATAACTTTGTTTGGTAACTTTACTTTTCAGATGGATATTTTGGATGATATGTAGGGTTGTTCTTGTAATGAATACTATTTTGGATGTAATTCACTTGGTAATGCGTATCAATTACTAGTAAATAACTTTTGTTGCATTCCTTTAAACTAATTTTCATTGAAAACCATAACCAAGCATACCTAAAATTTATAATTGGGCCCGATTGGAATGTTCATAATATTTGGTTACACAGGGCCCGATTGAAATGTTAATAATATTTGTTTAGACTGGGCCCAATTTTGTTCACATACCTAATACGATTTTGTTTTATATGGGCCCAATTTGATAGAACCACTATTAATTTTTTTCACAAACCAAATGTGAATGATAATTAAACTGTATGAAGCATATACTACTTCAAAATTTTAATATATCCCAAACTTAAATATTCCTCACAAACTTAACCATAAAAACTCCATAGTACATCCCAAACATAATTATTCATTAATCATTATGTCTATTTAAAAACACTAAATGTTGTACTAGCATTGGAAAGTCATAAAAAAACCCACACTAATGAACACCAAATTTCATCACATGTTGCAACAGACCAAAGCACGAAGGATTTTCCCCAACCGACATTTCATACATTGGGTACATGGGTTGTACCATAGATATTTGATGCATTATAGGTTGTCCAACGTGCATCATATGTTGAAGTTCATACATTGTATTTACATGTCTACTTGTAACATCCATATGTGGCGTCATTACAACGTTACCATATTGACTTTGTGGTGTTTGTGAATGTTTTTTTGGCCTGTTACTGCTAGCATTGCAATTGAATTTCCTTTTATTTTTATGTATATACAAATTCAATAAATATTTCAAAACAATTGTAAACATAAAAAGTTAACAAAACTGAATATACCTTTTGCATTATGCTTAAAGAATCATTTATCAGCATTGACTCGAGCACAACATTCTGATCAGATGTCTCGTCTTGTGTGTTCTGGAAAAATTACCAAAATAGCTAGAATATAATGTCCAATACAAGATATATATATATATATATATATATATATATATATATATATATATATATATATATATATATATATATATATATATATATATATATATATATATATATATATATATATATATATATATATATATATATATATATCATAAGAATCTGATCACAAAGAAGATATTTATTACCGAACAATTCCTCGCATCATGAGTGGAACTATTGTAGTTTTTGTAGTGTATGGTTGGTTGCTTCACTCTTTTTTCTCTTTGGAGCACCTTTGGTCTTCACTGTAATCGATCACCTACAGGTGACTTTCGGGAACCAATAGGTTCGTCAGAATTATAATAGTTTTCTGAAGATTCATTATGTCATCCATTAGATCCACATAAACACCACTCTTTTTTTATGCTTCTTTGCAAAAATTTGTAAAAACAGAACAATATCCCCCAAAACGAGCCTGCTCAATCAGATTCGAATCTACTTCCCCATTATAGTTCATGTTTAGACACCCAATTTTGGCATTCTTCGTCCAACGCGACAATACAAAACTACTAGGAATGTGACCCATATACTCTTCCTTCATGACAAAAAATGTGTGAACATGGTAGTCCACGTGAATAAAATAATCTACACGAACACCATAATATTTCATTTGATGCATCCGATACAACTTCTCTTTCAAACCCAACCTCAGAAGATTTTGTCAATGTAAAAGCAATCGTTTCCCCTTCTGATAATCGCTCCTTCACAATTAATGCACTAGCATTCATAATTTCTTCTTTTACTTCTGTAAAAATCTCCGTTGTATAAGTTTTAGCAACATCAGTCTCAATCAGACGCAAATGAGTTGACAACACATGATCCAAACACTTTAATTTAAAATCAACAACAAGTTCATTATTTTTGTAATCTCCCAATGCCTTATAAAAAATATGCATAAATTCAAAAATGCACAATTTTTTCCTTACATAAGACTTGATTATTGCATTAACAGCTTCACATTGAGACGTAGTTCTTATACGACCAAAAAACTTATCGCGTAGATAAGCAGTTTCCCAAAATGACTTTTTCTCAAATGTTTTGGCAACCCAAGCATTTCGTTCAAGATCATTCTCCTTAACCAGCTGCGACAAAAATTCTTCAAATTGCTCAGGTGTAAAATTAGAGTACATTGCTTTTTTAAAACCTTCCAAAAACCGTGACTTCTTTACATTTTCACCTGCATTCTTGTTCAAATTCCAAGCACACAACCGATAAGTCGCATCAGGAAAAATATGTTTTATAGACCCCCTAATAGCCGTATCTCCATCTGTTACCACTGTTTTTGGATGTTTGTTTTCAATGCACTCTAAGAAACACCTCAAGAGCCACTTATACGTCTCCGTCGTTGTATCCAACACCAATACAACACCGAATATAATGGTCACTGAGTGGTGGTTGCACCTAGGAAATATAACCAACGGATAATTGTATTTTTCTTCTGGTAAGTTGTGTCAAACGCAACAACATCGCCAAAACAAAAATAGTCTGATCTACTAGTGTCGTCTGCCCAAAAAAGTGACTTCAATCTTCCATCACTATTTATAGAATATTCCACATATAGCATAGGATCCGCAAATGATTTCACGTTGAGATAATTTAGTGCAGCGACAACATCACCATCTTTAATAACAACACTTATTTTTTTATCAGCATAATTGTACAAATCTTTCTTTGTAAAACCAACATCATGATATCCACCCTTTTGAGCAATCATGTATCCCATTATATGACATGTTCTGATTCCACGTGATTAAAGACCATCAATTTGAGCTATATCTACCTTAGATATTTTACGATAACCAGGGTGTAGATGCACAGACTTTGTTGGGGTTAATTCATGGTTATGAGCCTCTTCAAAAGTTGACACTACATATTTTCCCTTTTTGTTATTGTAGTGCATACGGAGCCTAGCTTCGCAACTAGTATGTGTCGTCCGTCGGTGTTCTCTTTTCTTATCTACCCTATCTGCGTGCTTCTGGTCTTTAATCCATGTTTGTTGCATACATACTACCTAATTACTACTATTTCACTACCTGGCCCTCTCTGCCTAACATCGTTTTTCCTAATAGAAAAACCTTTACATTTTCCATAATTATGATAAAATTCATAAGCTTCACTCACAGTTCCAAATTCCAAAGCACGAATTTCAGCGAAAGTAATCAAAGTTACACTCGCTACTCTATCACCTACAACTGCATCACTATTTGTCACTTCCGCTCCAACCGATTCCTCACCGTCGTCATTATCATATTCATCTTCATCATTTGAACTTTGATGGCCACTGGAACCAACATAATTAACATCTTCATCATAACTACATTCAGCATCAGATGAATCACTGTTATGAACATTGTTCAAATCAACCCCAACAGAGCCGGCGTAGTCGTCCATCTGAAATCGGCCGATATATAACACAAAATATAATTAACATCAATGATAAAACCTATTTTCAAAATTGAAATGTAATCTTAACCTAAATATTGAATAACTAACATAATGACTATCTTAATTTTGAAATCCAAGTGCAGACAATGACATCAATCATATAACCAAAATTTCAATTTGAGATAATTTATTTCCAACTTAATTAACAGCTACCATATGGAAAATCAGAAACATTAAATTTGAAATCCAATTTCAGATTACAACATTAATCACAAAACCTAATTCCCAAATTGAAATCATATAAGAATTGAAATTATTAAATATTAAACCCAATTACCTTAGCAAATCGGGTATCAATACGAATTGTGTGAGGAGCGCGAATGAATGAGATAATATTGAAGGTTTGCTCGTTGAACAGTGTTGCAGGGAAGAAAACTCACGATTACGAAAGAAGAAGATGAAACATGTATTCGTTAGTGGTCATTTTACGATTGCGTTGGATGGAGATGAATGTGGATAATAAAGAAGATAAAGTTACAAAAGATGAAGTTGTAGAAGATGAAGTTATGTTCGTTGGGGTTTGTTGGGGAAGAAGGTAGTTGAAATAATTTTGATTTTGTTAAAATATCAAATTTAAAGTTAAAAATTAATAATATTGAATGAATAATGAATGAGACTTAGTTGCAAATATGTTAGGACTTAATTGCAATATTAACAATTATGAAGTTACATAATAAATTGGATGTATAACATAATTCTATATAGCATAATAGAGTTTCAAGAACCTTTGTGATTGGCTAGCACTGTGACTTTTTCAAAAAAGTCAAAATGTCAACTTCACCATATAATTTTCCTTCTTATTTTCATAATTTATTTTTTTCACATAATTAAAACCTTAGCCACTAGAAGTAATTCTTATTTTCATAATTTATTTTTTCACATAATTAAAACCTTAGCCACTTCCTTTTCTCTTACTTCAATATCCCTATTATAATACAATTCAAGCTTGTGTGAGTTATTAAATCCTACATATTTGATGAATACGTGACATTCCAATCACTTGTGATCTTGGAGTATTGATTTTGTTGTTGCTCGAATAATTCTAAACTCCTTAATTAGTGGTGTCATAGTATGGTTCAGTTTAATAGAAAAACCGAAATTGATAATGATGTTATAGGATGTTATAGGATGTGAGAACATTATAATATTATTTTAAAAGGAGCCTAAAGTTATGGATCTTAGTATCCCTTGAATGCATGTCTAGTATATTGCAAACTTATCGCACATGCATGCAGTCACATTTAATACCATTGCCACATCCACAGGTTATGTACGACTGACTACATGGCCAGACTCGCTTACTAGAGCATTAATTACGGTGCAACTTGGTCTCAATAATCTACGACAACAGACAGTAAATCACATATAACGTTTACTTCACATCAAAGTTCTTGTGAGGCTATAATAATACCCCTGGAACATGGTTTTGGCTCTTACTATTACTACTACACAAGAAGTACATGGATTCATTGCTCATAGATTCAACGAAATCGAGATGATAATGTAAACAAGATAAAAGTGAGCCATGTTAGTAGAAATTGCGGGAACCTAATTAATTTCGTTGTTGCATACTTATATACTATTTTACCTCATGGCGCGTGTGGGATATATTCTCTTGATGAAAAGTGGATAGAATATTTTATTTGCCTTGCATAAAAAAATTATAATTTCCATAGAGTTGAAATATTTCCTTAATAGCACACTATCTTATATTGTGTGCAGGTGCGCAATTTAAGGATGTAAAATTTATGGCATCATTTAATGAGAAATGAAGAATTGCAGCAGATCACATATATTCCCTCAAATTTTAGTGAGAAATTAATCTTAGTTGTAAAAAAACAAATTATATAGAAGGAGAATTAAGATCCAACAAGATCGTCAGAGAAATACAAATAAGATATAAAAAGGTAATATTTTCTAACCACACATATCAGAATCAGAAAAGGTATGTTTAGCCAATAAATGAGTCATCTAATAATGCCTCTTGTTTAATTAATGTTGTGAGAATAGAGTCATTTAAGTTGGTGTAACTTGTTATAGGAGGAGTGTAACCGATTATCATCCTTTAGGTAGGAGTTAGTATCAAACAGAAGTATTATGTAATCGGTTACAAAATTATTGTAACCAGTTACCAACCTTCAATTTTTAGTATTTTTGAAAACATAAGCCTCGTGTGATCGATCAAAGGTTTTGTTTAACTAATTACAAGATTAAAAAAATTTATTTTCTGTTTTAGTTGGTTAGCTACATTGATGTGTATTGTTGTATAAATATTCATGTTGGATCATTAATGAAATAACAATCATAATTTTACCCTAATTCTCTCTAACCATCTTATTCTCTTCATCTCTCCATTGTTGATCCTTTATCTTGTGATTGAGTTTTTCCCCAACATTTGATATCAAGAGCCTAATTTTTTGATCGAACACTCAATGTGTAAAAATGCTTTTCATCTCCAACACAAATATCCAAATTATGCGAAGAATTATGACAGGTGGCACAAATAGATGAAGGTGTTGTTTGGTTATCAAGATGTTCTTGAAGTGATCAAGAACCGTGTTAATCCACTTGTAGAAGGTGCAACAACGACACAAAGAACTACACAAAAGAAAGAGAAGACAAAAGCTTTCAAAGCTTTGTATCTCATTCATCAATGTGTTGAATTTTGAAAACATTGGTGACTACACATTCTCAAAGCAAGCTTGAGAAATCTTGGAGAAAGGTTATGCAGTAGCTGATAAGACAAAGGTGGTGAGGTTACAAAATCACAAAAGCATCTGGAGTTAATTCAAATGGAAGAGAAGGAAATTATTAGTGAATTTACTACAAGAATCACCAGATTGGTGAATCAAGTGAAAGCTTGCGGAGAGGCAATCACCGAGCAGTATGTGGCCGGTAAAATCTTGAGATCGTTGACATCAAGATTTGATAACGTAGTGGTTGCTATTGAAGAGTCCAAGGATCTTTCGACCATGAGCAAAGAAGAGTTGCAAAGTTCTCTTGAGGCTCATGAGCCGAGAATAGAAGAGAGGAATGTTGACAAAGCAAAGGTTGAAGTTGCTTTGCAAGCTTGTTTCGTTGAAAAAGGACAAGAAATTGAAGGGAACGTGGTTCATGAGTAGGAGTATAGGAAACTACCACATCAGTGGTAGGAGAGATTCCCAAAATTCCAATTCAACATTTCAAAAGAGTGAAAATAGTTGCAACAAAGGTGGTGGATCAAACAATTACAAATGTGGCAATAATAGAGACATGAGGATGATGGAAAAGTTACAAGAGCAGTGTTAAATATTATAATTGCCAAAAGCATGGACATTTCGCTCGCTAATGTCAAGCCAACCATAATGATCCACGATAAGCTGAAGCAAAGTTTATAAGGAAATAACATGATAAGAGCACACTATTAATGGTGATTGTTGAAGCAGAAAACAACACTGAAAAATGCAACCAAAATCGGGTACAAACGCTTGAAATCATGATGGTAACTACACGAGAAGATGCAAAATATAGCGATCAATGGTACCTTGATTCCGGGTGTTCAACGCATATGATGAGAATGAATGATTGGTTTGTAAAAATCAGTCAAGCGTTGAAAAACATGGTGAAATTTCGTGAATGATAACACACTTGCAGCTGAGGCTATTTGGAATTCTGGTATACAGATTACACATATCCTAACACATGTTGAGATATTGATCTCTGCAAAATACTCATGGACAGAAACACCAACCTGATACAAAACTCATCATTCCAGAATCGTAACAAATGTTCCAACATCTTATACGACATGTTAATCAATCAATAACCAAACTAAACAGGACATTTTCATACCCCAATTTTTGACCTAAGATCCCATCTTCATTTGCATATACATCAAGGTCACGAAATATGGTCGGTTTCGAATGTCTCACCTTCGAGCATTACCTGTGCAGATATTATCGAGTGTTGTGAACATTTTATCTTATGCATGACTAACATCTAATTAAGCACGAAGTGTATGTTTTTTATTTCTTTGATTTCATGTGCAGAAATAGATCTGGATCAAGAGCATCAGGCGTCACACCCCAATTAGGGTTTTGAGTCTCTCAAGCCAGAAGTGAATTTTATCATTGATTCTCGAAGACTGATTCGTCAAGAGAATCATGTGTTTATTTCCACGCTCTATTTCAACAAGTGTCCTCAAGCTCCTCTAAAATTATTTAAAAGAACAGTCAAGGTTCTGTGACCATTGGTTCACGTGTGTTTCACCTTGCCTTGAAATACAAGAAAAGATCAGGCTATACAAGTCAATTCCAAACACTTCGACCAAAAGTCATCTGCAAGTTTTCTTTAAAAGTTAAAGACGAATTGTGTTTAGAAAGCCATGAAAAGCCTTTATGGGACGTTCGTCATGATTTAAGAGTTTCTGAATCTCTAAGTTCAGTTCACTGTGCCAATTTCTCAATGCGATAACGTTTTGCCTCAAATCCCTCTTCTAGTGATCATTCGAAGCTTTTAAGTATGGTTCAATTTATTATGCTTACATGACGCGACTTGAATTTCGTTAGAGTGGGGTGATTAAATTCAAGATCGTTTTGGAAGAATTTTTTTGGAATACTTGGAATTTTTATCATGTGAATTCAAGTGTTAATTAAATAGAAGTTATCAAAAAGGGCTCATTCAAAATTCAAATTATTCCTCACATTGCATTTATTCAAGATTATTTTTATGTGATTATTTTGATGGATTCACACCATGGCCATTTGAATTCACATGAGGCATTTACTAAGGAGATATTGGGAAAAGAAACTTGATTCAAATAATCATTCATCACAAGAAAAAATACATGATGGTACAATATCAATTCATGTAATTAATTTGGATCTCTAATGCAAGATGCAATATTGAGGTCTTAAGGCTTGCATCATTGTTTATTCATCATTCAAAAACTCATTCAAGTATCAATCAAATCTTTTCCAAATTCAAGTGGAAGATTTTGAATCTCATCAAGACAAATAAAGATTCAAAATGTTTACAATTACAAAGGAATTAAAAAATTATATTCAAGACAAGTTTCCATTCATGTTACAATTTTATTTGGAATTATCACTACAAAGTTACAAGAGGAATTACAAGTTTGTACATAAGAATCAAGACTAAATTTCTAATGTCCTAAAGCTTCATACTTCAAAAATGCTGCCCATATTTTCCAGCCTTGTTTCAACAATAACAGTCCATTTTTTATGGTATTTTGCTGTCCAAAACAACAACCTAAAACAGTCCAAATTCTTCCCAAAAAATGCTACAAACCAGTCCAAAAAAACAGCAACCTGCAATGGTCTAAATGCTACCAGAAAACTGATGTAAACCAGTCTACACACTACTGCCCTGCATCATAAAAGCCCAAAAATTGCATCAAAATGGCAACTTAAAATTGTATGAAAAAAGGCATCAAAACAGTTTGTCAAAACAATTCAAATGTTCTTTTATCCCCCCCCCCCCCCCCCCCCCCTAAATGCTTTGTTCTTTCACTATAAAAGCCATATTCATGGACAGAAAATTACACAAGAAAAACTCAAGGAGAGAAAAAACAGAAAAAGATAGGAAGTTTGTTCAAGTTTTAACAACAAGAATCAGGGTAAAAAGGAGTTTGAGAATCAAAGGGATAACTTACTGTTTTCTTTAGAAGCTCCATCGGAGAGACTTCGATAGGTATTTCTTCTCCCTATTATTTTCTGCATACATCAATACCCCACTTAAGAACTATATACAAGTCAGAAATTCTAGTATAGAATCTTACAAGCTACCACCAATTTCCACCTTTCTCTTCTTCCACACAACCCAATAAATTTTCAACCCTTTCTTCAGATAGTTTTGTACCCCAACCGAGCATCACATAACTCTCACTGTCTTCTTCTTCTTCCTTCGTTAAAGAATCCACTTCTGTAAACCTCAACCAACATCCGTTAACCACCATACCCACATCAACCCCGCCCGCCACCGTAGCCATGTCATTGTCACTCCAAAACAAAAAATCCAACATTTCCATAAACACCCCCACACTCGCAGAAAATGAACCTATACTATTACCCCCTCCACTTCCCGTAATCTCAAAAGAAATCAAACTGAATAGAGCCACAATCTCTTCATCAAACTCAAACCTCTTTTCCCTCTCAAAAACCCACACCATCTACAAAGAGGAATGGCTCCTCGCGGTCAACAAACCCCAAGGAATCTACTGCGACAATGTTCTTTCCTCCCCCAAGTCACAAAAAACCGCACCTCCGGAGCTTCATCTCGATCTGTTTCAGAATCATACATTTAGCTAAAATGGATCTAGCCTAAGCGAAATGTGTAATCAACAGCATTTCTCAGTTCGGTCATCTAGTTTCTTTCCAAACATTGAGGCCTATCCCTCTTCAGAAGAACTGTACTAATATGGTTTTTGTTTCGAGGTGTTTGAAACCAGTGCTTGATGATGTTTTCGATTACAAAATCCCTTTGGATGAGAATCTGTATGGAGAATGTGAAGAATTGGACCGACGGGATAATCAAGCTCAGAGATTTGATTTAGGGAAGAAAGGGAAAGAGGAAGATGGTGGCGATAATCCGTGAGAGAGAGAGAGGTCTACTTGTTTTGTTTCAAATTTCCCTTTTTAGTTGTTTGGGAACAACAATAATATTAATCCGAACGTTTCCTTTCCCAATGTCAATAAAAATGCAGTGATACCCTTTGTTATTAGGGTTTCCCAAAGTATTCTTTGTCTCTTCCTAGGAATCGGGTCAGCCCTATTGGGCCTGTTGGCCCAATTACATTCATCATTCCACTTATATTTTAAAACATAGTTATAACAGATAAAATAACATAGCTTAGTGGCAAGGCCTGTATGCTGCAATCTAAGGGACACGAGTTCAACTCCTTGCCAGAACATTTTTATTCTATTTTTCTTGATTCTTTTAGCCTTATTTCCAAATTTTATTAAATATACTTGATAACCAAAATATTAAATTAGTTTATTTTATATATATAATTTATTTCTTGCTATTATAAAAATACCAAAAAAAAAACATGCTATTAAATTAGTCTTTCATTTAATTTTATTATTTATTTAATTGTTCAAAAATGCATTCCTATAATTTAGTCTTTATTAAATTTTTGTTATTTATTTAATTGTTTAAAAATACATGCTTATAAATTAATATCTTATTGAATTTTCGTTATTATTCAATTGTCGCTCTAACTAACTTTATTCTCGATCGTTTAATCTTTATTTCTTTCGTCTGTCTCAAATCCAAGGGATATGTTTTAACTCTGTTGACTTCATGTCATCAAATACATCTTATCCGATTGTGCGAATCCCTTCATTCATTTTTGTTTTACTATTTCATTAATCTTAAGTTAATTTTCCTAAAAGACTCTATTTTAAAAACTCACACCTTTTAAGTCAAAACTTCGACACTAGGTCACAACATCTTCAAAATCTCGTCCACACTCATTTTTTAACCAAACAAACCATTTTAATAAAACAAACAATTTTAACCAAAAAACAGATATTTCAAAAGGTTCCTGCAGAGTACCGCAGATGCACTGGGTGCTAATACCTTCCCATTGTATAACCAATCCCCGAACTTTAGATCTCTTTCAAAAAACGCATTATATTTTCATTACTTTTAAGTATTACTTTACATTCCATATTTAAGGGTTTTATTTCTCTCTTTCCCCTTTTCCCTTGGAAATAATAAAGCATGGTGAGAGACTTTTGCTTTTGTGAGTTGAGTTAATTAATAGCTCGATCTCTGATTTACCCTGTTACATTTTTTATCGCTACAAACATAAAGATAGTAACACACAAATATGATGACCCAGTTTGGTGTACAACAACACCTACTCTTGAGGCTACCAAGCCAAGAAGGAAGTCCACTATCAACAGTATTAGTTCAAAGCTAAACTCCTACGTTTATAACATCTCGTCTAATCTCTATCCAATGCAACTTCTACCTAGGTTCTCCCTAAATATGAGAAATAGACATCTCACTTCCTAAATCACCTTAATGATATTTCTATCAATTACAACCAGTTCAGTCAAGACTCTTAACTAATAAACATACTTGGATTTGCTTCAAAACTTCATCCAATAACAATACACGATTCATTACCTACAAGCTTCTGAGTCTGCATAAAACTATGTCTACCATAATGTATCAAATTAATACAAAGGGTTACTTATAACCCAAGAAAGTACAATACTTTCAAAACCATAAACCCTTATTTTACTTTTAACTTTGATACATTTGATTTAGTTAATTTTCCCTATAACTAAGTCTTCCTTTTATAATCTTCAAGGTAATGGATTTGGGCTTCAGATTAGCAGCTGATCTATTGTAGAAAATCAACAAAAATATCTCCTAAGTCATAGGACTTCAATAATTAGTTTCCTTGATTATATCCATAATTAGAAACTAAACAATCCTCTAAAATTCAGCTCGAATCTCTTCAATCTTCAAATTGTACGCCACATAGGATATCACAATATTCTCAGAACATTATGCACATAAAATATATTAATTAAATCCAACTTTCCAACTGGTCACATGTGCAATATCGAATGGCTCTTCATAGGACATCTTCATTCGACATGTCTCTCTGATGATGAGACATCTTAGTTCAACGCTCCTGATTTCATCATATTGAACACAACATATGGTTACCAAATATTTCCAGAATGATCCATATTTGTAAATCACTCACAAAATCCAAACATCCAATTATACCAGATAAGATGTCGGATGATCATAATGAGACATCTTGTTCAACATCTAGTTTTACCAAAATTAGTCAAACCTTTAGAGCTTAAATCTTTGGAACTTTCAATCTCTCCCTTTTGGCAAATTTTGGCTAAAACTCCTTTTACACCACAGATCCAAAAACCTTTGGTTGCAACTCTTTTTGCACAATAAACCCATGAATAAAATTCTAGGAGCAGAAAGTCCTGAAGTCATTTCAGCCAAACCAATCCAGGATGATTTGATAAGATCAATCTAAAAACATTTCTTATAGGGATGAAGATACTCCCCCTTGATCCAATACCATTACTCGCGAGGAGTGGCATAAGAGGACCCAGTGGCATAAGAGAACCATTAAGTAGAAACCACTAGTCAACCTAGGGGATCTCAGTGTTACTCCTAGATAACTCAGAACACAAGACACAATTATGTTCATAACTCAGATTACAAGACACAAAAGCACTCAAGAATACCAAACTAGAATAGGACATTGTATTCGACATACTTGCAAAGCAACTGAAAACACATGCCTCTGACTTAACAACATCTGAACAATACAACTCTCTCCCTTTTTGGCCAAAAATTAACAAACAAATCCCTCACAAAAGCAGACCCAAAAGGTACTTATCCATACCCGAACAAAATCCATAAGGACTTATGAAAACATCAAACAACCACAATGTGAGAAAAAGATAAGGAATGACCTCAATAAATACCTAAGTAATGGCATAGGAATTAACTAATTTAGACTGAGTCAGTGATCTCCGTCAAAAACATTAATCAAGGAATATAGTCAAAAACAAATGCACCTTCTAAAACAACTTTTGATTGCCTTTGTTGACTCTAGATTGAGTCTTCTTGGGAAAATTTATTTCTAATAAAATCAAATGCATAGTCAACAAGCACACTTTACACTCCCTCCTGACGTGTATAGATTGCACTGTCCATACTATTTCTTTGTAAGTCACAGGGGAACAAGTCCTGCATAATGTCCTGACATATCTACGCATTCTGAAACATGATTCCACATTTGAGCATCACATGTGTGATATTCCCTATCAACAACCAATGCTTCCACTTAGCCTCACCTATAATATAGAGAGAAATAAGTTCTCCCTTTAAAGTTAATGTTGTGCAGAGTAAGCTTAAGAAGTATGTGTACACATGATTCGATAATCTTCACATGTTTAGAGCCATACATGCCCTTTTAGAATTATTTCTCCTCCTCGAGATGAAAACTTGAGATATAAGAAACTAAAAAGTAATAAAAAACTATGATCTTCTCAGGTTCACACATAAGGAAATATGTCATAACATCTTATAGAACAACATTCATTATCGTGAGTGCATGAAGCGCTTCTGAACCAACAAATGAAAGTCAATTCATCTTCCAAACAGGCACGACGTTGTAACATTCCAACAACATTTGCACAGATTTAACAGGTGCAACAATATGATCACAAGAACCATATTAAGAGATACAAGAAAGCTGAGAGAAATAAATTCTCGTACTTCTTATGATCTTTCACCAGAGCCATAATGATAATACAGAGACTGTAGTATCTATTTGCAATGAGGCACAAAATGTACCAGCTCATCTTTTAGTCTTCTGTCTTTTAGACTTTTGCACCATTCTTCATACCACTAGATGCATTAGTTTTTGAAGAGCAACTAACACACATTCCTTGGATCCATGTTTGAATAGAGCTTCCTTTTAGCATACAAAAAATGATGGTTATTTGACACATCTTAGAAGAATCTCCAACACAAATATTCTTGCACAACTTTAGCAACTAACACACATCAGAGAACCAAGAGAGAAATAAACTCTCACACATTTTTTGAATTAAAGTGCTTAGATTCCAAACTTGCATAGATACGTTAGGCGAATACACAACTCTCGTTAATATATTTACCATTAGTCCCATGCACACCTGGATCACAGTTTCTCTTAGATGTCCAAACAGCTGGTAGGATTATCTCTTCTCAAGTGTAGAGCATACAAGTCATAAAAAAACTTGAATAAATTCTCACATACTCTCTGAAATAAAGATTTCAAATCTCAGACTTACACATACACATCTAACAGATACTTATTTCCCGTCAAAGTATTTGTCATCAGTTAAATGCATAACATCATCAGGAGAGATTCTTTTTAAGCTCCTTACTTCATAGTTCCCTATGAGAAATCCAGACAGTAGATAATACTACCTTCTCACACTAGGTAGTATTATATTTATTATGCCAAATAGGTATACAACCCCCATACCACTCAGATTAGCTCAGTGACTTGACCTTACACTCCACCTCAAACAAATCAACCTTTTTGTCTATAGAAGAAACCAATTGAAATGATGTCCCAACATCAGTTCAAACATCAAGGAATTAATCATAAATCTTACGCAAACCCCAAGGAAATCACACTTGTACTCTTTCACCGACCATCGACCTTCAAGACCAGATCAAAAGGCACCAGGAATTATATACTTATATACTTTCTACATCAACACTGTAGCGGTAGAAATGTTAAGACTAAGCCATTAGATTAACTTAACTCGCATAGATCAAATAAAAATCATCACCGCACTTTATTGTTTCCAAAGGAAATGGGAAAAGAGCGAATAAACTCAAAAAGAGGGGGGGGGGGGGGGGGGGAGAATCTAGGTATGGGGGTTGTTTATGCAAAGGGGAGGTATTAACATCCTAAACATCTATGGTACACCGTAGGAACCTCTTTGAAAATTTGTGTCTTTTGGATATAAGAGGTGTATACAAAAATTGGATGTTGGTGATGAGAAAAGAACTATTTTTACAATTTTTGCAGCCGCCGCGGTTGTGAATCTTTAGTGCCTACGCACCACCTTCCGTGCAATAGGGGATCAGGGTACTCGTAGTTCACCTCAAAAACATTAAAACATGTGCATGTTAGTTAATTTTAAGAGAAGAGACATCATTGTGATATCCGAGTGGAAAACATACTTACTACCTGTGATACGGTGGCAGAACTAACTGTTTAATACTGGTTTGTGTTTTTGTGTTTTTTGTTCATAAAGTGTCGCGGTAAGCAAGAGTCGCCACCAAATTTTATTTCATCCAATCATGGAAAAGGAAAAAGAACAGAAAAAACCTTTTTTGAGATATTCTGAGTACGGGGGATAGATTATAGAAAGGGAAGGTGTTAACACCCTTTCTATCCGTAGTTATCTACGGGCTCTTAGGTACTTGCTCATTTTTCAAATTGCTTGTGTGTGTTTGTCTTGAAAATGTTTTACTTCGTGATAACCCATGTATCAGTCCTCAAGGATGTGACGAAGTTTGCTTTGAAAATTATTTTGAGAAGTGTTGGTGTGAAAAGTTTTTATTGAGCAAGTACTTAAGATTCTACCTACTCGGAAAAAGATTGTTCATTCTCATTTCCTTTAGATAGCGCTATCCTACTATTAAGGAGTAGGTAGAACCGTCGTTGGAGTTGTAAGGGACATTCGAAAGGGATAAATACAATCACTAAAGCAATAGTTAGAAAACTTTAGTAGTAACCCTAGATTCTTTAGATCTTTCGAGGCAACATTTCCGAGGCAACACTTCCGAGGAAACATTTCTGAGGCAACATTTATGAGGCAACATTAAAATGGGACACTTTGATCTTTTAGACTGGAGGGCAACCACTAAAATCTCCTATGCTTAATGATTGTTTACCGAAGGAAACCGAAGTGAGGAAAACCCTAGGAGTGAATATGTGCATATGAGTTTTTTTCAATTATTTAGTCTTTGCACATTAGGTGATCTACCGTTTTAAATTTCAAATATTCTTTCCATACAATCCTATTAGCCATGCATCTAGACAGTTAAAGATTGCGGGAATTTAAAGTGCGAAAAATAAAACCTAGCTATTACAAGGCTTTGGGAGGGGGATTAATAACATAACCAAAAGTGGGGGAAAAGCGATAAATAAAAATCCTAATTTTAACTATTACAAACCAATAAGCAGTTACATAATTATGAAAAAGAAATAATTAAACGCGTGGCGAATTAAATACAAGGATGGTTGAAAAATAACCTAAAACTCTAAGTAAGGAAAAGTATTTTTTGTGGATTTTTATTTGCGAAAACAATTAAATTACAAATTAACTAAACCTAATTTCTAATTACTTTTAATTATGAAAGAAATTAAATTACCCTAATTTTTTAATTAAATTAATTAATTAAAGAAATAAATATTTATGAGAAAAATGATTTTGGTGTATTTTTGAAGAAAATTAATTAAGTTATGTACAATTAAAATCCTAAGTCTAATTATTTTTAATTATATATAAAAAAAAGATCAAATTGCCCTAAGTTAAATTAAACTAACTAATTTAAAAAATAAAAATATTATTAAAAAAAAAGATTTTTGTGATTTGTGATTTGTTAACAAAAAATAATTTTGTGTTAATTAAAAGAAAAAGAAAATAATTAAAGAAAATAAACAAAGAAATTAAAGAAAAAAAGAGAATAGAAAAATAATAAAATGGGCCTGTTGTTGAATTGCTGAAGGGGGTGTGAAGCTGAAATTCCAAGCCCAATAATGCTGAGCCCAGTCAACCATGTTGGATCCTGTGCAACATTGACTTGAGGTGCATCATAGTCCTTCAGGCTGGGATGCGTTGGATTTAATGCTATGCTGATCAAGGGGTTGGATGCTAATGACACATGGTAGGCGTGTGAGAGAGCATTGCATGGGATCTGCTGAATGAAAATAAAATAAAGGAAACGCTGGGACCTGGTATCAAACCCAGGTCCTTATGCTTGAACCAATGTTGCGCTGCCAGCTGAGCTATTGTTGTTAGTTGTTATTACAGTAACAATAAAACATAATATAATGAAAACAAAAGAGCTGATCCCAAAGCCTGCTAGATTCAAACGGACGAATGGCTGGCTGACACGCACCTTCTTCTTCCTGGAACCGTCGTCTTAGGTTTATGAACTTTTACCTACAGACACAAGCTTGTAGCTACAACCCTGTGAAACTCAAAAATCTCATTCGAGCATGATAAATTAATTGGGATGGTACCAATCAACTCGTCTTGGCCTCACGAGCATCATGGTACCTCATTCATAGCCTAATTTTTCATGCATCAAGAAACCCTAAAAAAACATAAAAACCCTAACAATGGCAGGTGTGTGTATAAGCTTCAAAAATGCAATTAAACCATCCAGTTAGCTTGCAAACATGATAATAATCACAAATATGACAATTAAAATTGCTAATGATGCAAGAATTGGGATAATCGATTCTGGAAAAAAAAACGCAAACCGTGTGAGCTACAGTTGGTGTTTCTGGGCGTTTCAAACCTTGCAAATGGTTGGAATAGCTTACTGAGTTGTCCAACAATGGATTGGGATAGCTTGGATAGCTTGAGATGGCCTGGGGAATGGAAACCGATTCACACTTTTTCCTTGAATTTTTTACTTTGCTCTGCCTCTTTCACGACTCCAACCCTTGTATTTTTGATCTGCAATTTTTATGCACTTATAATAGACTGAATTAGGTCAATAAAATTGGCATGAATCTTGAGAAATAATGGAAATTCGATTTGATTTGCTCTTGTATGATATATTTCTAAAACAAGCTTCAATCCAATCTTTTTCAATCCAAATCCACTTTGCACAAATTGGCCGGCATGTTAGCTGTACATGGACTCAAAATGTTCATAAAAAATCAAGGATTTGATTTAATTTCTATATTTTACTATTTTATACTGATTTGTTTTGATTTAAATGAAATAAAATCAAAATAAATAATAAAAATAATAGAATAACAGGTGGAAAATCTCATGGGTCGTGGATCCTATTAGAAACATGTTTCAAACAAGAAAACATGGGCCCCTTTGGAAAAAATGCAAATTTGATCAATGTTGACTTTTGATAATTTTCCAAAAATTTCCAACTTTGACAATATATCTCTCTATCAATTTTGACCCTAGGAGGGTGTTCTTGGACTTTTTAGAAATCTTAGGATGTCCCCTAACTAACCCTTTTGGTTTCATTTCAATTGGGTCTTCCATGTTCATGTAAGAAGATTTGACCCAAAAGGTGTTTTTGTTGACTTTTCAAAAGGACCTATAATGTAAAAATTCATATCTTTTGATGAGTGCATATTTTGAACTTGTGGGCTGAAGATGAATTTTAGGGAATTTCATTCTCTTCAAAATGATCCTTAGATGGAAACTTTCTGATAAAGTATGAAGAAGTTATGCTTGGTCAAAGTTGGGTTGACTTTTCCTGCAAAACCCTAATTTAGCAACTTTTGGGTTTTGATGAATTTGGAGCATTCCTTGAGGAATCATGATCAAACCTTGATCAAATGATGAAAGTCACTTCAAAATGTTGATTTTGACCAAAAATATTGAGGTTTGACTGTATGTGAGCCACAATTGACTTTTGACCTAATACAATCGATTCTTAAGCATTTGAGCAGTTGATTGAGCAAACTTCTTTGTGCAAGGCATAAAACTTGACATGGATGATCTTGAGAACATATTAAGACCATGGAGAGCATATGAGGCCTTTGTGGTTCAACCATCTTGATGAAAATGGAAACCCTAATTTGAGGTATACTGCCTTAGGAAAGAGTTTGTCTGGTCTGCTCTTGGGTAACCTTGAGAAAATTAAGGATCTTAATGGACATATATTGAGTAAAATGAGAGGGAAAATTTTGGGGTACAACACTAGCCATGATAATGAGAAAGGAGAATTTGCGTCATCTCAAAGTGGAGGATATAGCTTGGATTTTAAAATCAACAAAGCCACACTCAATACCAAAGTGGAAAATATCTCACTTTTCTACATATCGTAGAAGTATAGTAGCTCCGCCACTACAAGAATCAACAAGAGTTTAATCTTTTGAGAAAAAAGTTTTAAAGTAAAAGGCCAAAGTGGCAAAATAGTTCGAATGAGTTTGATTGACTTTTAGTCTTCTCCCAAAAAAAGTTAAAGTATGATTAAGTTGGTTAAAGTTTTGGTATCAAGGCAAAATAACTTCAGAGTCACAAGGTCCCAAGGGTATCAAGGCTTCTTATCCTAAGTCCAAGAGATCCACAACTCCATAATACCAAGGATAGTAACAAAATAGTCCAAGTAACCTTAAAGCTTTTTTTAATGTTCAAGTTGGTTATTAAGTGTCTTCAAAAAGAAAAGAAATCTCAAGTGAGCAAAATAAAAAAAGACATAAATATAAATGCTCAAATGAGAAAAGATAAAATGACATAAAGATAAATTCTCAAGTGAGAAAAGATGAAAATAGCATGAAAAGTAAATGCTAAAGTAAATTGTGCATAAAAGTAAAGGCATAAAATAAAGGGCATAAAGTAAAAGCTCAAATTAAAGTCAATTGTTAGTGAATTAGAAGTTTGAGGTTAGTTGAATGACCATCTTGAAACTTGTATTTGAAAAATCATTAGAAGATTGATAAAATCAAAGCTTCTAAATAACAAGTTTCATTTGCTTTTTTTCAAGTATATCATTCATTTCAAGTACTCAAGGCAAGCACATATGATCAACGATGTTTAAATGATTCACTTAGACTAAAATTCATGAAAGTTCATTAGAGGATTGATAAGATCAAAGCCTCCTAACAATGAACCTCAAGTTTATTGGATCAAAGGTTTCAAATTAAACATACTTGGGCTTGCAAACATAGGTTTGGGCCACGAATGATCATTTTTCGAATCAGGACAAATTTAGTGCTATGTTAAGCAATCGTAAGTGGACTTATGTAGAAGTCACACCTATTTTGAGGTCGGTCAATAGGAATCTATGTACCACATGTTAGAGAAATGATATGTAGATTATTCTCCAATAACATGTAGCACAAGTAAGAAAGGGATAAGACGAAGAGGGATGAGATGTATCAGATGAAATTTGGGTTTCAAATATCATCAACATCATTCATCCATTTTGGTGGATTTGGTTTTTAAATCTATCAACACCCAAGATCTAATGAGGTTAAGTAATTTGTCCCAAAAATAACACCCAAATCAGGACCAAACAAAAATAATAAAATAATATTCAATAAAATAATATTTAAATGATTAATAAAAGAGAAATAATTGGTAAAATACACAAAGTATATTAAAATACAAAATAAAAATTCTAAAAAATAGTCAGAGGTCAAACATGAGTCAATTAGTGTTGACAAAATTTTTTAGAATTTTTTAAAGTGAGAAACTATTTTTTAAAATTTAAAGAAATAAGCAAAATAAACCAAAAATTGTAAAAAAATAGTAAAATCAGAAATAAAAATAAAATGAGGTCACAAATATTTGCCAAGAGGTTACTGGATCCTTCCATATTTTTTCCAGGATTTAAAAGTCAAGAAAAGTATTTTTAAACAATTAAAACAATTCAAATAAAGTGAAAAATCATAAAAAATACCAAATCATAAAATAAAATTGTGAAAAAATAAGAATCCGAAAGTGAAAAATCAAAAGTATTTTTGAGAATATTTTTTCAGAATTTGAGAAGTTGAAAATATTTTTTTATGAATTTTTGAAGTTTAAAACAATTAAATAAAAAATTAGAAAATAAAAATAATGTCAAAATAATGTGGACCATCTGATCATAGTCAAAATGCGCTAATAAACAGATCCAAAGGAACTGACGCGCTGTGCTTGATATGGACCTTAGTGAGAAACACACACAATCAATTAAAACTAGACCAATGAAATTAAAACAAATGTCACGCCATCATTGGTTGAAGAACGACACGACATGTAGATCGTATTCAATCTCCAGACCCCTGTGCGTTGGCTTTTTGTGAGTTTCTTCAAATGGAAAAATCAGAAACTCATAGTGGTATCATTGGATTCGTCTCTTCAAGACGATCCTAACCCTACCCTCGCGAAAAATTTATATAAAACACAACTTACTCGATTTGGAAAAAACCAGAGAGTTTTAAAATTTTTGAAATAAAAAACGAAAGCATCAAATGCACTGATTCACAAAAATTGAGTTAATAGCAAGCATCAGTGAATATCATAAACCATTCTAGTAATTTGAGTTAGAAGATTTGGTGCCTTAAAATACCTGAACGAAGTCAGATGAATTTGCTCTGAAAATGGAATTGACTAGCACAATTTAGGACACCTCAAGGCTTGGTTCTTATTTTGTTAGCTTCAGGGAAGTTCAAGGATGAAGAATTAGCAAAGAAATTGGATTTAAAGATGCTTTAAAACTAAATTCGAAGTTGCAGAGTTGAGAGGTATGAAAGGAGTTCAACAGAGGTTCTTTGGCTCTCTAAAGCTTGTCAAATGAGTGGGATATCATCCTCTATTTATAGGGAAGTGAATAATGATGAGAAACGAGAGGAATTATGATCAAATCATGAAAACCAAGCCAGTTGTGATCATGCAATACGTGTGACTTGAAATGCCTCAAAACGACCTCATATCAAGTGCAATTCTTGTCAAAACGCATCTGGACAATTAGTTAAACATGTTTTGCAACTAAACCTTGAGTAATTTGACCTGTAATCTAAGTTTACTCATGGTAAAAATTCTCACTTGAGGGAAAAACAGATTCCATGGAACTAACTTCAACGATGTATAGCCCACTACTCAAGGACCTTTATGGGACGATTCCTGAAGCATTTGAAAGACAAGGTTATAATCTTTACAATGTGCCAAGAAAGGAATCATTTGGATGCTTAAGCAAAAATTTATGTCCAATTAAATTTGTGAAAAACACACACAGATGTTTTGTACTTAGAAAAATTCTAAGTTTTAAACTTCAAAATGACCTATAATGTTCTTCAAGATTACATGACCTTTCACTCAAAATTTGATCTTGATATCTTAAGATGACATGAAGCAGACCTCTCAAATTGAAGTGTGGAATTGATATCATTTAAAAATCATAAAAAGTTTAAATTCTTAGGGTCTTTGGAAGATGGTGAACAAATTTTAGGAAGTTTACAAAAGACCTATAATCTTTTCAAATCTTCGTCTCGACGTGATTGAAGATACTTAAATATAAAACAAACCCTATTTTTGGCCCTAAGATGCCATGAAATGCTTATGATCATGAATGCAAACAACAAACTCCAAAGGTGACACAGAACACCACTGGGTAAGCAGAAGATAAACTAGTAGATCAAAAAGAGAGTCCAACCAGGAAAATAAATCGCTGGGGAACAAAAGACTCAACTCTACTTGGGTAAATCCCAAAGAGGATATAAGGCATAAATAACTCAATAAATGAGGAAAAAGTAATGGAAGACAATGATCACCAGATAACTGCGAACTACACAATCCTAGAGGGGATAGCAAAAAGAGAGTAATGTCGACTCACAGGGGATCAGAAATTTCAGACTTTATTTATTTAAATCTCTATAATAAACGCACATGCGGACCTTTCCTTCCTTCTTTGGTACTTGAACAATATTGGCAATCCACTGACGGTACACTGATGTCACAAGAAAACCAGCATCAATCTGTTTCAAAACCTCTTCTTTAATCTTCACTGTCATTCCAGTATCCAAACCAGGCATATCTTGATACAACCAAGCAAAGATATCCACATACTATTTCAGCAACTCAATTAACCTGCTCTTCACCTCGGGATGAAGCAGTGCCCCAATCTTGACTTCTTTCGGATCTTCCTCTGAACCCAAGTTAATCTCCTCCAACGACTCTTTATACGTCTAAATAATATTTTCCTTGTGCTCAAGCAACCGTGAAACCTCTTCATAGATTTCATCATATTCTTCTTCTTTAGACACATACACAGAATATTCAAAGTTGGGAGAGGGTTCAGGGTCATTGCACTCAACGTTTTTTTTAATTAATCTGCACATATGATTTATGATTGATTTTAGAAACTGACACATGTAACAAGTGATATGCATATTTATTTACAGTTATTATTTATTTCGAAAGGTTTTTTCTGATTACCATTTTCCAAGAAAAAACAAAAAATAAAGACATAATTTAGAAATCGAAAATAACTTTTATTAATGATCTTAAAAATAAAAAAAAAGATACGCCCATACAATCATTACTTCCACCTTGGGCAGAGTGAGAGAATTTTTGAAAAGACAAACAAAAAACAAATTAATTTGAAATGTGAATGCAAGAAGGAACATCAACAATGATCTAATTCTGGATTCTGACTCCATGTGTCACGAAGTTCGACATCTCTTGCTCTGACTCATCTTCGAGAATAGCGTTAATCCTTGGAGTAGTCAGATGAAGATATCATGCACTGTGAAAGATGTCTTGATATTTACTCAAAGAGGTCTTGGGCTTCAAAAATTCCTTCTTCATGGAGAAACCCAAACCAGTCCAATTCTTGTTCACATGTGGATTAATAACCTGCCCCCACACCTTACTAGGGCCTTTCTACACCACCTGCTGCGCATCCTTAAATGAGGCGATATAATCTTCATTCTTTATTATATTGTCAATGGACAAAGCTTGGAACTGAGTTCCTAAATTGGTTTCATCAGCTTCTATAATTCTAAATGAATACAAATGAGATATCAACAAAGCTTGCTCGCCGTTCACAATGACTACCTTTCTTTCATGAACAAATTTTAGCTTCTGATGCAAGGTTAAAGTAATAACTCTTCCTTCATAGATCCATGGTCATCCCAATAAATAACTATAGGCGGGAACAATATCCATAACCTAAAATGTGATTTGGAATAGGTGCAAACCTATGTGAATAGGTAAATCCACTTCTCTGATGACAGTCTTTCTCGAACAATCAAAAGCTTTCACTATAATGCCACTAAGGCGCATAGGAGTTCACTGGTACTTAAGCTTCATGAGAGTACTTCCCAGTATGACATTCAAAGAAGACCCATTGTCAATCAACACATTGGACAAAGAGTTATTCTTATAATTCACATAAATATGCAAAGCCGGGTCATTGTTTCTTCCTTCATTAGGCAACTCGTCATCACAAAAGCTCAGATTGTTACAAGATGTAATATTCCCCACAACACCATTGAACTGATCCAAAGACATATCACTTTCAACAAAAGCTTGATCTAACACCCTCATTAGAGATTCCCGATGAGCAGATGAGTTCATCAACAAGGCTAAAATGGAAATCTTAGAGGGAGTCTGCAACAACTGATCCACAATCTTATAATCACTCATATTGGTGATTTTCAATAGATCATCAACATCCTTTTCCAAGGCGGCGCCACTAGATCCTCCTTCCACTTTCTTAGGCTCAGCATTCTCAATAATCTTTTTTCCAGGATTAACATCTCCTCGAAAGGTAGGGGTGGAGACACGACCACTGCGAGTTATTCGACTAGCTTCAGAAAAATTCTCAACATGGGATAAAGGTTGGATAAGACTTTCCACACCATATAGTTGCATTGTACTTATAAGGCACAACTTTATCTAATTCATATGGGACATGACCGGGCAGACATATAACAATGGGAGCAACAACGGGCTTGCTATGATACGCAATTTCTACAGGAGAAGGAATACCCAAACACAGCACAGAAACATACCTTCATCAGAAGAAAAGAACTCATCAGTAGAAACATATTCATTATCTGACATAGCCTCAACTGATTAGTCTTCAATCATATTAACTCCATTATAATCATCTTTGTTTCATGTGACTTTGATAGTACCATTATCTAACAGCAATTGAACACCTCTTCTTACAACAGAACAACCATGGGAATCCCTACAGTAGATCTGACAGGACCCATAATGATGTACCTCCTAGCCATCCATGTGACAAAATATGGCGTGCATCCGTACCAGATCATCATCCATATAGTTTACATCAAAATCCAGAATTGGCCGGGACAACCATAAACCATATTCACATCTCCTTCATATTCATCCCTTGGTCTATTTATATGGATAAGACCTTCATCTATCATTTCTTGAAGATCAGCTCTCACTTTATCGTGTCCATGGATATCTAAATTACAAATACTACAACCAGCATGGTCATGTGTATAATAACTGAATTCACAAAGATCAGCATGCATCTTCTCTAAATCACCTCTGACCAGGTTGATATCAAAAATCCAGGAAATCTCCAGGATAACCAGCAACCATATTTACATCACTTCCACTTCCATGTTTGGGTAGTGGATTATCCTTCATATTGGGACGAACATCTTTAAAAGACAGGAGACCATATCTTACCATCTTCTGCACTTCAGACTTTAATGGATATAAATTTTCAATGATGTACCCAAGGTATCCTTGATGAAAAGTACAAGTCTGACTCGCCTTGTAATACCATGGTAAAGGTGAAGGTATAACAGGGGGAAGCCTAGTCGGCACCAATTTCTTTCGAATTAAAGCCGGAAAGAATTCTGCATAACTCATTGGAATAGGATCAAAAGCTTCCCTCTTCTGACCTTGCCCTTGATTACTTTGAGGAGGTGTTCTCTGATAGGAAACAATAGTCGGAGCTATACTGATGACTGAAGTCAAAGAATCAACTTGTTGTTGGTACTGATGACGTCTTATCGGAGGTCTAACATTTCTTTCCTCAACGAGAGAATTTGTTTCACTTTCTTTCTTCTTAGAAAACCCATATGATGATTTCCTTGTTCCACTAGATCATTCGTCTTTTGTCAAGCCTCCTTCCATGACAGCTTCTTCTAGACGAACACTCATACTTACCATTTCAGTGAAATCACTCGGTGCACTTGCAACCTTCCTTTCATAATAAAATGATCCAATGGTTTTCAGGAAGACCTTGGTCATTTCTTGCTCTCCCGTTGGGGGTACCACTTGGGAAGCAAATTTGCACCAACACTGTGCACACTCTTTGAATGATTCCTTATCCTTCTGAGCCATCGCTCTCAATTGGTCACGGTCAGGTGCCATAAATATATTATACTTATACTTATTGACAAAAGCTTCACCCAAGTTGTTGAAGGTGTCGATGTTGCTACTGTCCAATCCCATATACTATTTCAAAGCATCACCAGTTAAACTATCCTGGAAGAAATAAATAAGCAAGCGTTGGTCATTGTAACACCCATTAATTTAATTAATTATTTAATTAAATTATTATTATTTTGGATTATTTGTTGAAGTTGTGAGATGTTGAGAATTATTGGTATAATTTGTTAGATTATTATTAATTAATTAATTAGTTGATTAATAATAATAATAATAATGTTGGAATTAATGGAATATTTGTGTTGGGCTTATGTTATTGGTTGGAAGTAGTAAAGTGAGGGCGTATAGGTTAGGACTAATAGGATTGATGATATAAGGTTAAGTTGACACAAGGATTTGGTTTTTGGAGAATAAGAAGTTATGTGCGCTGACCGTGTGAAGCCGCACGAAGAGAGGACAAGCTTCTCGGTGTCGAGCAGAACAAAGCAAGGCTATCGGCTGGAATTTTGGTAGAGCAACCTTCAATCCAGGTAAGGGTAGGGTTCTGAACCTAAAATGGGATTTATGATGTGTATTATATGGGAATTGGCCGTTGTATTATTGTTGCACGTTGATGTTCTGGATTTGTTATTAAAGTTGCTCGTTTTCTCATGTTGTGGTCATTTAGGGAGTATCCGTACGACTATTTAATGAACCTGTTATAGGAAGTTTCCTGGTTATTATGTTGTGGGCGTTTTGAGTTGTCTGTATAATTGCCCGGTAGAATCAATGATTAGGTTAGGGTAGTTTACCACTGGGTGTTGTGCTCGTTATGATGCTGTGGTGTTCTGAGCAGTTGGCAGGAAATTAGGAATTGTTGTTGTGGTCGTTTTAGGAGGGTTTCTGCATGACTATTTTGTACAATTAACGAATCTGTTGATAGGGAATATAGTTGCCCGTTACGGTGGTATTTCGAGCATTTGGTTGGAAATTATAAATAGTATTGATATGGTCTTTATGATGTTGTGTTGTTCTGTGCTGTTGGGCGGAATTAGTGGTCGAGGAGGATGCTAATGGCGTTAGGTGCTGAGCGGCATGTAGGCTGCGAGGTGTTTCAGAGAATATATTTGTTGGATGTCAAGCGGTATTAGGCTGCAAGGTTGTGTTGAGCTGCACGAAGCTACAGGTTGTGTCGAGGAACATAAGTTAGTTGTTATTCTTCTTTGTTTTGGTGAGTGTAGAGGGGTATTGAGTTAGTTGTTATTCTGTCTTGTTGCTGTGTATGTCGAGGGGTGCATAGTTCTTCCTATCCCTTTTGCCCATACATGTTGGTTTGGTCGATACCAATGCTGTATAAGTTGTTATGAGTTGAGAAAATGCAGGTTGATGAATTATGTTGAGATGCCTCTAATTATGGGAAGATATTATGTTGTAGGCTTATGGCCAAAGTTGAATCATGTTGAGTTGATGTTGAATTGTTGTTGATGTTGTAGGCTTATGGCCATCATTGATTTATGTTAAGTTGTTGTTTGTTGTTGTTGTTACTGCATTCATGTTGTGTCGCATACATCGCATATCAAGTTGGAGTTGATGCTCGTTAAGTTGGTCTGGATTGGCAAAATATTAAGTTGAAGGCTTATGCCTTGTTGATGCCTCTATTTACTGGCAGATTTTTAAGTTGGGAGTTCTGCTCCATTGATACCACATGCATTTGCATAAAGACAAGTTGCATTTTATGTTGCATTTTGTATTGTTGTGTGGTTGCTTTGATTATGCTTATGTTGTTAAAATATGAGAAGTAGTGAATATGTATGAATTGATTCTAATGTTTTATTTATCATACGTTCTATTATATTGTTCGGCATCTCACCCTTTCTATTTGAATGTTACCCTTATGTTGGTAACGTGCAGGTAATCCAGAGTGAAGGCGGTTTACCTTCAATAGTTCGAGTCAGTGTCATTTCTCTGATACGTAACACTCAGGGGGGTGAGCGCTTGCTGTTTTATTATTGTTATTATTTCAGTTGATTGAACTTTAAGTTGTTGTTCGTTAAATACTTGTTATCTGAAGTTCTTTTAATTGGATAAAGATGTTATATTCCTTTAAGTTGAATATTTGACTCCGCTGCGTAGTTATGAAAGTTGTTGGCTTTAAAAGATTAATTTATGTTGCTGTTGGTTCATCCAGGTTTAATGTGTTATGTATGTGTAATGAATTTTGTTTTTTTAAGTTGAAATTATAGCATCCTAATTCGGTTGTCGGGATTTTTGTAACTCTGATTTATATATTAATTGTCGGGTAGAATTGGGGTGTTACAGTCATTAATATGAGTGGACATCCTTCTGATATACATCACCAGGTGGTCACGGGGACAAGAGTTGCCCTTGTACTTCTCAAATTCTGGCACCTTAAACTTTGATGGAACTTTCACATTAGGAACTAAGTAGAAGTCACTTACATTCGGTCCAAATAACTCTTTCCCTCAGAGAGCCTTCACTTATTTCTATATTTCATTGAATTGATCCTGAAAGTCATCCAATCTGGCATAGAATCCCAAACTTTCACTTGGTGGAGGAGCAGGATGATAAACTTCATCATTAATAACAGACATAGCATTCATTGTAGGAGGTGTAGCAGGATGAATCTCATTATTGGCAATAGGAGCAGCATGTACCACATGAGGTGCAAAGACAACAACGGTTTGAGAAAATGGAGAAATTTGAGCAATAGGATTATAGCTTCTGGCACGAAATTCTCAGGCATTCCCCACGGGTAACCGTGAGCTATACGGTATTGAGCAGTAGTAATTGGAGTAATAGAGATGGGAACTGTCGGAAATTCTGAAATAATGGTTGTCTGTTGTGGCTGAGTAGCATGAAGAGACGAAGGAGGATGTCATAGCTGATTATGAGAAACCACCAACGATTCCACCAAAGCAGTCAGATTATCCATACCAGCCCTCAAAGCAGTAACTTCTTTGTGCAGCTCGCGATTCTCTTGTTCAAGATTTTCCATCTTCTTTCTAGAATTAGCCTGAGCATTGTAGTGATGAGACAGCTTGTCGACTAAACGAAGAAGAGAAACAAGTAAGGCACCTGGGTATAAGCAGGAATGCAAAAAATATGTGCAAAAATGATGCATGATATGCAATGCATATGATTTTTTGTGTTTATCCAAGGAACTCAAAGAATTATAGACAATTACAAATATTAAAGCACTAACATTTTTGGAAATACTCTAAATTTCATTTTAATAATAACTTTGAAATGGCTTACGACTTTTAGTACAAGTTTCAACAATCCCAAGTATAAAGAGAATATAAATAGAGTCTAAAAATCCTAAGAAGCTAAAGCTGATGAAGATCTCTCTACACACTGACGATTTCCCCTGAGTCTTGAAATCTGAGCCTTCAACTGCTCGTTCTCTTCTGCATATTTGTCGGCGACTTCTTTTCAATTTCCAGAATCAGAAAATGAGTGACTGGGACCTGGATGAGCTCTAGAGGAAAATAAATCTTCTTGCTTCTCCATCATCTCCACAACACGACTCTCAAGAATCTCGATCAAGTCATCCTTCTCTTTCAATTTTGTTGAGTAGGATACCTCCAGAGTCTGGTACTTATTCTTCCATGCTTCCTTCTCTTGCTGCATTCTAACTAAGGCAAGCTGAAGTTCTTCCACATCATCTAAGAGATGAGGAGTACTCCTTATAAACATATCAGGTATATGTTCTTCATGAGGATGAGGCATCTTCAACTGAATTGCCCTTGCTTGTATCCAACGAATATGATGCTCTAAGGAAACAACTCCTCTTGGTCCCAAATATTTTCTACCCTTTATATGAATGTGGCACCAAGCCTTTTTAATCTCTTTCTTAGCCTCCTTGTGATCTTCTCCCTCTTTCAGAAAGAAACCACTCAGATGAATGCTATTTGGCTTGTCTCTCATCGGGTATCCAAGCTGACAACGTGCAAGAACGGGATTGTAGTTAGTTCATCCCTTTTTACCAAGAAGAGACACATTAGGAAAACTACCAGAGCCGTCAATAATATCCACATCAAAATAAGCTTGATGATACCAATTAATGTCAGAATAAGTTAGAGCCATAATCTTTGTGGCCCAACGAGATTCCTTCTTTATATCCCCAAAAGCAACAGTTCGAGGTAAGTGAGAAATAAACCACTGATATAATAACTGTGTGCAACAAATGATCATACCTCCCTAATAAAAATTACGAAGATGGATGAAATAATAAGTATCTCCTAGCAATGTAAGGAATGGATTCCCAATCAGAAAGATCTCAATGGCATTAACATCCACAAATTTGCCGATGTTAGGAAAAAAGACCAACCCATAGGCATGCAAAGAAAAGATGGCCTCAAAAGTAGTTGTACTCTTCATCTTGGCAAAGTAGCAAGCTTTCTCCAATAGAGACTGAGCAGGTAAACCCCTGATTCCTCCTTTGGTAGTCATAGTAGCCTCAATCTCAGACTTCTTCAAATGAGTCATGGAAGCAATCTCATGAGACTTAGTCTCTCCTTCTAAGCCGGTGAAAGGAACATGATCAGTAATAGGTAAACCAAGTAAGTAAAAATACTCCTCCAATATGGGCATCATCTGATAATCATGGAAAGTAAAACACCGGCACAATGGATCATAGAACTTGACCAATTTAGAAAGAATACCTTCCTTTATCTTGAGCTTCATAAGAGGCACGGTGGCTCCATACTTCTTCCAGAAATCTGTAGAGCTCTCAATCTCAGGAATCAAACTCATCAGTTCCTCTATCTTAGGATCCTTGAAAATGTACTTCTGAGTCTTTCTTCTTCCAAAATCCATGGTCAAAAAGTACCTGAGATATTTGCAAAAGTCAACCCTTAAGTTCCTTGAAGCAACTGTTTTAAAGAATGATCATGGGTGCATAAATGGATGATGCAAAAATCACATACAATATCATAAACATGGGGGTTCATAGGTTCAACATCACAAACATGAAGTCAAAGGTACTACCCACAAGGTACAGACTGATAGTTTATCACCTGCCGAACAAGGTTTTAAAAGGTTCCCAAAGTCTACATCCTTCCTTCGAATATTTCCAACATCCTGATTAACCCGGTAATCGGCAATATTCTCAGGAAAAACTCGTCTGAGTGTAGCACCGCGTGACAACCACTTCCGGATCACTCTGTCATAGTTTCTTCACTACACCTAAAAGGCCAAGATGGGTTAAGGCGTTCTACGATCCTCAACTTCAGCAGGCTCCCAGGTCGAAAGCAGCAAGTCTTCCTGATCATTTGGTAAACGAATACTACAGTCAAAGGGGCCTCCAATGAGTGGGGGATCTCATGTCTCATTTTTTGGAATTCCTCCCTCAAAGTTAACATGACTATACCGCCCGTCCTATCTTAAGTTCGCTCAAGTCCGGGTAGAGGACTTATGAGAAATCACCAAGCACCCTAAAAACCAAGAAAATCAAGACAAATATATATACAACACATAATATACAATAAATAATAGCACATACACAAATAAACAAAGATAGGCTCAACCCACTTAGAGATTAGAGTCCCAAGTGAAGTCGCCAGTTTTTTGTAGCGGTAGAAATGTCGAGACTAAGCCATTGGATTGACTTAACTCGCACAGATCAAATAAAAATTGCCACCGCGCTTTATTATTTCTAAAGAAAATGGGAAAAGAGCAAATAAACCCAAAAAGAGGGGGAGAGAATCTAGGTACGGGAGTTGGTTATGCAAAGGGAAGGTATTAGAACCCTAAACATTTATGGCACTCCGCAGGAACCTCTTTAAAAATTTGTGTATTTTAGCTATAAGAGGTGTTTACAAAAATAGGATGGTGGAGATGAGAAAAGAAGTATTTTTTTACATTATTTGCACCTGTCGCAGTTGTGAACCTTTAGTGCCTACAAACCACCTTCCGTGCAATAGGGGATTAGGGTACTCGTAGTTCACATTAAAAAATTTAAAACACATGTGTGTTGGTTAATTTTAAGAGAAGAGATATCATCGTCATATCCGAGTGGAAAATATACTTACTACCCACGATTATGAGAAAAGAGAATTTGCATCATCTCAATGTGGAGGATATAGCTTGGATTTTAAAATCAATAAAGCCTCACTCAACACCCAAGTGGAAAATATCTCAATTTTCTACATATCGTAGAAGTATAGTGGCTCACATCACTACAAGAGTCGACAAGAGACTAAACTTTTGAGAAAAAGTTTTAAAATAAAAGGATAAAGTGTCAAAATGGTTTGAATGAGTTTGATTGACTTTTACTCTTCTCACAAAAAAAGGTCAAATTATGATTAAGTTGGTTAAAGTTTGATTAAGAAAAGATTTTTTTTTGAAAATGCATGGACCTAAGTCCAAGTTTATTATGAAAGCGATTCAAGTTAGAAAACAAGGAGATTTTTGAAAAGGAAGGAGAAGATTTTTGAAATTAAAGAAGATAGGAGGAGATGAAGGGACTATCCTAAAGTATAAAGTAATAGCTAAGGAAAAGAACCATCTAACCAGCAAGAAGCCAACACTTGACATAAAGAAGTCAATGTAGAATTCCTATCCTTTGGATTGAAACCAAGCAAGCAAAGATACTAAATCTCTCAAGAATACCAAGCTTTAGATGCATTAAGTCTTCACAAAATTGGGAAGAGTAACAACTGTATATAGAGGAATTCTCAATCATAGATAAAACATATAATCAGAATAATCTACACACAAAGAAAATCAACCTAATGTCTTGGAGTAAACCCCAAGAACTTCATACAAAATAACAAGAGTCACAAGGTCCCAAGGGTATCAAGGCTTTTCATCCTGAGTCCAAGAGGTCCACAACTCCATAATGCCAAGAATAGTAACCAAATAGTCCAAATAACCTTAAAGTTTTTTTAATGTTAAAGTTGGTTATTAAGTGTCTTCAAAAAGAAAAGAAATCTCAAGTGAGCAAAATAAAAAAAGACATAAATATAAATGCTCAAATGAGAAAAGATAAAATGACATAAAGATAAATGCTCAAGTGAGCAAAGATGAAAATAGCATGAAATGTAAATGCTAAAGTAAATGGTGCATAAAAGTAAAGGCATAAAATAAAGGGCATAAAGTAAAAGCTCAAAGTAAAGTCAATTTTTAGTGAATTAGAAGATTGATAAAATGAAAGCTTCTCAAAAACAAGTTTCATTTGTTTTTTGTCAAGTGTATCATTCATTTCAAGTACTCAAGGCAAGCATATATGATAAATGATGTTTAATATGGTCAAAATAATTTGGAACATATGATCATAGTTAAAATGTGTTAGTTAACAGATCCAAAGGACCTGGCGCGTTGTGCTTGATATGGACCTTAGTGAGAAACACACACAATCAATTAAAAAGGGGCCAATGAATTTAAAACAAATGTCACACCATCACTGGTTGAAGAATGACACGACACGTAGGTCGTCTTCAACCTCTAGACCCCTGTGCGTTGGATATTTGTGAGTTTGTTCAAATGGAAAAATCAGAAACTCATAGTGGTATCATTGGATTCGTCTCTTCAAGACGATCCTAACCCTACCCTTGCGAAAAATTTATATAAAATACAACTTACTCGATTTGGAAAAAACCAGAGAGTTTTTAAAATTTTGAAATAAAAAATAGAAGCATCAAATGCGTTGATTCACCAAACTTGAGTTAATAACAAGCATCAGTGAACATCATAAACCATTCCAGTAATTTGAGTTAGAAGATTTGGTGCCTTAAAATACTTGAACGAAACCAGATGAATTTGCTATGAAACTGGACTTGGTTAGAATAATTTAGGACACCTCAAGGCTTGGTTCTTCTTATGTTAGCTTCAGGGAAGTTAAAGGATGAAGAATCAACAAAGAAATTGGATTGAAAGATGATTTAAAACCAAATTCGAAGTTGCAGAATTGAGAGGTATGAAGGGAGTTCATTAGAGGTTATTTGGCTCTCTAAAGCTTGTCAAATGAGTGGGATATCATCCTATATTTATAGGGAAGTGAATGATGATGAGAAACGAGAGGAATTGTGAACAAATCATGCAAACCAAGCCATTTGTGATCATGCAAAACGGGTGACATGAAATGCCTCAAAACGACCTCATATCAAGTGAAATTCTTGTCAAAATGCATATGGATAATTAGTTAAACATGTTTAGCAACTACACCTTGAGTAATTTGACCGATAATCCAAGTTTACTCATGGTAAAAATTCTCACTTCAGGCAAAAATAGATTTCATGGAGCCAACTTCAACAATGTACAACTCACTACTCAGGGACCTTTATGGGATGATTCCTGAAGCATTTGAAAGAAAATGTTACAATCTTTACAATGTGCCAAGAAATACATAATTTGGATGCTTGATAAAAAATTTATGTCTAATTGAATTTGTGAAAAACACACAAATGTTTTGTACTTAAAAAAATTATAAGTGTTGAACTTCAAAATGACCTATAATGTTCTTCAAGATTACATGACCTTTCACTCAAAATTTGATCTTGATATATGAAGATGACATGAAGTAGACTTCTCAAATTGAAGTGTGGAATTGATATCACTCAAAAATCATAAAAGTTGAAAGAGTTATGGTCTTTGGAAGATGATGAAAAAATTTGGGGAATTTCACAAAAGACCTATAATCTTTTCAAATCTTCAACCACTTTCCAAGCATCCTAAAGTCTTGCATATAAAAAAAGTTGTAGTAGACATACTGTGATCGGTGGATCTGGAACTGACTGTTTAACGCTGGTTCGCGAAATGTCGCGGAAGCAAGAGTCGCCACCGTCTTTTATTTTCTCCAAATGGAAAGGACAAAAGCACAGAAAAATTCCTTAAGGAGATTGCTCTCGGTTCGGGAGGTAGATTATAGAAAGGGAAGGTGTTAGCACCCTTTCTATCCATGGTTATCCATGGGCTCTTAGATACTTGCTCAATGTGTTTTCAAAATTGTTTGTTTGCTTTTCAATGTGGGTTTTAAAAAAGTTCTTTGAAAAATTTCAGATCGACTCATACGTCAGAGTGTTTGAAAAGTTTGTTTTGAAAGCTTTTGAAAAGTGTTGGTGTGAAAAGATTTCAGTTTGTTTTGAGATTAGAGCAAGTATCCTTGAGAACCTACCTACCCTAAGGAATTCGTCTGTGTAAATGTCCTTAAAGTAGTGCCATCCCACCATTGAGAGGTAGGTAGCACCACCGTTGGAGGTGTTCGGGTCAATTCGAGGTTCGGGACATGGTGATCACCAGAGCAATAGGAAGACACCTTAGAAGCTACCCTCATGTCAGGTTCCCGGATCATGAGGACTTACTAAGACGTCCTCTACTCGACGACCACCTTTCGAAAGGCAACAGTGAGGCGTACCCTAGGGGTGGTGTGTGCGGTTCGTGTGTCGTTTTCAGATATTTGTCTTGTCATGTTTATTTGTGATCTACGCTTGATTTTAAATTAAGACATTCATTCTTGCATGCTTTTTAACAGTTATAAGTTGCGGGAAAATAAATCTAAGGCTATTACAAATGGCGCGGGTCCACATCGCCAAAATTAAACCGGACCCGATTTAGCGGAAAATAAATAAAGCGAATAAAAGTGCGAAAAGTAAAATTGTTACAAGGCTTAGGGAGATTTACATAATTTATAATAAATGACATAAAATAAATGCGCAAAATAAATTAAAACAATGGGCGTTGGACCCTTTTGCAAAAAAATTAAAGTTGATGAATTAATTGGAATTAAAGATTAAATGTTTTTTTTGGTATTTTATGTTTTTTTTTTAAGATTTAAGGAGAAAAAAGAAGGAATTAATTATAATTGACTAACCCTAATTCTATTGTTTTTTAAGTTTATTGTGAAAAAGATTGAATTTTTAACCTAATTTAAATCTAAGTTATTTATATACATTTAATTAAAAAAAATAAAATAAATGAATAAATAGATAATATTGTGAGAAAAAGGAAAAATTAAAAAAAAGATATAAAAGTTATTAATTAACCTAATTCTATATTTTGGGATTTTTATTAAAAGGAATTAAAGTTAACAAACCTAATTACACTAAATAATTTACATACAATTTATTTATGGACATAATAAAATAAAAATTATATTTTTTGGCATTTTTTTGATTTTTATGATGTTTTTGTATTTTGATTAAAAAATAAAACAATAATTAAAATAAACATAACAATTAAAATAATAATTAAAAAGATATAAGAAAAATAAATAAAATTGGCAAACCAGGGTGGGGTGTAGTCCCCAATTCAGGAGGTATAGGTTCAGCAAATCAGGCCCAATAAGCATGGCTTTGTGGACTTTTCCAGATTCCATATGGTGCGTTGACTGGAGTTTATTGCGCTTCTGGAATCCATGCCTTTGATTTGGCCGTCTGGGACACGTGTGTGGCTTGATGATGAGAGAATATGGTGTACCTGGATGTTAGCGTAGCATAGGATTTTATATTGCAAAATAACATTGAAATTTTCCAGACCTGGGACTTGAACCCAGGTCTTTAACGTTGCCAGCACAAACACTTAACCACTGAACCAAGCGCTTTTAATTTAACATATAATAACACATAAATATAATAAATAAAACATGGCGTTAGTGGATGAAAAACGCGCGAGATTCAAAGTGGCCAATGGCTGATGGACACGAAACCATCTTCTTCCTCGTCCTGTAAAACAAAACCCTATGGCAACAGTTTTCACGCGTGGGTTAAAGTAGCTTTTAGGAAAATAGCGACTAGCGCTATAGGACCAATAAATTGGGCGCGAGTAGTGCTTATCCTTTGTCTCAACCTGCTTAATCCAATGGCCATAGTCTTGAGGCGTAATTTTTCCTTGGGTAGAAAACCCCAATTTTGAAACCTGCAAACCCTAATGTCCAAACATGGTAGATTCGCGTATAGTCAATGAAAACACGATTGAATACGTTGGTTAGCTTAGAAACTTCATTATGAGCATGAATCAATAAAAAAAAATGCAAAAAGATGCTTGAATTATGCTATGCGATTTCAAGATTTTTGAGATACAGTCTGAGTTCTTGATACCGATTCTTGAAGCTTTGCTTGTTGTTTGTGATTGGAATATGATCAGGAGTCCACGAGCAAGCTTTTGGTATAGGAATTAGGGCTTAAAACCACCTCCAAGGTTGATTTCAGATTTAAGTTTTTATGGAAAAATTTCAATGTGCAATAGCTTGTTTGGGCGCAGCTTAGAGTGTTCAGGCATTAGGTTTGTGATCTTGAATATGTATAGAACAATTTAGGTCAAGAAAACTAGACAAAATCCATTGCATTGATGATTTCACATATTTGATTTCTTCATATCTTTTCATATCTTTTCCAAGTGTTATTTGGTGTCAATTAGCTCAAATCAAACCAAAACTTGCCTAATTAGCATGTGCACGTGATCTTGAGCCTAGAATGTGTATAAAAAGATTTTTTAGGTCAAGCTTTATATTTTTCATGTATTTAAACAATTTAAATGAATTAATATTAATATAAATTCAAATAAATAATTAAAAAAATATGAAAATACTTCCCTTTGGGCCAAGTGGTCGTGCATATGCTTGGAATGATGGATCATGGAAGAAAAATGGGCCCATTAGCAAATTTAGGCCTTTTGAATCAAAGTTGACTTTTCAAAATTCCTAAAAATTTCCCAACTTCCACAAGGCATAACTTGGTCAATTTTTAAGCTTTTCACATGTTCTTGGACATTTTGGAAAGGTCTTTGAGTCCTCTAACCAATGCCTTTGGTCCCATGTCATTTTGATTTACCAATCTCAAGTTATGGCCTTTGACTTAAAGTCCCTTTTTGTTGACTTTTGAAAATGACCTATAATGTTGAAATTGATAACTTTTTGTGAGAGCATTTCTTGGACTTGAAGCATGAAGATGAGTTGTAGGAAATGTCTTTATCTTCAAAATGAGCTTTGGATGGAATTTTTCTGATAATCCATGTGAAAGTTATGCCCTGGTCAATTTCAGTTGACTTTTTCAGCTGTCCAAATATAGTAACTTTTGCATCTTGATGATTTTCTGAGCCAAATTTTGAGAATCATGATCAAGCATTGATCAAATGATGTTTGTGGCTTCAAAATGATATGTTGACCAAAAATTTGAACTTTTGACTGTCAAATGACCATTTTGCCCCTACAGTTGACTGTAGTGCAATCTAGGGTTTTGACTGTGCAATTTTGAGCTGAATGCCTTGAAACTTGACATAAGGATGTTTGACCATCTTTGTAGGCATTTGAGACTTGATTGGGCCCCTGAAACCTTCAATTTCTTGATCAGAACACAAACCCTAGTTTTGACTGTATAGGAGACAGTTGAGCTGCACAACCCTTGGGGAATTTTGTGACCTTGACTTGACAAATCTTGATGAATATGGGAGGGCAAATTTTGGGGTACAACAGTTGCCCCTGTTCAATCTTCTTAGACCTGAGGATGCAGATTGGCTGACGTGCCTTTCGTAATCCGAGGGTAGAAGATGATTGAACACTAGAGTGCCCAGAAATTTGCGCTCACATAGTAGCAGTGTGATGGGGGAATGGACTTATAGATGCCATTTGGAAATTGCTGGATAGGATGATGGGCTTATAGACGCCATCTGGATGTTGATCGCGTAGGAGATTCCTTAGCGAGAACCTACATACCTGCAAAAGAGAAAATGAGTACCTGACACGTTGCAGGAGCTATTTTTTCAGATGCTTGGTATAGATATGTCCTGACTGGTTACAGGAGTTGAGTCTGGAGCTTCAAACGCTGATGAATGAACCAGGGATGGTTACTGCCTTAGCATGAATGGTAAGAGAACCTTGGGCGACTTTAACTTCAACAACGCTCGTTGAGAAAATCTTGGCGGGAATTGCCATCTTTGCAGTATTGGGCAGAGAACCATAGCCAATTATAATTTGAAAGGAATGATCACCTCACACTCATCGTCGGAGAGGGAAACATCTGAAAAGGGCTTACCACCTCACACACCGTTGGAGAGGGAACCATAGGAGAATATCACCTCCCACTCATCGTCGGAGAGGGAAACATCTTGAAAAGGGATTACTACCTCACACACCGCTGGAGAGGGAACCATAAGAGAATATCACCTCATACTCATCGTCGGAGAGGGAAACATCTTGAAAGGACTTCTAGAAGCGGTATCAGAACGTCACCATGTCTGGATCATATCTGAAACTATATCTGGAAGGAAATCTGGAAGCAGTATCAGAACGTCACCATCGCTGGGTTTACATCTGAAACTATATCTAGAAGGGAATCTGGAAGCAGTATCAGAACGTCACCATCGCTGGGTTTACATCTGAAACTATATCTAGAAGGAATTCTGGAAGCAGTATCAGAACGTCACCATCGCTGGGTTTACATCTGAAACTATATCTAGAAGGAATTCTGGAAGCAGCATCAGAACGTCACCATCGCTGGGTTTACATCTGAAACTATATCTAGAAGGAAATATGGAAGCAGCATCAGAACGTCACCATCGCTGGGTTTACATCTGAAACTATATCTAGAAGGAATTCTGGAAGCAGTATCAGAACGTCACCATCGCTGGGTTTACATCTGAAACTATATCTAGAAGGAATTCTGGAAGCAGCATCAGAACGTCACCATCGCTGGGTTTACATCTGAAACTATATCTAGAAGGAAATCTGGAAGCAGCATCAGAACGTCACCATCGCTGGGTTTACATCTGAAACTATATCTAGAAGGAAATCTGGAAGCAGCATCAGAACGTCACCATCGCTGGGTTTACATCTGAAACTATATCTAGAAGGAATTCTGGAAGCAGTATCAGAACGTCACCATATCTGGATCATATCTGAAACTATATCAAGAATGAATTGCGATTAGTTGATAGTAGTCATTTTTGTATTGATCTTTTTCCTGAAAAGGCGAGACATAATTGGATGCAAAATCATGATGCATGAACCGTATGTCTTCAAAAATCAATGAGATTCGTGTAGGATGATGCATATGCATGCTATAATGATGTATGTGACGTTTTATGAATGTATGTTTGTCTAAGAAAATAAATCCTTGACGGGTGCCGGGAAGTCGTATCCTGGGCTGATGTTGAAGAATAGTTGCAAGAATTCCAATAGACGAAGATAACTCCGTTGGGGAATAAACTTGGCGAATGGAGGATTCTGCGGGGAGAAAAAGATATTCTAGCGACCATGTTGGGAAGAAATACTCTGTGGGGAAATGCTTTTGCTGATTTGTTGAGGATGACTCACTGAGGATACCTTGCTGTATTGGAAGTATGAATGGACTTCGCTGGGGATAGGAAGACTGTGTCAACGACGATCTTTCCGTGGCTTTTGGCTGAGGATAACCCAGTTATATCCTGTTAAGGGAATAACTCTTTGAATAAAGCCGGGCGACGTGTTCGTGCCTTGCGAGGGGATAAGCTTCCAGAATTTACTGGGGATAAGCTTGATGCTTGGGGATATGAATTCCACCTTTCCTGGGGAGACTGGATTGGATTCTCTGGGGGAGTTTTGATCTGTGGGGAAAGTGATTCCTTTACGGAACCTACCCTGATACCTTGAAGGATAGAACAATCAGATTGCTTAGACCACTCTTCATTGCCCCTGTTTCTTGTGGGGTGCTGATAGTTGTTGGTGGACAAACCTTCTTCTGGTAGACAGGTAGCAGGACAACGGGACATAATCGTACGCTTTAATCCCTAATTTTTGCCTGGACCGCCTTTTCGGGTTTTCAGTCCACCGGGATACCCATTTTTGCTCAAGCCGCCTTTTCAGGTTTTCGACTTGCCGGGTGTATAGATTTTTCATTTCATCCCTTCATTTTGCCCGAACCCTTTTGGTTCGCCGGGAAGCCCTTATTTTTGCCTAGGTGTGTCAACCTAGCGGGTCTTTGATTTTGTGTAGTATTTTCCGACTATGTTCTTAGAATGCAGGTAGGTGCCCCTGGCCGCTTGTATTGCCATATTACCAGAAGATGTCTGATCGGGCAAGATTCGTTGCTGGAGTGCCCCAAGTGACTCAGGCAGAGATTTGCCCCAGGCTTTTTGGCCTTTTGAGAGATTCTCCGAATCTTGATTGGACTGCCCCAGATTATGGACAATGATCATGCCGTGCCCCTTGATTGGAGGTACTTCTGTTCATTAGGCATTTGTCGTGTAAACTTCTATACTGTTCAAACAAAAAGTCATATGCAAATAAAGTTATGTTAAAAATGCAAAGCTCATGTCTGTCTTGAAGATTTTGAAAATGCATTTTTTCATAAAACATGTGAATGTTTGTAAAACGTGATGTCAACTCCGTATTTACCGTAAGCCTTAAGGAGTCAGGATACCTTTCGTAACAGTATGCTTTCGAACTAACCCATGCTTCAGCTAGGACTTTTGAGGGTTATAACATGGCCTGGTTCACGGTTTAAGAAACAAAGGATAAAGGCTCAAATTTTATTTGTACCCACCCGCTCTTCGTGATATTCTCCAAACCTAAACTCAGTTGATCATGCGTTAGACCTTGTTCGAGTCTTTGCTCTGATGTTCCAATGATGGTTCAGATATTGATAGCCTATTTTGAATAGGCAGTCCTTATTTGTTTTTGTTGAGGGTTTGTGAGACCTCTTTCTTGATTTTTGTTATCCCTTTCTTTTTTTGCCTGAACTGTTTCCTTTTTTGGAATTACAGTCAGCGGGATGCCCCAGTTTCATAAGTCCCCTTTGTAGGTTTAGACCTTTTTTGGGCTTTTCATTTATGAATTTTGATGATGACTGCCTGTCCTTTTGATTGTTCTGAACCATCACTGTCTTTGTTCGTTTTGTAAAGATGCACTTGGATCAACTGAGAGAACTACCCTGCCCCAGGTTATGATTAAGGGTTTTGATTTTCGAAAATAAAAACTCCTACTTCTTTGGCTCTGATGGGTTGACGAGGGATTATCATCCTTATAACTCCAGTGTTTAGGGGTTGAAACAATGCATGTACCTCATCAGCGGGGTTTGTTCAAAAGCATACTGTAATGATCGCGGTATCGTTTTCGTCATCCTCCCTCAAGAGGCTCAGAATTATTAACCGAGAGTTGACATCAGAAAAAATATGAAAAGAATATAATAAAAATAATTGTATTAATTTCCCAAAACAGACATATGCAATGCATTAATAGAATAAAAGAGTTTGCTATGACATTAATTGTTTGTATAAGCAAAGAAAAATACAACTCAAAAATTCAAATAAACAAAAGGTCTTCAATGATTGGGCAACGAAGCAGCGATTGTGTTCGGAGTCTCTGGCACTTCAAACTGAATCTCTCCAGCGTCGATCATATCTTGAATCTTATTCTTGAGGGGCCAGCAATTGTCTGTAGTATGCCCCGGGCTATCTGAATGATATGCGCACCTATCATTGGGATGATAATTGGGAGCAGAAGTGTTTGGATTCCGAAGAGGAGCCCGTAAGGTGATTAGTCCTGCCTTCAACAGTTGTTGCAGGGCTTGATCCAACGACATGTTGAGTTTGGTGTACTGCCGTTTCTCCTTTCGCTGTTGCCCCTGTCCTTGTTGAGCAGGTCCAGGATTGGAGATCTGGATTGCCCCTGCCTCATGACGGCTCTTTTTACCGTGCACGGCATTGGATTCTTTCTTTCCATGATGAGGCTTTTTGTCTGAAGGTGCAGCCTCTTGAATTTTCCCAGACCGGATGCCAGCTTCTATTCGCTCTCCAGTCAAGATAAGATCTGTGAATCCAGCAGACGAATTCCCAATCAGATGGTTATAAAATGGACCAGACAAGGTCCCCAAGAACATGTCCACAAGTTCCCGATCAGTCAGAGGTGGTTGTACCCTTCCAGCAAGATCCCTCCATTTCTGCGCGTATTCTTTAAAACCTTCACTTGACCCTAACGACATACCCTGGAGTTGGGTACGCGTAAGAGCAAGGTCGGCATTATATTGGTACTGCTTATAGAAAGCAGTAGCCAACTCCTCCCAGTTACGAACTTTGGTCCCATCCAGCTGATAGAACCATTCGAGATGAGTCCCTGAAAGACTCTCCTGGAAGAAGTGGATCCACAAATTCTTGTCCACCGTATATGGCTGAATCTTCCGAACATAGGACCTTAGATGCAGCTTGGGGCAAGACGCCCCGTCATACTTAGTAAAGGATGGTGCTTTGAACTTCCGAGGAATAACCACACCAGTTGACAAACCCAAATCTCCAAGATCCAGCCCAGGTACCTGTTGGCTCTCCATAGCATTCAGCCTATCCTCCAGTTGTTTGTACCTATCATCTGCAGGAGGGTACTGCTCTTCATCAAAATCTCTCTCGTTGTCGGAGACGACCGGACTAGGAACCTTTACTTCTGCCTGAGAAGGACTCCTGCCAACAGAAGAACCAGCCTCTTCATGCTGCAGAGTATTACCCAACCTTCGGCCCGAGTTGAACAGAACAGTTCTTCTCTTCTTCTTCTTCTCCTTCTTCAGGAGCATAGTCTTCAGTTCTTCTTGGCCTTTAGCTAGACCCATGATTAGTTCTTGAAACTGCGCATTCTGCGCCTGGAGAGCCTTGATTGATGTCTCAGTTGATTCAGATCCGGGATTCATGATGCTGAAATAAACAGCGAAGAACTGTAAGCAACCTGAAAAGAGGAAAAACCTGCTATGCACATGATGTATGAAATGCGTATGCAATGCATTCAAGGGTTCGAAAGTTCAAATTTGTTGTAGACAAAAAGAACACACGTTATCATTAAAGAAAACCATTGTTTAATACATCAAGGCCTCATGGGCAAAAAGTACAAAAATCAAGTCAATCCCAAAATACACTGCGCATCCTCTTCGGAGCTATGTAGGTGTTGAGGTTCCTCTCTTCATGCAACAGGCGAGTGAGTTCCAGGACCTTCTTTTCACTGGCATGCAGATTAGTCTCAAGAGAATTCCTTTCCTCCTTAAGCTGGATCCAGCTCTTCTGCATCTCTTCCCAGGATGTGGGCATATCAGGGTGCTGAATAACATGAGACACTTCCCCTTCCAAGACAGGTTCTTTGATTACTGGAAGCATGTGAGGATAAGGCATCACTAACTTCTGAGAGCGGGCGCGTACCCATTTGAGATAAGGCTCCAAAGGGATGGAGTTCCTATGCCCCAGTGTCTTGCTGTCTATCCTACTGGGCATCCTCCAGGCTCTGATAAATCTCTGACGAAGTCCTTGAGTATCATTGTCGAAGTCAAAAACTATGTCGGGAATTAACATGTCATGAGGTCCATCCTTCCGAGCATAACCAAACTGTCTCCAAGCCAGGCATGGGCTATAAGTAATACCTCCTCTGATTCCAAGTAAAGGAACATTAGGGTACTCCCCACAACGATCAATGATAGTGACATCTCCTCTGGACCTAGGGCACCAATGTATATCTGCATGTGTAAGAGTCATCAACCGTTGTGACCATCTCAAACCCCGCTCATTCTTCAAGACTGATTGTGGAAGGTGCGAAATAAACCACCTTCCCAGGAGAGGAGTGCAACACATAAGGACACCTCTTTTTCTCATGGTTCGAGTGTAACATGAGTGAAGGATGTCCCCCAGCAACGTAGGTATAGGATTCCTGGACATAAAGATCTGAACGGCACTGATATCAATGAGCTGATCTGGGTTAGGAAACAACACCAAACCATAAACAAGGAGGGCTACAACCTCTTCAAAAGCTTGCAAGTCAAGGGAGTTCCAACATTCAAGGGCTTTCTCAAACAGAAACCTGGCTAAGAACCCTTTGATACCACTTCTGACTTCCCAATGTCCCTTGAGGTCAGATGACTGTAGGTGCAAGGCTTTAGCAATCTCTTCCAGCTTTGGTTCCTTTTCTGTACCGTTGAAGGGTAGCTGATCAAGGATAGGGATCTTCAGGAGCCGGGAGAACTCCTCCAATGTAGGTACCAACTGATAGTCCAAGAAGGTGAAACAGTGATGCAGAGGGTCAAAGAATTGGAACAAGACCTTTATCATATCTTCCTCAATGTTGGTGTTGACCAAGCTGATGAGGCTTCCATGCCTTTCACTGAATGAAGAGTTCTCGGGAATCCTGGATATAAGCTCCTTAAGCTGAGGAGGTACCCTTACAAGACTGATTTGAATGGTCTTTCTACGAACAGTTTCCATGTCCTACAAAACAAGAACAAAGATGAAAATTCGAACCCCTGAAATGGTTAGTCAATGCATATGATGCTGGATGATGTCATGATGCTATGATTAAACACACCACAGATATTTACAAAGACAAACATGTAAGGCACACAAGGCACACAAGACAAGCCCTTAAGGTTTAAGGCCAGCATGGGGTTTGGGTAGTACCCTCTTGAAGTTGGTGGGTTCAACCTGTCCTAATCAAAGTAACCGGGTTCTAAGGTTCCCAATATCACGGGATTGCTTTCATTGTTCATCGTTTCGATTTAGCCACTGAACTGGCGACCGAAATATTCCAGGAAAGCAACCCTCAATTGAGCGTAGTATCGAGTATCAACCAACCTCGGACTGCACCAAAGTCAGTTATCTCACTACCCTAAAGAGGCCAAGATAGTTCAATTAAGGTTCCTAAGGTCTGTTGATGCTTCACGACACCACGCGGAGGCCCCGTACTCTCCTTGACTGAACTCAAGGGTTACCGGTACACACCAAAGTGCCACATCAACGTAGCAGACTGTTTCAACCATGTCGGTATACCCCGCACAGTTCCCTCACAGCCTTGTTGCTACTTTCTAAGAAAGGTATCCCCCAGATCCGGGTTTAGGATCTATAGAACTCCCAAGCAACCCACAATTTAAAGCACACAAGGAAAACAATTGAAAACATAGTTATAAGCTAGTCCTAAGGTACACCTCACTTTAAAAGATGTCCCCAGCAGAGTCGCCAGTTCTGTGATCGGTGGATCTGGAACTGACTGTTTAACGCTGGTTCGCGAAATGTCGCGGAAGCAAGAGTCGCCACCGTCTTTTATTTTCTCCAAATGGAAAGGACAAAAGCACAGAAAAATTCCTTAAGGAGATTGCTCTCGGTTCGGGAGGTAGATTATAGAAAGGGAAGGTGTTAGCACCCTTTCTATCCATGGTTATCCATGGGCTCTTAGATACTTGCTCAATGTGTTTTCAAAATTGTTTGTTTGCTTTTCAATGTGGGTTTTAAAAAAGTTCTTTGAAAAATTTCAGATCGACTCATACGTCAGAGTGTTTGAAAAGTTTGTTTTGAAAGCTTTTGAAAAGTGTTGGTGTGAAAAGATTTCAGTTTGTTTTGAGATTAGAGCAAGTATCCTTGAGAACCTACCTACCCTAAGGAATTCGTCTGTGTAAATGTCCTTAAAGTAGTGCCATCCCACCATTGAGAGGTAGGTAGCACCACCGTTGGAGGTGTTCGGGTCAATTCGAGGTTCGGGACATGGTGATCACCAGAGCAATAGGAAGACACCTTAGAAGCTACCCTCATGCCAGGTTCCCGGATCATGAGGACTTACTAAGACGTCCTCTACTCGACGACCACCTTTCGAAAGGCAACAGTGAGGCGTACCCTAGGGGTGGTGTGTGCGGTTCGTGTGTCGTTTTCAGATATTTGTCTTGTCATGTTTATTTGTGATCTACGCTTGATTTTAAATTAAGACATTCATTCTTGCATGCTTTTTAACAGTTATAAGTTGCGGGAAAATAAATCTAAGGCTATTACAAATGGCGCGGGTCCACATCGCCAAAATTAAACCGGACCCGATTTAGCGGAAAATAAATAAAGCGAATAAAAGTGCGAAAAGTAAAATTGTTACAAGGCTTAGGGAGATTTACATAATTTATAATAAATGACATAAAATAAATGCGCAAAATAAATTAAAACAATGGGCGTTGGACCCTTTTGCAAAAAAATTAAAGTTGATGAATTAATTGGAATTAAAGATTAAATGTTTTTTTTGGTATTTTATGTTTTTTTTTTAAGATTTAAGGAGAAAAAAGAAGGAATTAATTATAATTGACTAACCCTAATTCTATTGTTTTTTAAGTTTATTGTGAAAAAGATTGAATTTTTAACCTAATTTAAATCTAAGTTATTTATATACATTTAATTAAAAAAAATAAAATAAATGAATAAATAGATAATATTGTGAGAAAAAGGAAAAATTAAAAAAAAGATATAAAAGTTATTAATTAACCTAATTCTATATTTTGGGATTTTTATTAAAAGGAATTAAAGTTAACAAACCTAATTACACTAAATAATTTACATACAATTTATTTATGGACATAATAAAATAAAAATTATATTTTTTGGCATTTTTTTGATTTTTATGATGTTTTTGTATTTTGATTAAAAAATAAAACAATAATTAAAATAAACATAACAATTAAAATAATAATTAAAAAGATATAAGAAAAATAAATAAAATTGGCAAACCAGGGTGGGGTGTAGTCCCCAATTCAGGAGGTATAGGTTCAGCAAATCAGGCCCAATAAGCATGGCTTTGTGGACTTTTCCAGATTCCATATGGTGCGTTGACTGGAGTTTATTGCGCTTCTGGAATCCATGCCTTTGATTTGGCCGTCTGGGACACGTGTGTGGCTTGATGATGAGAGAATATGGTGTACCTGGATGTTAGCGTAGCATAGGATTTTATATTGCAAAATAACATTGAAATTTTCCAGACCTGGGACTTGAACCCAGGTCTTTAACGTTGCCAGCACAAACACTTAACCACTGAACCAAGCGCTTTTAATTTAACATATAATAACACATAAATATAATAAATAAAACATGGCGTTAGTGGATGAAAAACGCGCGAGATTCAAAGTGGCCAATGGCTGATGGACACGAAACCATCTTCTTCCTCGTCCTGTAAAACAAAACCCTATGGCAACAGTTTTCACGCGTGGGTTAAAGTAGCTTTTAGGAAAATAGCGACTAGCGCTATAGGACCAATAAATTGGGCGCGAGTAGTGCTTATCCTTCGTCTCAACCTGCTTAATCCAATGGCCATAGTCTTGAGGCGTAATTTTTCCTTGGGTAGAAAACCCCAATTTTGAAACCTGCAAACCCTAATGTCCAAACATGGTAGATTCGCGTATAGTCAATGAAAACACGATTGAATACGTTGGTTAGCTTAGAAACTTCATTATGAGCATGAATCAATAAAAAAAATGCAAAAAGATGCTTGAATTATGCTATGCGATTTCAAGATTTTTGAGATACAGTCTGAGTTCTTGATACCGATTCTTGAAGCTTTGCTTGTTGTTTGTGATTGGAATATGATCAGGAGTCCACGAGCAAGCTTTTGGTATAGGAATTAGGGCTTAAAACCACCTCCAAGGTTGATTTCAGATTTAAGTTTTTATGGAAAAATTTCAATGTGCAATAGCTTGTTTGGGCGCAGCTTAGAGTGTTCAGGCATTAGGTTTGTGATCTTGAATATGTATAGAACAATTTAGGTCAAGAAAACTAGACAAAATCCATTGCATTGATGATTTCACATATTTGATTTCTTCATATCTTTTCATATCTTTTCCAAGTGTTATTTGGTGTCAATTAGCTCAAATCAAACCAAAACTTGCCTAATTAGCATGTGCACGTGATCTTGAGCCTAGAATGTGTATAAAAAGATTTTTTAGGTCAAGCTTTATATTTTTCATGTATTTAAACAATTTAAATGAATTAATATTAATATAAATTCAAATAAATAATTAAAAAAATATGAAAATACTTCCCTTTGGGCCAAGTGGTCGTGCATATGCTTGGAATGATGGATCATGGAAGAAAAATGGGCCCATTAGCAAATTTAGGCCTTTTGAATCAAAGTTGACTTTTCAAAATTCCTAAAAATTTCCCAACTTCCACAAGGCATAACTTGGTCAATTTTTAAGCTTTTCACATGTTCTTGGACATTTTGGAAAGGTCTTTGAGTCCTCTAACCAATGCCTTTGGTCCCATGTCATTTTGATTTACCAATCTCAAGTTATGGCCTTTGACTTAAAGTCCCTTTTTGTTGACTTTTGAAAATGACCTATAATGTTGAAATTGATAACTTTTTGTGAGAGCATTTCTTGGACTTGAAGCATGAAGATGAGTTGTAGGAAATGTCTTTCTCTTCAAAATGAGCTTTGGATGGAATTTTTCTGATAATCCATGTGAAAGTTATGCCCTGGTCAATTTCAGTTGACTTTTTCAGCTGTCCAAATATAGTAACTTTTGCATCTTGATGATTTTCTGAGCCAAATTTTGAGAATCATGATCAAGCATTGATCAAATGATGTTTGTGGCTTCAAAATGATATGTTGACCAAAAATTTGAACTTTTGACTGTCAAATGACCATTTTGCCCCTACAGTTGACTGTAGTGCAATCTAGGGTTTTGACTGTGCAATTTTGAGCTGAATGCCTTGAAACTTGACATAAGGATGTTTGACCATCTTTGTAGGCATTTGAGACTAGATTGGGCCCCTGAAACCTTCAATTTCTTGATCAGAACACAAACCCTAGTTTTGACTGTATAGGAGACAGTTGAGCTGCACAACCCTTGGGGAATTTTGTGACCTTGACTTGACAAATCTTGATGAATATGGGAGGGCAAATTTTGGGGTACAACACATACCAAATATTATTATGGAAAAATAATGGGCTCAAGGAGATAAAAACTGACCAAGTTATGATCATTTGAAGTCAAACCCTAAAATTCAAAGGCCTTTCAAGGAGACTTGTAATCTTTCTCAACTATTAGTGAGATTACATTAAAAATTAGCCTTAGATTTATGAAGAGATCTTGTTAAGGACCCTTTAAAGAGAATCATGGCTTTGGAACCAATCAAAAATCTCAAACAATGAGCAAGATATGGTCCTTAGAAGTCAACAAACCCTAGCTCAGATAATGTCAAAATGACTTGAAACCCCTTTCAACTTTTGATGATTTTTCTTGCACAATTGGATATTTTCATGTGAGGAGAGGTTGTTAATGATGATAAGAATCCATAGAAAAAAGAAAAGACTCCAAATTTTGAAAATTGAGAGAGTTATGCACTTGTGATCACTGAATCAAGCATTTGCTCAATTAGGTCAAACTTGTTGAGCCAACCTTGAATCTCTTTGAAATTTCTTGGAAAAATAAAGCATGATGAATCATAAGAGACCTTGAAATGATGTTTTCTTGAAGCACACTCAAAGCCAGTGCTTAAGTCTCTATGAAGCTTGTTGAAGAAGGCATGGAAATAAACACACGAACCTATGAATTTTCTTGATGAACGCCACCACCATTTTTAAGGAGGTCTTGACCTAAATAAAGTGAGAGAGCTCCTTGAACCACAAATCTTTGACGTCTTAGACATGACCTTGAAGATTGAGCTCTTGTAATCCATTGAAGCATCATTTGACTGAGAACTACCCCTCAAAACCCTAGGTTAGATGGTGAGATGAATGAAATTATGATCATCTACAATATGAACATTCAAAGAAACATATATACACATATTGATGTTAGTTAATAGAACACATGTACAAGATACACATTTCTAGATGCTTGGTGATCCCTCAAAAGATAAATTAAAGATATGATAAAGAAAAAGAGAGAGAACCAACCTTACTGTGTGATCTTGATGTACTGATAAAAGTGAGATGATGAAAAATCTTAGGGGCAAAAATTGGGGTATAACAAACTCATCAGACAAATACACAGCTTTTGTCAGAGTATTTGCCATCAATCAGATGCATACGTTTACAAGAGAAACATATTCATAAATAATAGATAATGTTATCCTCTTCACAATTAGAAGAACACTTTGGAGATGCAAACAACACTTAACCATTTGAATGATACACACCCCAATTGAGAGTTAATGTCACTTAACTCAGGTTGATACGTCTACATTGTATACAACTCCTTGAATGTCTCTCCTAATTCAGCAAAACAAGAGTTTCATGTTCTCATATACTTAATAATATCAAGTTTGAGTAAACAACCTCCATCCTATTTATAAGAAACAACCACCAGTCATCTGCTTAACGTCATCTTCTCCAACTCAGTCAGAAACTATTCCATCAGAATAGTCACAAACAAGATCACACAAATCTGACTTCTCTAGATCAGACGAATCTTCCAGATGTCAAAGAGAATAATCTCGACATTTGAACTTGACATCCCCATATGAAGAACCTGGTTGAGAAAATAAATCTCATATTTGGGCTCAGCTCCTGCACTCCTATATCCTTTGATCAGAAATGAATTGACCCCAAGAGTAACAATGTTGATCAACTCTTGACCAACACATATATCTAATACTTAATTCTAGAACAAAACTTTCTTAGAAACATAACCAAGATGCCTCCTCTTCCAGATCAGAAGAAGGTTTTAAGCATATGTGATCAGAACACATTTGCTTAGCACCCAAAGCACCTGTAATGCCATTCCTTTAGTCAACAGAGTTCTGCACAACTTGCTGATGTGATGTTCTAACATCTGATTGAACATCATTCCAAGGAACACACTAAGAGATCCTTTAACAAAGGCTGGAGATAGGCCTTTTAGGGTTAAAATAAAAAATTAATTTCTTCTAACTTTCTTCAGATCTCTTTTCAACAAATTCAATTAAAAGTGCCTTTGTGAGTGGACTTGAGATAATCCTTAAGTGTCTTGGGCAACTTTAGCAGGCTGGTTGAAATAGCCTCCAAGTATCACTATAATACATGATACACCTTCAGATAAGAACATATACCAAGGATCTTCCTTATTGTATTGCAAGGGAAAACCTCTCTACAACCTCAACACTAAATACACTAGAAACCTACAAGATTTTTCTATCAGATGCAGCAGAACAAACAAAAACTCCTCAGCAACCTTCAGGAGTGGCTTAGTCACCCTTGTACACAAGCACCACAATCCAGGTGCCAATAGAACAACATATGTTTGAAAATAAATCAAAACCCAACATAGTGGCTCACCACCAAAGCTACAAACAACACCTTGTTCCTTCAAGTCCATGAACCATAAAGTATCTTCCATGATCTCATCTAGAAACAGACAGGATGCTTGCTCTAATACCAATTGAAATTCTAGTAAACAGATTACACATGTCCTAACACATGTTGAGACATTGATCTCTGCAAAATAATCATGGATAGAAATAAAAGACTGATAGAGAACTCATCAGTCCAGAATCATAACAAATGTTCCAACATCTTATACGACATGTTAATCAATCAAAAATAAAACTGAACAAAACATAAAGATAGTAACACACAAATATGATGACCCAGTTCGGTGTATAACAAGACCTACTCGGGGGGATACTAAGCTAGGAAGGAATTTTTCTATCACCAATATTAGTTCAAATCTAAACTCCCCCGTTTACAACTTCTCGCCTAATCCATACCCAATGCAACTTCTACCTAGGTTCTCCCTAAATATGAGAAATCAACTTATCAGTTCCTAAATCACCTCAGTGACATTTCTATCAATTACAACCAGTTTAGTCAAGACTCTTGACTAACAAACATACTTGGATTTTCTTCAAAGCTTCATCCAAGAACAATACACGACTCATCACCTACAAGCTTCTGAATCTGCATAAAACTATGTCTCCCACAATTTATCAAATCGATACAAAGGGTGACTTATAACCCAAGAAAGTACATGAATTTAAAAACCCTAAACCCTTATTTTACTTTTAACTTTGATACACTTGGTTTAGTTAATTTTCCCCAGAAGTAAGTCTTCCTTTTATAATCTTCAAGATACTGGATTAGGGCTTCAGAACCGTAGTTGATCTGTTGCAGAGAATCAGCAAAAATATCTCCTAAATCATAGGACTTCAATAATTAGTTTCCTTTATTATCTCCATAATTAGAAACTAAACAATCTTCTAAAATTCAGCTCGAATCTCTTCAATCTTCAAACTATGTGCCACATAGGATAACATAATATTCCTAGAATATTCTGCACAAGAAATATATCAATTAAATCCAACTTTCCACCTGGTCACAGGAGCGATTTCGAATGGATCTTCGTAGGACATCTTCATTCGACATGTATCTCTAATGATGAGACATGTTAGTTCAACACTTTTGAATTCTTCATCTTGAACATAACATATGGTTACCAAATATTTCCGTAATGATCCATATTTGTAACCCACTCACAGAATCTAAATATCCAGTTATACCAGATAAGATGCCAGATGATCATAATGAGACATCTTGTTCAACATTTAGTTTTACCAAAATTAGTTAAACTTTTAGAGATCAAATCTTTGGAGCTTTCACTATTGGCAATGTATCAATCAAGAGGAAGAATGGTAAGCATTGCTTGATTAAAAATGTGTTGTATGTTTCGGGAATCAAATATAATATTTTAAGAATTGGTCAAATGCATGAAAGGGTTTACAAGATTCACATGAAAAACAAAGTGTTGAAAGTTATTGATGCAAATGGGAGTTTGATCCTAAAGGCCCCTATGGCTCAAAACAGAACTTTCCAAGTTAAATTGAAAGTAATGGAGCTTAAGTGTCTTGCATCGACTACTTGTAAGGAAGAATGAATACGATATAGGATTTGGACTTTGAATTTCAAGGACCTCAATAATATGCAGAAATGTAACATTTTTATGGGGCTACCATTGATTAACATGCCAACTGAATTATGTGAAGAGTTCATGTAACCCAAGCAACACCGAGGCAGCTTTAGCAAAGATGTAGAATGCAGAACCAAGTTTCATCTTGAGGTGATGTATTCAAATTTATATGGACCAATGCAAGTTGACCCAATCAGAGGAAATAGGTACTTTGTCATTTTCATTGTTGGTTTTAGTAGAAAATTGTGGACTTACTTTATGAAAAGAAAATATGAGGTGTTGGAAGTCATCAAGAAGTTAAAATCCATGATGGAAAGACAAAGTGATCAAAAAATCAAAACTCTAAAAACAAACAGTGGAGGTGAATATGTTTTAAATGATTTTGAGAAATTTTGTGATTAGTAGGGCATTGTACATGAGATAGTGCCACCATATACGTCTCAATAAAATGGAGTCGTCGATAGGAAGATTCAATATATTATGAATATGGTGAGAAGCATGTTAAAATGGAAGAACTTACCAAAATGACTATAAGGAGACGCGGTGTCCACAGTTGCATATTTGTTGAATAGGTCTCCAACAAAGAAGTTGAAAAATATTACACCCGAAGAACCATGGTCCAGATTCAAGCAAAATATGAGTCACATAAAGGTATCTGGTTTGGTTGCATATATACATGTTTCGGTTCAACTTAAAAAGAAGATAAATGACAAGGGAGAGAAAATGATACTTTTTGTGTATCACTCTACGAGTAGATACAAATTCTATGACATTGTCAACAAAAGAATCGTGACCAGTAGGGACGCGATTTTTGATTAATTGAGGGATTAGAAGCAATGCTGAAATTACTTCAAATGGTATTGGAACTGTTCATGCAGTGTTTGAAAATGTAGAAAATGCATCAGGTGAAGTCCAAATTGAAGGAAATGTGAGAAAATCAACAAGACAAAGAGAGGAAGGATTAATCTTACCCTGACCTCACGACTCTGATTTGACCTTTTGACCTTACCCTGGCCTAGAATACACCCGTAAGTGGGGAAGGATTGATCTTACAGTTACTAGTGTTGATGTTACTTATTTTTCTAGGTATTCGGTGACTACGTCATATCTTTGATCCAGTGACATTCATTTATTCAGTAGTTCTGAAACTATCCAGTGTTATGGGAACCTTGATCCTATCATTTTGCATCAAAGCATGTTATAAAATGAAGAAAGAAATGAAAAAAAGCTAACTTGTATATGCATGTCATTTCCATGGTATTTTAAAGTCTCTGTCTTCATCAAGAATGGATAACAACACATATAACAGCAAAGAGTCCACCAGACACGCCTATGATTACCATTTTCTCACCCCTGATGTGTCATAATTGAAGGAGTTAAGTGCTCGACTAGTTGATGACAATATGAAGAAGTTTTGTGGCAGTTATGGTAGTATCATGTATTTTCTAGACATCACCGTTGATCATAAGGCCTTGCAGACTCTCCTGCAGTTCTACGACCCAGAGTTGCATTGCTTTACTTTCCAGGATTATCAGTTGGCTCCTACTCTAGAGGAGTATGTATATCTCTTTCGCTTGAAACTTAATGATCATGTTCCTTTTGTTTGTGTTCATGAACAAGTGAAGAAGGAACTCATTGCTAGTGCTCTTTATTTGAGTTTTAAATATGTAATAGATAGTTGGAAGCCTAATGGTAATACTTATGAGTTCTCTTTGAAGTTTCTGGTAAGAAAGGATCGAGAAGAAACAGATAAAAGGAATTGGGTTACTTTAAATACGATTTTAGCCATTTTGATTTATGGCATAGTTCTCTTTCCCAATATAGAGAACTTTGTGGATTCGGCTGCTATGTGTGTTTTCATGAACAAGAACCTTGTACCAACGATGTTGGCAGATACCTACTATACCATTCACTCAAAGCATCAAAAGAAAAGAATTTTTAATTTTTTCTTACCCATGCTTTACCAGTGGTTCATGCTTCACCTTTCCGCAAAGGGGCTATTTGTAGACACTAAAGATTCTCTTCCATGGTCAAAGAAGCTTATGGTGCTCACTTCCTATGACATAAGGTGGTATTATATCTCAGGAGAAGGTCCAAGTATCATCACTAGCTCTGGAGAGTTTCCCAATGTTCCTCTCATGGGAATAAAGGGTTGTATTAAATATAATCATATTCCAGCTTTCCGACAGTTGGGGTATGCTATGGATAACCAACCCAAGAAAGTAGAAGTTGAAGAGATCGTTTACTTTGATAAGGGAGAAAATCCAGAGATGCTGTTGAGGATAAAGAATGTTTGGAGTAAGATTCACAGAAGGAGTAGAGACTCTATAGGCAAGAAGGTTCCTATTTCCAGAGCTCCATATCTAGAGTGGGTTAAAAAGAGAGTTGAAGCTCTTATGTTGCCTTTTTCGAGACAGAATCCGTTGTATGAACAACCACCTCTTGTTATTATCTAAATTCGTGCCTACTGAAGAATATAACCAGGTTCAATTTGAGAATATACAACTCCACAAGAAGGATCATGAGTGAGAGTTGAAACTTTATGAGGCTATGGAAGAAAAGTTGGCATTAGTTAATAAACTCAAGCTAGCGAGTGAAGGAACTTTTGTAGTCATAAAGGCCAAGAGAAGACCTGGAGTGGAGGAAGAGGCTTCTGTACCTGTTGAAGATTACAAGAAAGCCCTTGAAGATGCTGAGAAGAATCTCCTAGAGTGTGTGAAGCTTCAAGTATCCATAAACAAGTATAAAGAAAAGGTTAAGGAGCCGGAGATGCAACTCAAGAATGCCAGATTGGATAAGGAAAAAGAACAAAGGCGTGCAGAGGGAGATCAGATGACACGAGTAATGGAAGAGAATGCAAGACTCCAAGCCCGGTTGGAAGAAATGGAGAATGCACATGTACCAATTCCACTTCCAGAATGCAATGAATAAGAAAGGTTGCCTGAGCAATGCTAGTATCTTGAGACTCATTTGTACCGAAAAGACGTTATGATTAAAAGTTTTGCTAGAGGAAGAGATCGGGAGAAGATAAAGGATTTGTTCAAAGAAACCAAGGAATGGAGCATAGACTACTTCAGACAAGGAGGACCTGTGTAATATGCAGAGATGAGGGATACCCCTCTGTGATTGTTGCTTTCCTTTTATCGTATGATCACCACCAGGCTTGTTGGTTGGGATCTTTATCCTTTTTGTCGTACTATGTCTACTATTTTTTATGAACTCGTTTGATTCAAAGTTTCTTGTTATGAATGAAAAAAAACAATTATTGTCACTATATCTCCTCTTGTTTATTACCTATCTCTTTTATCATGTTGTTTGTTATTATTGATGGTTGACGAAACTCTTGAATACCTTGGAGATGACAAACATAACATGCATATCATGCATTACAGGTTATTTCTGACTAGTCTTCTTAACTCTTGGTTCTACTTTTCTTATCAGAGTTCACAAATATAACTACTCACCGCTACTCAACCAGAGGTAATCAAAAACGTCAGATGGAGCAAGTTCAAGCAGAGTTAGCTAAAATGAGGACCCAGGTGGCCAACCAAATGGCTCAATTCATGGAAGTGATTACTAATGTGAATAGGAGACAATATGGGCTAAGAGCTCTTGTTGAGAATTCTAGAGGGAACCAAAATGAGATTGGAAATCATGAGTTGTACGAAGAAATTTATGTTGGGCTTGGGAATAACTACCAGGAGAATGTACATGAGTAGTTTGGTCAGGGAAATCTATTCTGTCATCAAGGCCTATATGATAATTATGGTCATTTTCCACCACCGCCTGGATCTCATCTTCTTGTTAGAGAAAATGGGGGTAATCAGAATAGAAGGAATCATCAGGTGCAAGATTTTGACTATGACAACAATGAAGATCAGTACTTTGTGCATAATTCTGATCCAGGCTTTCTTGTTGAGAACAAGAAGTTTCATATGCTCGAGGAGCGTTTAAAGGTTATAGAAGGACAAGGTGTCCTAAGAATGGATGCTAATGATTTGGGGTTGGTACCTAGAGTGAGGGTCCCTCATAAGTTCAAACTCCCTGTGTTTTAGAAGTACAATGGTCTTACTTGTCCAAGAACTCATGCAAAGGCATATTACCGCAAGATGTCAATACATATTGAGGATGAAGGGTTGTTAATTCACTACTTCCAGGACAGTTTGTCTGGGGCATCCTTCGAGTGGTAAGCTAAAAAGATCACACATTCGAAGTTGGAGAGACTTAGAAGAAGCTTTTGTCAAGAACTACCAATAAAATATTGATATTGAGCCCAACTGCACTTAGTTGCAGAACTTGGCCTAGGGTCCGAATGAATCTTTCAAAGAGTACGCCCAAAAATGGCATGAGTTAGCTACTAGAGTTCAACCTCCACTGATGGAGAGAGAACTCATTTGACATGTTTATGGGTACTCTACAAGGAACTTATTATGATCGCGTGATAGAGAGTACTTCAGTTGGCTTCTCAGAGTTAGTAATGGTAGGAGAGAGGATTGAGGTTGGTCTTAAAATAGGAAGAATTCAGGTTGGAAATTCTAGTAGCTCTTCAGGTGGAAACAACAAGAGACCATTTTCTGAATACCCTAAGAACAAAGAGGGTGAAACTGGTGTTGTTTACTCCCAGAGGAGAAGGGGAAGAAACAACCAACATCAACAAGTCGATGTTGTTTCTATTCCAGTTGATGTTCCTCAACAACAGTGTCCTCAACAACAAATACAATATAACGCTCCTCGTCAGAAAACAACAATCAACAGTAGAGACAACCAAGGAGATTTGATCCCTTGCATGCGAGTTATTCTCAAGCACTTCAGCATTTTCTTGAATTGAAGTTGGCTAATATGATAAACATGCCAGCTCCTCCGGAGAGGCTCCCTACCAATTATGATGCCAATGCAAGATGTGAATTTCATTCTGGTGGTGTAGGCCACAATACAAAGAATTGCTACATATTAAAGTGTAAAATAAAAGACTTGTCGGATTCCAAAGTAATGCAGTTTACTCCTAACAACGATCCTAATGTTGTTCATAATCCAATGCATGTACATGGGGGTGCCGTAGTTAATGCTATTGATGATAATGGTGAAGTGTTAGACTTGATCATGGACATAAATTTTGTTGACTACTTTGTTTCCATTTGTCAAGAGATATCTTATTGATAATGATGTTTTCCCAGGTTGTGCTCCTGATTTTTGTAAGTGTAAATATTAGCCAAAGGATGGTGTTAATTTGAAAGCTCGTATTTAAAGTTTGATTGATGATGGATCTTTGTAGTTTGACAGAATTCCTAAGTACAAAAAAGTTACTGAGAAGGATATTATGGAGATTTTTATCCCATACACTCCAGCGAACATTCCTGCTCCTTCCAGAACAGTTTCTTTAACAATTACATTACTTGGTCCAGTGCCTTATACTAGTGAAAAGGCTATTTTGTGGCATTATGATGCTGATGTCTATTTCCATGGGGTGAATAAGGAGGAGAGTCCTTTAGAAGAGAAGCCTATTGAGAATGACAATGCAAATGTTGATAACTTTTCCAGTATTGGCCGTATGACGAGAAGTGGTAGGGTGTTTGGTCCCCACAATATGCAAGATGATGCTGATGCCTTGGCAAAAGTTAAAGGTAAAAATGTGATGGTGGAAAACCGAGAGCCCGCATAGAATACTTCAGCTCAGACTCCAAGTCTGGATATAGCTAAGTATGTGGAGGAAGTAATGAGGTATATCAAGAAAAGCGACTATCGTATCATCGATCAATTGAGTTAGACTCCAGCTAAAATCTCCATTTTATCCTTGCTTCGAGATTTGGAGGCACACCACAACACTTTGATGATGTTGTTAAGTAAAAATTTTGTTCATCAAGAGATGTCCATAAACTAGTTTGAAGGTGTTTGTGCTAGTATTACCGCCAATAATGGCCTGGGCTTCACAGATTTTGATCTCCCTCCCGAAGGAAGAAATCATAACATGGCGTTACATATTTCGATGAAGTGTAAGGGAATTAATCTCTCCTGTGTGTTGGTAGATACATGGTCATCTCTGAATGTACTTCCCAAGTCTACATTGATGAAGATTGAATATTCAGGTGTTGAGTTGCGCCCAAGTGACTTGGTAGTTAAGGCTTTTGATGGACTCAACTATTAGTTTTTGGTGAGGTAGATTTACCCATTAAGATTGGACCCCAGATTTTCACTACTACATTTTTTGTGATGGACATACAACCAACATATTGTTGTTTATTGGGACGCCCTTGGATACATAAGGCATGGGTGGTGACTTCCACTCGTCATCAGAAGATTAAGTACCATATGAATGGCAAGATGATAACTATCTGTGGTGAAGAAGAGTATATGGTGATACATCTGACTTTGTTTCGGTATGTTAAGGTTGAGGGAGAGGTGCATGACACACCCTTCCAGGCTTTTGAAGTTGTGCATATGGTCAAGACTCCTCGCTCTGAGGAGAGGAAGAAACCTGAGACTTCTATGTCTTCTTTTAAATATGCTAGAGTAGTGGTTGAAGTGGGTTACCCTGAAGGTTGGGGTCGTGTCTTAGATGTTATTCCTAAGTTCAACAAGTTCGGTTTGGGTTTTAATCTCGGTCAACATAGTGCAGCTCCGAGAGCTCTAAATTTGTCTACTCTCATGAAGTTCTCTAGTTTTAGTATTGTCCAAGATGGTCACACCAATGTAGTTAGTGATGATGAAGACAATGACTACAACCTTGAAGATTGGATCCTCCCAAGTGTTCTAGGTCAAGATCTTAACAACTGGACTTCATAGGACATCATCAAAGGTACACTCGCTCATGAGTAATTCTCTTATTTTCTTTTTATCATTTCATAATTCCTACGCTCTGCCCAAGGCGTAGTGAATCTTTGTGTAGGGCCACCATGTTTGATTTTTCAAAAGTTTATTATTAAATAAATGATGTTTTGCATTCAAATGTTTTTTTACCTTTCTTTCTGTTTTTTTATTTCAATCCTTTCTTTAAATGGCAATGTTTTATTTTTTTCACACACTATCACTAACACATGAAAAAACATCACTTACGCAGATGCACTTCCACCATGGATTTAATTAGAACGGTTCTACTATCGCTCATTATGACTTCGATAACCCGATCTACCAAGCCGAAGAAGAAGTGTACGAGAATTTTGAACTCCCTGAAGATTTGGCAAGATTATTGAGGCAAGAAGAGAATGTTATCCAGCCGCACCAAGAGTCGATTGAGGTTGTGAATCTCGGAACCAATGAAGATGTGAAAGAGGTCAATATAGGGGATGATTTAGAGGAAAGCATAAAGGAAAGATTGATAGGGGTGATTCGAGAGTATGTTGACATCATTGCTTGGTCTTATGAAGATATGTCGGGGTTGGATATAGATATCGTCATGCAACACCTGCCTCTCAAAGAGGAATGTTCTCCTGTCAAGCAGAAACTCTGAAGGACTCAGCCTGACATGTCCAAGAAGATTAAAGTGTAAGTTTAGGAATAGTTGGATGTAGGTTTCTTGAAGGTTATCAATTACCCTTTGTGGATTGCAAATATCGTACATGTACCTAAGAAAGATGAAAAGGTCGGGATGTGTTTGGAATATAGGGACTTGAATAGAGCAAGCTCTAAAGATGATTTTCCGCTTCCCCACGTTGATGTTTTGGTGGATAATATTGCACAGTTCAAAGTGTTTTCCTTCATGGATGGTCTCTCTAGTTACAATCAGATAAAGATGGCTCCAAAAGACATGGAGAAAACAACATTTATTACACCATGGGGAACTTTTTGTTATAAAGCGATGCCTTTGTAAATAAATGACGTAGTTTATTACTTTGTATTATTAAATAAATGACATTTTGCATTACAAATGCATGGACAACGTATCAACATGCAATGGCAACTCTTTTTCATGATATGATTCACAAAGAGATCGAGGTATATGTTGACGACATGATTGCAAAGTCCCACACAGAAGAAGAGCACCTTGTTCACCAATAGAAATTGTTTGAAAGACTAAGGAAGTTCATATTGAGGTTGAATCCTAATACGTGCAACTTCAAGGTGAGATCTGGAAAATTATTGGGCTTTATTGCAAGTGAAATAGGTATCGAGGTTGCTCCTGCTAAAGTAAAAGCAATACAAGAAATGCCTGAGCCAAAAACAGAAAAAGATGTCAGTGGTTTCTTGGAGAGGTTGAACTACATTTCTAGATTTATCTCTCATCTCACAGCCATGTGTGAACCAATATTCAAGTTATTAAGAAAAGATCAAGCGGCCAAGTGGAATGAAAATATTCAAAAAGCATTTGAAAAAATAAAAGAATATTTGTAGGAACCTCTGATCCTTATGCCTCCAGTGGAGGTCAGGCCTTTAATCATGTATTTGACAGTACTTGAAAATTCTATGGGTTTGTGCTCAGTCAACACGACGAGACTAGAAAGAAAGAACATGCCATCTCTTACTTGAGAAAGAAGTTTACAGAATGCGAGTCAAGGTACTCTTTGCTTGAAAAAATGTGTTGCGCACTTGCATGGGCTGCCAAGCGCCTGAGACAATATATGTTGACAGGTAGCACTTACTTGATATCCAAAATGGATACAATCAAGTATATCTTTGAGAAGCCAGCTCTCACAGGTAGGGTAGCCCGTTGGCAGATGATTTTGATTGAATATGATATCCAATATACTACTCAGATAGCTATCAAGGGTAGTGTATTGGCAGACTATCTTGCTTACTAACCCGTGGATGATTATCAACCAAAGAGATTTGAATTCCCATATGAGGACATCATGTACATCAGGGATTTTAACATTCTTAGCCTAGAAGAAGGACCCGAACTAGGATCGCGATGGACGATGGCGTTTGATGATGCCTTAAATTCTCTAAGCAATGGTGTTGGAGTTGTTATTACTTCTCCTGTAGGTTTTCATATTCTATTTATTTCCCGAATTCGTTTTTATTACACCAATAATATGGCAGAATATGGAGCTTGTATCTACGAGATTGAAGCTGCAATTGATTTGAGAATCAAGTTCCTGAAAGTTTATTGAGATTCAGCTCTCGTGATAAGCCAGATTAACGGAGATTGGGAGACTCATCACCCAAATCTGATTCCTTACCAAGAACATGTTATGAAGTTGATTTCATACTCCGAAGAGATCATTTTTTAGCACATCTCGAGGGAAGAGAATAATCTTGCAGATGATTTGGCTACTCTGTCATCCATGTTTAAAGTAATGAAGTGCCTTCAATCACTATCATGAGGTTGGGTAAAATGCACGTGTCTCCCATTCCTTTGAACATCTTGACCTCTCCATGGACTTTTGCAATGTGGGGCATTGATATGATTAGTCTTATCGAGCCGACTGCTTCCAACGGTCATCATTTCATTCTGGTTGCCATTGATTACTTCACCAAGTGGGTCGAAGTTGCATCTTATGAAAATGTTACCAAGCAAGTAGTTTCTTGTTTTATCAAGTACAACATAATATTTCGTTATGGGATTCCTGAAAGAATCATTACTGATAATGGATCTAAACTCAATAATAAGATGATGAAGGAACTCTGTGAGACCTACAAGATCAAGCAAGCATCATAATTCTTATCTGTATCATCCGAATATGAATGGTGTTGTTGAAGCGACTCATAAGAATATCAAGAAGATTGTGCAAAAGATGGTGGTAACCTATAAAGATTGGCATGAGATGTTACCTTTCGCTTTGCATAGTTTTCGTACTCCAGGACCTACTTCGACTGGGGCAACCCCCTTCTCACTTGTCTATGGAATGGAAGAAGTCTTGCCCGTGGAAGTTGAGATTCCTTCTCCAAGGATTATGAAAGATGTTGAGCTTGATGAAGCTGGATGGGTGCAGAATCAGTTGGATCAGTTGAACCTCATCGATGAAAAGAGACTAGCAGCTATTTGTCATGGTCAGGTGTACCAAAAGAAGACAAGAAGGGCATTTGATAAGTGGGTGCATCCTCAGAGCTAACAAGCTGGTGACCTTGTTCTGAAAAGAATTATTCTTCCTCAAGGGGATCCCAGGGGCAAGTGGACTCCGACTTATGAAGGACCATTTTTTGTAAAAAAGGTATTCTCTGGAAAAACCATGATGCTAATAACTATGGATGGTGAAGACTTCCCACTCCTTGTGAATGCAGACGTAGTTAAAAAATACTTCACAAAAGACACTCGATGAGTCGACGACTCAGGAAAAAAGGGGCATCCCGGCGAACCACAAAAAATGAATAAAAGGTTCGGGATAAAATTAGGGATAAAAAATAAGAAATGAAAAGAATGAAAAAGATAATAAGTACACCCTCTAAGGTGAAAACCCGAAAAGGGCGGCTTAGGAAAAAAGGGTATCCCAGTGGATTGAAAACTTGAAAGGATGATCCAGGAAAAAGTTAGGGATTTAAAGCTAATAACTGCGTCTAGCATTGGATCCCATATTTCATCTACTACTACAATTGGTCACCTCTAAGGGTAGGAATCGGTCCAAGTAATCTTCTTCAGAGAGCAAAGTGATGAGAGCTTTGAGAATACCTGATGGATATCTGTTTTCACGTTGACATTTTTGTAACACTCTTTTGTATTGCTTTTGCAATTACATCTTTCTAGGAATTTCTTATTGATGTAAATGCCTATTTACGGGCCTATTTCAATCAATAAAAGATTTATTTTTCATCTAAAAAGCTTACTTATTATTTTCTTTTACCGTTTTGTTTGCAAAAATGTCTGATACCTTTTTGATAAACATTTGCATTTGAAAATTTGGTGGTTTTATGCAACATGATAAATAAGTTACAGATATTAATCTTAAGTTTTTTGTAGCCTGGTTGGTGGACAAAGTCGTCATACTATACCTGGGGCATTTTATGTGTGATTTGTTATGCAAGAATTGTCACTAACCCGCTTATGTGTAATTTGCCAATACCAGAACAACATCTTTCAAGATGACTACGGTATCCCCAACTTGGGTTGTTTCTGTAGTAGCACTAAAGTTTCTACTTCTCGCCAGTGAGTCTACCCAAGCAGAGAGTTTGACTAACTAGAATTCTTGGATTTTTCTCTGATACTTGAAGTTTTCTTCTCCCAGCATCACCTAGCGGAAAATATTTCGTCTGAAAATTATGATTAATGAGATTTCTTGGTATAAAATCTTAATTTCCCAACAAATGTTTGTGTTAAGTTTTGCTTATTTGAAGAATGTCTATTCCCCAAACCAGAGTTTCTTTCTCCAGCCAAAATTTTTGGTTGAGAATTTTCTTATTCCCCAAACAAAGTTGCTTCATGAAGATTTCTTATCCAAGAATTTTCTCTCTCCCCAACAGAAGCATACTTTTGAGATTCCTTATGCTAAGAACTTTTTCTCATCCGCTAGCCAAGTCTATTCAAGATTATTCCTTTTCCTCAACTAAGACATGTTGAAGATTATCTCACTCCGTATAAGTGGCTACTTTATGAGATCTCTTACTCAAGATCTCTCATTTCCTCAACAGAGTTTCCTTATTGATATCTCTCACTCAGGAATTCTTGTTTCCCCAACTGAGTCGCTTCATTTAAAGATCTTATTCAAGGATTCTCCCTTTTCCCTAGTAGAGTTTAATCCTGATTGTTGATAAGTTTCATATCCCCAGAGGAGTAAGCTATTGTGGCTTCTTGTCTAAGGATCCTATATCCCCGACAAGGCTTGTTCTTATTGAAGATCATCCTTAAATCCCTATCAGAATTGTCCTATCAAGTTTTGTTGATTAAATATTCTCGTATCTCCAACTATGGCATATTTTGATGAATGATCTTATGCAAAGATTACCTCATTCCCCACAAGAGTCTTGTTCCTAAGTTCTCTTCTCTCCAGTATGGGTCTTCATATCCCCAGTAGTACGAGTTTATATCATCCCTGGTGAGAGGTTGATAAATTATTCCCCAAGCAATTAAAGGTGAATCTTGATATTTATTGGTGTCCTTCCTAGCAACGCCCAATGTCCATTGGCGTACCTTCTTAGAATTTACAATTTTGGTCTATCGTCTCTAGAAGAGTTTACAATTTATTTTTTTCAACTCCATTCAGAGTTTGTAGCCCGTATTTCTCGGTTACTAAGTTTGTTACTGCCCACATAGTTTCATCTTTCCGAGGGCTTCTCTTCAGCGGTTCCTTGTATCTTCTTTTCTCTAGTAGAATCATGCATCATCGCGTTGCATCCTCTAAATGTGTAGTATTTCCATTGTTTTTAGGAACTTTACTCCATAGAAAAATAATACAAACATGCACGGAAACATAACCCATTTTTGTTTCCCTTTTCCCCAATAAAGTTACCCTAGCATGTAACTTTATCTTTGGTGTCCCAGATATTCATCCCCACAGATATCCCCAGATATCCTTGACAGCTGTCCACACTGTCTACTGTGTTGTGACAATCCTTTCTTCTCGGCTATTTACCCGTGTTTGCCTCTCGAAGTTAAAAGTGCGAGAAAGAGTGGGTGTATAACCTTTTTTTCTTCTCAATTATCCGAAAAGCCTTACTTGATGTTTGGAAGTTCATATAATTACCACTCTTAAAGGATTACACTCACCTTTGGCTCGAGGGATAATGTAGTTCCTTTTCTTGCAAACACAAATATTTCCCTTACTTCGCGTAAGTCTGTCCCCTTCTTGCTTCTCGCATAAGGGATGTTTCTTGCCCTATGCAAGTCTTATTTGTTCGCGTCCAATGTTTATTTCTGTACCGTTTAAGTCCAGTTTATTTCTAACATTCCTTTCTCGTTCCTAACTCGGGTTTCTACTCGTTACCTTTTGCTTGTGGTGCAGTTCTTCCCTGGTACCTTTTTCTTGAGGCTAGTATGCACTAGTCATTTTTGATCGAGTATCTATTTGTTATCTTAGAGTGTGATTCAGTACTTCCCTGTCACATTCTTGGGTTTAGTATCTATTATATTTCTTGGTCCATTCCAATGTCTATTGGTGTACCTTTCGAATCCAATTCTACCTCGGTATCCATTTTGAACATAATATCCACTAGCTCCTCTTAGGTCGCGTGTCTACTCGATACCTGTGCGTGCTACCCGATTTTTATCCAGGTCCTCGTATTTAGACTAGACGCCACTGCCTGTCTTCTTGAGTCGAGTTTCTACTCGTTTTTATGTATCATCTTTAGTTTAACCTCTTCTATTAGGCTTCTTGAGCCAAATATCTACTCGTTATATGTCTCTTATACCCCTTGGATTATTTGAGCACCTAATGTCTATCCTCGATTGAGACCAGCAGGTGTCTTTTTGAAATACACACACTTTCTAGTCACCTTGCTATAGGACCCAATTTCTATTGTTTTCCTATTGAGTACTTTTTCAGAGTCTAGTCTTTACTAGTTCCTCTTAGGCTGAGTTTTTATCTCGTTACCATGTCTACACACCAGTTTCTATCTGGTGCGTTCTTTATAGTTCTCCCTAAAGGTCTAGTCTCCACTCATTACCATTCCTCGATCCCACCAGCATTCAGCTAGCACGCAAATGGTTTTGGTTTAGTGTCTATTATCCCTTGTTGATCGAGACCAAATTAGTCTGGTATTACCCGTCGGATACAATGTCTATTGTTATCTTTGGAGTCTAGTTTCTACTAGTCCTATCTTGGATTGAGTTTCTACTCATTTTGGTTTTTTGCGAACTAGTTCGGTCCTGGGACATCACCTTTTAGAGTCTAGTTTCCATTGGTCCTCTTGGGACAGTTCCAATTTCTATTGGTGAAATAACTGGCTGAACAATCATCGAGAGAAAATCAATGAAGTCTCCATTGAATGTCTTTTATCCCATAGGAAGGGAAAGGTAAACATCGAGTAAACCTGAGAAGGGTGAAATCAAGGTCTTGCAACCCATAGATATGTGTAAGGGAGTCGATTATGCAAGGGGAAGGTATTAGCACTCCTCACGTTTGTGGTACTCCACGGGGTCCACTCTTGTTGTTCTAATCACAGGGTGTATTCTAATCTAAAGCCTATGAGATAAAAGAAAAAAAAGAAAAGAGGGAATGCATGTAAAATAAAACACGGGAAAAAGAAGGAATGATTACAAAGTTTCGCTCGCCTGGGCCCCGCGACCAAATGCCTACGTATCGCTTTTAAGGAATTTGAGCGCCGTAGTTCAGCTCAAAATTTTCCATTTGTTTTTTGTTTTTTATGAACAATATTAATTTCGCTTCCTACCGTAGCTCGACCTTTGGAGACTCACGCGTTGGCATAGGAACAAATCAACATGTTCTTACCTGAAAAGGTATTTTCAAAAGAAAATTGCCCAAAGGCGAATAACGATACATTCATGCTTTAGCAGGTAGACATGGTGCCACCTGACCTTTAGGGATTTATGCTTCGTATTATGCAGAGAAGAATTAACACATTTGTTGTACCCCAAAATTTGCCCTCCCTTTTTCACAAGAAATCACAGCTTCGGGTTTTCCCTGTTTTTTCAAATTGGCTCAAGAATCGGTCAAACAGACTTTTTCTTATCAGTCTATCCAAATTAGGGTTTCCATTGATTTTGAATCAGTCAAGCAGGTTATTAGGGTTTCTATTGATTTGGTTGAGTTTGGTTCAGGGTTTGATCAAGCAGACGCTTCTTTGACAATAAATCCAGAATTAGGGTTTGCACGCGCATTCTCAGAAGAATTTGAATCCACATTGTCTAATTTGACTGTCACACTGCTTTGACGCTTGTTCAAGATTTCAGTTTGTTTCTCAAAATCTGAACCTCTGGGATAGAAGTTGAGGTTTCTGATTGAAAGTTTGAAGCTTTAGTTTGATCAGTAAAGAAAAAGGTGCATGGACGTTTGTACGTTTAACTGTGCAAAGCGTGCGATTAATTGGAATGTCGGGCTTATTGTTGGTTAATGCGGGGTTGTGAGACTACAACATTTATTAATTATTTATTTTATCTAACTGAAGCATGGGTTAGTTCGAAAGCATACTGTTATAAAAGGTATCCTGACTCCTGTAAGGCTTTGCCCTAAATCTCGTGTTGAATTTGTCTTATAAAAAGTTTTCTGCTAAAAAACGCATTTTTCAAAACTTCGAGACAAGCATAAACGTTGCATTACTTGAATATCATTGTTCGCATATGGCTATTTGTTTGACAACGGAGAAATTCACACAATGAATATCCAGTGAACAAAAGCCCTCTCAGTGAGCAAAATCACTTCAAAAAGGATGACACTTCCATTGAAAAATCTCCTATCAACAAAAGGGGATTTTATATGGTATGGTCCAGTAAACATGGGGCAGTCCAGTCAAGATTTCAACAAATCTTTCAAAGTTCAATTAACCTGGGGCAATCCAGTCAAGATTTTAACAAATCTCTCAATTACAGATTAACCTAGGGCAAGTCTTCGTCACCATCACTTGGGGCATTTGAACGTCAATCTCATCAAAGGGTTACGAACAGTCCAAGTTTTCTGGCAATATCACAAGAATCCGGTGCTAGGGGCAGTGATGAAACCTCTCCGAAATCTTTCTGAAAAGAAATTCAAGCGTCCTCGAGGAGTTCATCACCTCTCTAACAGACCAGCAGTCGTGGGTTTATTTCCCCAACATTTGTCAAGGATTTATTTTCCAAAACAAATTACATTTCAAGTTTCAAGAGTGTTCAAAAATTTCCTTCATCACCTGCTGGAATTTGCGGTCATCATCAAAAATTCCTTCATCACCTGTTGGAAGATACGGTCCAGATATGCTCCAGACACGGTTGCCATTCTGTAACCTTTTCAGATCCCAGTTTAATACCTGTAGCAAGCCAGGAAAATATCTGTGGACGACTGATTGTAGACTGATACCTGAAACAAGCCAGGAAATTATCTACATGAAGAGATTGAAGATTAATACCTGTAACAAGCCAGGAAGACCTTTCTTTCTCAGGTCAGAGATCAATACCTGAAACCAGCCAGGACAGTATCTCCTTGACCAACCTTTTCAGATCCCAGTTTAATACCTCTAGCAAGCCAGGAAAACCATATGTGGACGAGGGATTGAAGATTAATACCTGTAACAAGCCAGGAGAACTATCTTTCTTTCTCAGGTCAGAGATTAATACCTAAAACCAGCCAGGACAACTATCTCATCGGCCAACCTTTCCAAGTTCCGGATTAATACCTGTAGCAAGCCAGGAAAATATCTGTGGACGACTGATTGTGGATTAATACCTGAAACAAGCCAGGAAAAGTATCTACATGAAGAGATTGAAGATTAATACCTGTAACAAGCCAGGAAGACCTTTCTTTCTCAGGTCAGAGATCAATACCTGAAACCAGCCAGGACAATATCTCCTTGACCAACCTTTTCAGATCCCGGTTTAATACCTGTAGCAAGCCAGGAAAGTATCGGTGGACAACTGATTGAAGATTAACACCTGTAACAAGCCAGGAAAACTACCTTTCTTTCTCAGGTCAGAGATTAATACCTGAAACCAGCCAGGATAACTATCTCACCGACCAACCTTTTCAAGTTCCAGATCAATACGTGTAGCAAGCCAGGAAAACCATCTGTGGACGAGGGATTGAAGATCAATACCTGTAACAAGCCAGGAAAACCATCTTTCTTTCTCAGGTCAGAGATTAACACCTGAAACCAGCTAGGAAAACT